>ML777655.1:489145-505882 GCA_009831015.1 Picea engelmannii | reverse complement strand
TTTTATTGGCCCATAGGTCCCATCCTCCATGTACTGTCTGACACCCCGTCGCCCCTGGACGTCATCCTCCACTAAGTCCACTTGTCCCACTCGCTCCCGGGTCAAAGTCCCATCCCGTAACTGCTGTCAGTACACGTTGTCAGTACCGTAACCCCCTTCATTCATGGACAGCCCCCTTAGGCAACTTTTACCCCCAATCACAAACCTCCACGTCAGTCGTCCATATACTCTGGTCACCGTCACCTGCCATATCACCCCAAGTGGCCCGTTGTCCATTAATAACTGGATAACAAACCCGTTGTCACCCTGACCGTTTTCCCGCGTCCGATCGACTCATTTTTAAATAAAAATACCGTTCTCCTTTGTATTCGTTATTCATCCATCGTGTCAGAAAACTCCTTTTCCTCCATTGCTCCCCGCATCCTTTTAACCTACAGTCAGTCGACCCCACTAGCATATTGTTTGGTGCAGGTACAGTTGCCAAAATGGTGTCTAAGACAAAACAAGCTGAAGAGGAAGAGAATCTGTTCGTTCCCCCTCCGGTTGACCTGGATAAAATCCCTCTGGTTGACAAAGATCGCTTGATGGCGGACACTATATGCAGTTTTGATTTCTCTGATCTGCAGTCATGGCTCCGAGAAGTCTTCCTGGACCAGAGCGACAAAATTGGGCTCTGGGAGTCCAATTTTCCCCTCTATCTGTTCCCCCAAATTCACCATTTCCCAAAATTTTCCCTCAAATGCCAAGCCCACTACGTCCCCGACCAGAAAGCCATTGTTTCTTCGTCTGGGGACGTCCTCTTCTTCATCACCCCAGAAGATATCGACCAGATGATGCAAATCACCCGCCCGGAATCTGCGTCCCCATTCAACCTAGAGATCCTCACTAAGCTTTATCAAAAAATGACTTTCCCGCAGAGAGCTCAGATAGTGGAGCTTTTCCTCTCCACTTCCGCTCCACTCCCGACCACCAATCCCTCGTACCCTTCCACTTTGTTTTCCGTCAAAGGAAATCAAATTATTTCTTCCCTGTGTGACCTGCTTGGGTACTATTCCGATCAATGGGTAGACGAACCCATCCTGGGTTTTCTATCTATCTTCTCAAATGATGAACAGTCGACCACGCAGTTCAACTACAACGCTTTCCTAGCCACTAACATCCATGAACAATTAGTGAATTTCACCACAGAGGGCATGTTCAGGTATTCATCCATCCTGGCTTACATGTTCGTCTACTTCCAAGCAGACAGGTTCAATTTCTCCATGCAGAAGATGGACGCCGACGGGAGGCCACAACCAGTCACGGCGTGGACTTCTCTTCTGAAATACAATTCTGTCGAATACGACTTCACAACATTCATTGATCAGTTTTACCACCCTGTGGTAAGTATGTTGAGTGGCATGCCTGAGCCACGAATAAATGACGAAGTTTGGAGAATCCTACACCTCTCGGACAATGCGAAGACGGGAGACTGGTACTTGTATCAGAATCACTCCGAGATCCAAGTTTATGGGTGCGAGTTGGCACCGTACAAGCTTCCGAGATATATACCGGTAAGGATTTTTTCACTGGAATATATTAGACAAATTATGAATTCTGATGATATTCACTTTGTTTCCCTTAAGAAGAAGCAACAGTTGCGGATTAAAGGGCAGATAGGCTCATTCATCTGCAACAGTAGAGGCGCGGGTGATGAAGCAGAAAAAATGTTAAGAGATATGAAATTCCTTACAAGTTTCACCTGGCATTATGATCCCTGTGGGATCATTTCCGAGATGAGAATCAAAAATAAGAATGCCCCATATGCGCATGAACCCAAGCCAGAAATCGAGAGATTTTCTAATCAGACAGAATGGGAGCCTGATACGTTGGTGGAAGTGGAACCAGCTGTCGAGATGGAAAGGCAGGTACCCTCAACAAGCGCACCACTCACTGCCACACCTCAGAATCCCAAGGAAAAGAGGCCCCGACAAGAATCGTCGTCTCCCGTAACAGAGGTGTCATCGGAGGAGTTTAAGATGCATGCCAAAAATCCCAAGACAGCTCCGACGACAGGCACGACAGTGGAACAATTGATCACAACCACCACAGCGACCACCCCAGGGGTCAAGCCCGCAATTCTACCTTTCGGCTTGAGTCAGCACAAGGCAATTATATCATCAGCTATAAAATCCACAGACTCTCCCATAGATACTCCCCCAAGAAAGACTAGGCCCAAATTGGGCATTTTTGAAAAATACGACTTGATCAAAAAGAAGAACCAGACTCTAACCAGCAACACTTTTGCCCAATTCCAGAAGCAGTCATCCATAGCTCAACACAGGCTTCTTTCGGCATTCGATACAGAGAAAGGTAGGATGCATATGGCCTACCTCCACGCACAAGTGCCGGATCCCAAAGTGATATCCGATTACAAAAGGGTTACCGTTGAGTTCCAGGCCAAGGACGTGCACCCAGCGGACCAGATGGATCTGCATAAGCAGACCGGCGAGATGGTTTTCCACACTTTAGCCCACGCTACAGCTTCTGCTTCAAAATATCGGATAGCTTTGAGCAATGCTCAGACCCAACTGAAGATGGAGAAAATATCATCTTTCGCAAAGGACAACAAAATCAAGACATTGGAGGAGCTGGTCCTCAAGATCGGCTACGACCCTGCTAACGTCAAGGCTGCTGAGGAAATGATAAAGAAGAAAAATGCTGACATCGCTTCCTTAAGGAAGAAGCTAAAGCTCCCTCCAACAGAGGACCCACAAACGAAGGAGATAGCCGAAAAAGAAGGGGAAAAGGATGAAATGCTGAAATTACTCATGGAGCAGAATGCTCAGTTAAGGGAGATGGAGGCTGAGATGGAAAAACTGTTAAAGGAGAAAGAGAAGACAAAGACAATGGAAGGCATCCCATTAAGTGCTATCCCAATTGCAGGATTGAGCACAACAACAGTGACAGTTGTTCCATCTACAGAAATAGTGACAGCTACTCCATCCACAACAACAGTGCAGTTACCTGAAGGCACCATAGACCTGGCCAAGTCTATGGAGAGAATGAATTTGCAGGAGTCTGAAATCAGTAGACTCAAGACAGAAGTGGAAAATCTACAAGATCTAAAGAATTCTTTCCAGATAAGTCTAGCCAAAGAGAAACAGGTGAATGAGCAAATGAAGAAGGAGTTACAACAACTCCACAAGCAGACAATGGCAGGGAAGACCTTGTCTAAGATCAAAGAGATTGTGTGGACCGATATTTCCAAATCCATAAATGAAATCTGGCCAATGGTTCAAATTATGTTTGAATAAAATGAGTTGCTTGAGAGGAGAAAACAGGCAGTGGAGAAAATCAGAACGGAGCTGGGACACATGCCAGCGCAAGATAATGAAATCATAAGGTTCCTGAATTCAAAGACCAAGGAGGAACTAGAAGAATTGAAGATCGAGGACAGGACATAAACTATATTGGAAGTGAAAAGAGTCCTGACCAAAAGAGGCCTCATGCTTCAGGTTGAGGAGAAAATCCAAGTTATGGATCAAGGAGTGCAAAAGTTTTTCCACAAGATAGATGCTCTGCAAAGGAAGGACCTGCCTGGTATGAAGGTCATCAATGATAAATTAATGACGCTCCCTGACTACAAGAAAAGGTTGACAGAAATATCTAAGGACAGTTCAAGGTTTGCAGGGGTACAAGGGAGTATCACAGTTAGAGCCTTCATGGAGGCACTGCAGTTGGATATTAGTATCCAACACGAGATTAAACACATATTCGCTATCAAGCCTACATTTGCTAAATATACAGACATGGATGAAGTATATCGCAGGTTGCTTAAAGTCACAGTGCCAGGTCATATCAGATGGGAAGAGATGTGCGATCTGCTAGATTAGCAGATGAGCTGTCACGATCCAGTCACCTGTCCAGTCAGAAGAGGATGCGAAGGCACCTCGCCAATGGCCTACCCCTGAAGTTCAGAAAATAGTTGCATCAAGTCATCAAAGCAGTTTTGATTAGTTAAGTTAGTTACACTAAAAATAGAATGGGCACGTCCTGATCAGTTATGACAGGAACGTTTGTATTTTGACTTATAAATACTTCATTTTTCAATGTATTGAGGGTTGTTGATTCGCACACCCTGTTGCTATCAAACTGTACTATTTCTGAAGAGATCTGCCATTAATAAAGAAGAGGCCCTTTACAGGATTCCTGCGCATGTTCACTGGTGATGTGATTTTCTCAGTTAAATGTTTTCTTGCTCTGTAATCATCTTGTTTTTCAATAACTAATCTTTACGAATAGCATTATGTTGCAGGATTTATCTTTGATACCCTGTTTCCGATTCTAAATATTTTAATGTTCATCTTCTAAATATCTTCAATTAAGAGATTCTTAAGTGCTTGTTAGTTGAAGTTGTTTCGCTTATCTTTTCTGCTGATCATCATTTAAATTATTAAAGATCCAGTGAAAGTGTTATCTCGCCTTGTGAAGGATTTCTTCAGTATTTTTGGTTGCATCTCAGATTTTATTAGATACAGACCCCATAGCCCAATGGATGTGTAAACAGTCCCAACCAATTCAAAAACCCTTTTACAACAAAACAAAACTCGTGCCTTTACCTAGCCTAATATCTAGATTAATAAACAAAGCTAAATCATATAGAGAGATCCCTCTCTGAAGCTGGAAGGGCTAGATCCCAGCTTTAAAAGTGGTTGGTTAAGGTTACCTTTGTAGATTTCTTCTTTTTTTCAACCTCTAGGAAATTTACCAAGTGCTAACATAAATGGCAACTCCACTGGGGAAGAACTAAAACTGAATACCTCACTTTTCTTCCGCTAAAAGAAAGTTCGACTCTGAGAAGAAAGTCATGATTAGAGGCTGATTAACTCTGTACATATTATTTTCGGAATCTCCCTTTAAAACTCTTTCCCCTTTTTATGGCTCCTCTATGACTGTCCCTATAGCAGTACAACCTAATATCGATCCCGGCTTAGCTAATCAAACGCCTATTGCGTCAAACCTTTTCGACATAATCCTCAAAACTGCCAATAGCCGGGAAGAACTCGAACGTTCATGGGCATCCATTGAATGAGACATAGCTACTCAGGAACAAGTGGAAGTTAGACGACGACAGCGTAGAAATCGCCCCTAGTTTTCCTTCACCAGAAAATAAAAATATATATATAAAAACCAAAAAGAGTTCTGGCTCCCAAGAAAGTTCACACTCGATCTCATCCTGACCCAGAACCCTCTACAACGATAGATAATCCCGAGCAGTTGTTAAGGCGAAAGGCCTTAGCTACCAGTTCAGCGAGTTGTACTCTCCTTCATAAGTCTCCTTCTTTTTCAGGAGAACCAGATACCTTTCAAAACATTGATCTTGATCTTTTCCCTCCACGAAACCTTGGTAGAACACGGTCTAAAACCTTTGTGTCTAAGCTTGTTTTTGATCCAACTATGTTGCAACCTCGAACCCCTGAAGTCTTATCTCCTACGACTAAGCCACGAATCAATATCTCAGCACCACCCAGTCCTTCGTCACCCTTGTCTTCAGTCACTACCCCTATTACCACCCAGGCCGTCGTTCCACCTCCTCTGCCCATCATGGTAGCTCGTTATGCTCCTTTAGTGTTGGCCGCACCACTGCATGCCATGCCCCAAGACTACCAGACTAGACTTCCACAGTTTGATGCAACTGGACCTTTAAACGCACAACAACATGTGGATAAAATGAACGACTACTTGGATTTGCAAGAGGTTGACAAAGTCGATGTTCAAATGAGACTTTTTGCCCAGAGTCTGACAGGAGACGTCAAGAAATGGTTCAAAGCTTTACCTGCCGCGTCAATCCCTGACCTTGTCGCATTCCAAAGAAGTTTTCTTGGCAGATGGGAGGTAAAGAAAAACCCTCTTCAAATACTATCTGAATACGAGAACATAAAAAGAAATCAAGGTGAATCGGTCCAAGACTATTGCACCTATTTTAATAACCTGTATAATGCAATCCCAACTGAAATCAAACCTCCCCCGGGTTTGGCATTAATTGAATTTCCTGATGGATTCAACGCTGACATGTCTTACCAATTAAGGGAACGAAATGCTGCCACCCTTGAAGACATGCAGAAAAGTGCTATTAGTGTGGAAGCTAATCTGTTGGCAAAACGGGCACGTCAAAGGACAGAAAGGAGAGTCACGATCAAAGAAGAGCCTTCCACGTCAATCACGGATTCCAAGCTGGATTCTTTGTCCCGAAACATGGAATTTATGATGGAAAGAATGAATTTATCCGACAGAAACCCTCCAAGGGACAACGCACTTGCTCCCCAGATTCGAAACCCCAATTTTAGAAGAAACCCACCTCAAATCAGGCAAAGAGACCAAAGAGATCAGAGAGATCCTAGGGATCAAAGAGAACAAAGAGGCCCTGATCAACCGATTAGACCTCCTCTACAGGAAAACTATGCTGATGATGGGGGGGAAGTGATTGAAGAATTGGAGGACACTCATATCAACCTCATGGGAATTCACGACAATGAGGCCATTTTCCTTACTCAAGAAGAGCATGAACTATTTCTGCTAAACCAAAAAAAAGTGAGTGAGGAGACTGAGGATGCGGGACAACAAACCTGGGAGGATGCCATTCTAGAAGTACACCGGCAGTACAACCTGCGGAGTAAGAAGACAGAAGGAAATTCCCCGAAAAAGACTACCGAAACGCAGAAGGTAGCTGAGACCGAAAAACCCCCAGAGCCAACAGATGCTGGAAAATCTTCTGAGAAGGGTAAAGCTGACACTACGGTGAAGAAAAACATCACCATACTGAAAAGACCAGCACAGCCCGAATTTGCACCTAGTTCTTCTGAGCAGAATAATATGGGGAACCAATCAGAATCAGTAAGTCAGACCCGAACTCTCGTGTGTTTTAGCCTGGAGGCAGAATTGGCCAAAATCAAAATTCCTATCCCACTTACAGAGTTGATAAGTAGAGGCGGTTATCATTCACAGGTACTAAAAGCGTTAGCCATTGAACCAGACATAGGCACCAAAGCCTTGACTATCGGATCAGTGACTCATTCAGACACTGTAAACCTTGCTGACGATCACCCCGAGCTTCTTTTTGGACCTGAAGTGAATGGCCGAGACGACACCGGTGATGTAGCTCCCTTTTATATCAGTCTGAACATACACAATTTGATATTGCATAACGCTATGATGGACTCTAACGCCTCACATAATCTGATGCCTAAAGCCGTAATGGAAAAACTGGGATTGGAGGTTACTAGGCCTTACAAAGATCTACATTCGTTTGACTCCAGCAAAGTCAAATGCATTGGTTTGATTAAGGACCTCTCCATCACCCTGGTTCAGATCCCTTCAAAAAGCATGGTAATGGACGTGGTAGTTGCAGACATCCCGCCAAAGTATGGTATGTTGTTGTCCCGGTCTTGGGGAGCTAAGTTGAAAGGAACCTTGCAGCTGGATATGTCTTACGCCACTATCTCGGTGTTTGGACAACATAGGAGGTTATACAGAGAAACACTGATGAATTATATGGTCAGTAGTCAAGAGAAACCTCATAATTACCCCCTTTACTCTGCCCATTCAGATTTAGATTCATTCATCTTGTACAATGATGGTGATACTGAAGAGCAAGATACTCAGCTGATAGAAGATGTAGATAGTCAAGATGAAAGTCCAGAAAGTAGTGAGGCAACAAAGATGGAAAATGAAATCACTGAAGAGTTCCACGCTGACTTCTGGAGCATGGATTTTGATGGAGATGTGAGTAAAGAAGGAGCAGGAGCCAGGGTCTGGTTGCATAATCACCGAAAAAGGTATTCAGAAAATCATTCCTATAAGTTAAATTTTCACTGCACTAACAACGTTGCCGAGTATGAAGCTCTGATGCTCGGTCTGAAGTTGTTGAAAAAAGTTGGTGCTAAGCAAATAATGGTAAGGGGTGATTCTGAATTAATTATTAAACAAATTAAAGGTGAATATGCGGCTAAACATCCATGCCTTAGAGCCTACCAGAATGCTATTCTTAATGCTTTGAAATGTTTTAACGAGGTTGACTTGCAGGTAATGTCGAGAGGACAGAATATTCTGGCTGACGGATTAGCTACGTCAACTGCCTCCTGCAAGATTCCTTTCCGCCAAACTCGCCCATACACTGTTGAGGTGAGATGCAGACCCACAGTGCCCGATAATATCAGGTACTGGCAAGTGTTTGGAAATGATGATCAGATAGAAGACTTTCTGCAATGCAAGAACGATTTCGAATGTACAAACATAGATGTAGAAAATGAAAACGGCAATGTAAATAATTCTGAATTTGAAATAGATAGTGTTAATACTGTAAATACAGTAGATACAGAGGATTCAGTAGATTCAGGAGAGTTAGGAGAGGATGAACCAGAGGCCTAAGTTTTGCAATTGAAAAGCAATGTTTTACCCAGAGGTCTCGTCCCTTTGGAAGATCTGTTTGACAATGACGACGTAGCTAAGAAGCCGAAAATAGAGGCCCATGGGCAAGAGGTAGAGGACTGCAATATAGGAACCGACGAGAAGCCTAGGATGATTAAACTATCCAGATCTTTACCCCCAGAACAAAATCTTAAGTACATTGAACTATTAAAAGAATATTCAGACGTTTTTGCCTGGGGATATGAAGATTTGAAAGCCTATGACACCAGCATTATACAACACAGGATTCCCATAAAGGAAGACCAGAAACCGTTTAGGCAGAAACTTAGGAGGATAAATCCCAAGTTGCTTCCCCTGATAGAAAAAGAGATCAAGAAAATGTATGATGCTAAGATCATAGTCCCACTACGTTTCTCTAAGTGGGTTTCTAATTTAGTCCCTACACGCAAGAAAACCGGTGAAATCAGACTCTGCATAGATTTCAGAAATCTGAACAAAGCATTCTTGAAGGATAATTACCCCTTGCCTAAAATGGATCACCTCCTGCAAAGTGTGGTCGGATCCAGTCAAATTTCTCTGTTAGATGGTTTCTCAGGCTACAACCAGGTCTTAGTTCACCCAGACGATCAGGAAAAGACCGCTTTCACCACCCCATGGGGAACTTTCATGTATGTGAAGATGCCTTTTGGTCTGATGAACGTAGGAGCCACCTTCCAGAGAGTAATGGACATTTCCTTCGTAGAGGAGTCAGGGAAATTTATTGTCGTTTATCTAGACGATGTGACTGTGTTTTCCCAATCTGATGATGAACACCTGCGGCACCTTAGACGAGTTTTCGAAAAGTGCAGGAGGTTTGGGATTTCATTAAACCCCAAGAAATGTCTTTTTGGGTTAGAAGAGGGTAAACTGTTGGGACATATCATCTCTAAAGAGGGAATCAGAATCGACCCCAGCAGAATTGAGGCCATACTAAAGTTAGAACACCCAAGAAACCTCAAAGAACTACAGTCTTTTATAGGGCAAATTAACTTTCTTCGAAGATTCATCCCTAATCTGGCTGAACTCCTCCGAAACATTACAAACATGCTAAAAAAGGATGCTAAGATAAAATGGGACTCTGAGTCCAGATTATCCTTTGAACAAGTCAAACGAGCGCTCACAGAAGCCCCAGTTTTGATTAGTCCCGATTTCACTAAAGATTTCTATCTTTTTTCTTTCGCCTCTGAACATACGATATCAGCTGTATTACTGCAGAAGAACAGTGGAGGGTATGAACAACCCATCGCTTTCTTCAACAAAGCTCTGAGAGATGTTGCCCTAAACTATAATATTATGGAGAAGCAGGCTTTTGCTTTAGTAAAGGCTATAAAGGACTTCAGGGTCTATATTCTTCATTAACACATCATAGCTTATGTTCCGAACGCGGTAGTAAAAGATATCCTGACACAAGACAACCCTGATGGGAGACGGGGAAAATGGATTGCAGTTATTCTAGAATATGACATAGAAATTAAGCCCACAAAACTGATCAAAGGCCAAGGCCTTGCCAGATTGATGGCTGAATCTAACTTTCAAGATCTTGACATAAATTTTCTAGACGTGGCAGATGAACAGGGCGAGATGGCGACTCCAAACGTTAAAGAGGTTTTTCTAAACTCTCCATGGTATGTAGACCTTATCTTTGTTCTACAAAACTTACAAGCTCCCCCTGGTTTAACTAAGACTAAAGCTAGATTTTTAAAGTTGAAGGCTTTGAAATTCTATATTCTAGAAGGAAATTTGTATTGGAAAGACCCTGCTGGTATTCTTCTAAATTGTTTACTAAAAGATGAAGCCGATAAAGTGTTGCAGGAGTTTCATGCAGGAGATTGTGGTGGCCATTTGAACTGGAAGTCTACAACCAACAAAATACTCAGAGCTGGATTTTACTGGCCAACCTTGTTTGCAGATGTACATCAGAAAGTAACAGCATGTCACCAGTGCCAACTGTTTGAGGGTAAAAGGAAACTCCTTCCTCTACCTCTTAAACCAATTTCAGTTGAGGCCCCTTTCCAGCAGTGGGGTCTTGACTTCATTGGAGAAATACACCCTCCATCTTCAGGCCAACATAAGTGGATTCTTACTGCCACTGATTATTTTACCAAATGGATCGAGGCTGTACCAAGCAGGCAAGCCACTGACTATGTTATCATCAAATTTCTCGAAAATAATATTTTGTCTCGTTTTGGTTGTCCTAGAAAGATCATTACTAACAATGCAGCTGCCTTTCAGTCGAAGAAACTCATTGATTTCTGCAGTCGTTACCACATTGGTTTGGGGCATTCCACAGCCTACTACCCTCGGGGGAATGGGTTAGCGGAATCCTCAAACAAGACTTTGGTGAATATCATCAAGAAAACACTGCAGGAGAATAAAAAATCATGGCATGATAAGCTGGTATTTGCTTTATGGCTAGATAGACTGACCACCAAAAGGTCAATTGGTATGTCACCATACCAGCTGGTCTATGGTACTGAGGCTGTTTTCCCAAATTCTTTGGAAGTCCCTGTCATGAAGTTGCTGCAAGATATTCAAGTTGAGCCAAATGACTCCCAGAGAAGAATCAATCAGATGATTCACTTGCAGCAGACTAGAGAGGAAGTTTTCAACAAAACACAGGTCATCCAAGAGAACATCAAGAAGATCTTTGACAAATGAACCAAGGAGGATGATTTTGAGCTGGGGGACCTGGCATTGAAATGGGATGCCAGGAACGAGGACAAAGGAAAGCACGGGAAATTTGATCATCTATGGACAGGGCCTTACATGATCCAAGCTTTTAGAGGGAACAATGCCTTCTTGCTAAATAATGTCGACGGGTCAGATCTGCCAGGAGCACCTGTGAATGGCAGGATGCTGAAACATTATGTAACTCCTCAATAAGAGATTTGAAGAAATCACTCTCCATTGTACATACCATTTTAATTTTCAGTCTTTACTTGCATTTTTATATGTGAAGGACGACAGTCAGTTTGTTGAAGCCCGAAGAGAAGGCCCTAAGCGGCTGATCAATGTTTTTCGAAGTGTTCCTGAGAATAATACTAGATAAGGCTACTAGACAGATATGCTCAGGATGACAGGAAACTGGATTCTTGGCACTTAACAGGGCAAGTACCATCCCCAGGTGGAGCCGCTGTTATCACCCCATAAAATATGGGAATCAACTTATGACTTCGTTATTATTGATATTATATGTATCTAGTGTTCTTTTTGGAGATTTATTTTTCATTTTGCAAAAAGAAAAAGAAAAAGAAAAAGAAAAGAAGCGAAAAGAGGGCAAAAGAATTGAAGCATAATCCCCATGCAATAATAGTGACTTGGCCATACCTTTCAAGCATGATCAAGTCCTTTTAAATTTTTAATGTTGATAGACTAGTGAATGCATTTGATCAGACCCTCTAATCCTGGTCAGATAGCCTCTAGGTTAGAATTAGTGAATACATCTGATCAGACCCTCTAATCCTGGTCAGATAGCCCCTAGGTTAGAATTAGTGAATACATCTGATCAGACCATCTAATCCTGGTCAGATAGCCCTTAGGAAAAAAAAATGATACCTTAACCCAACAGTTTAATCTGGGTTATTCGTCTTGTGAAAGTAGGTTAGAATGTAGATTAACTGCTTGGCCTCCCTTGCCCAAATAAAGCCAGATCGATAAAGATGTTACCCTATGACTCCATGCCTAAGTGTAGTTGCAATGATGTCCCCTTGGTGGTGTATATGAGAAAAATCGAAGAAAAACCCATGTGAAAGCACTAATCCTAAGTTTTTCCTACACCTGACATTTTCCGCTCCTGACCTATCCTTCATGCACCTTCCAATGGTCCATATCATGATGATTGTATCAACGGCTCACAGAAAATCCCGGACCCCCCTCAACGTTCTGCCTTTAACGAAGGGGGGGGGTCCGGAATCGGCGATAATCTTTGCATAGATCTGGACGGTCCAGAACAGAGCGCGCAAATCCATGGCTCACATTGGATTCTGGACCCCCCCCCTCCATTCTGCCTTTAACGGAGGGGGGGGCGTCCGGAATTGGTTATAACGCAGGCGCAGATCTGAACGGCTCTAAGCGGAGCACTTGGATCGACAATCCACATTGAATTCTGGACCCCCCCCCTCCGTTCTGCCTTTAATGGAGGGGGGGGTCTGGAATTGGTATTAAAGAGTGAGCTAAGATCCACTAAGCTCCCATCCTCCACGTACCGTCTGACACCCCGTCACCCCTGGACGTCATCCTCCACTAAGTCCACTTGTCCCACTCGCTCCCGGGTCAAAGTCCCATCCCGTAACTGCTGTCAGTACACGTCGTCAGTACCATAACCCCCTTCATTCATGGACAGCCCCCTTGGGAGACTTTTACCCCCAATCACTAACCTCCACGTCAGTCGTCTGTATACTCTGGTCACCGTCACCTGCCATATCACCCCAAGTGGCCCGTTGTCCATTAATAACTGGATAACATACCCATTATCACCCTGACTGTTTTCGCGCGTCCGACCGACTCATTTTTAAATAAAACTACCGTTCTCCTTTGTATTCGTTATTCATCCATCGCGCCAAAAAACTCATTTTCCTCCATTGCTCCCCGCATCCTTTTCACCTATAGTTAGTCGACCCCACTAACGTATTGTTTGGTGCAGGTACAGTTGCCGAAATGGTGTCTAAGACAAAGCAAGCTGAAGAGGAATAGAATCTGTTCGTTCCCCCTCCGGTTGACCTGGATAAAATCCCTCTGGTTGACAAAGATCGCTTGATAGCGGACACTATATGCAGCTTTGATTTCTCTGATCTGCAGTCATGGCTCCGGGAAGTCTTCCTAGACCAGAGCGAGGAAATTGGGCTCTGGGAGTCCAATTTGCCCCTCTATCTGTTCCCCCAAATTCACCATTTCCCAGAATTTTCCCTCAAATGCCAAGCCCACTACGTCCCCGACCAGAAAGCCATTGTTTCTTCGTCTGGGGATGTCCTCTTTTTCATCACCCCAGAAGATATCGACCAGATGATGCAAATCACCCGCCCGGAATCTGCGTCCCCATTCAACCTAGAGATCCTCACTGAGCTTTATCAAAAAATGACTTTCCCGTAGAGAGCTCAGATAGTGGAGCTTTTCCTCCCCACTTCCGCTCCACTCCCGACCACCAATCCCCCGTACCCTTCCTCTTTGTTTTCCGTCAAAGGAAATCAAATTATTTCTTCCCTGTGTGCCCTGCTTGGGTACT
Source organism: Picea engelmannii (assembly GCA_009831015.1). NCBI lineage: Eukaryota > Viridiplantae > Streptophyta > Pinopsida > Pinales > Pinaceae > Picea > Picea engelmannii. The sequence goes on along the minus strand of ML777655.1, from coordinate 492,213 downwards.
ATTCTGATCAATGGGTAGACGAAGCCATCCTGGGTTTTCTATCTATCTTCTCAAATGATGAACAACCGACCACGCAGTTCAACTACAACGCTTTCCTAGCCACTAACATCCATTAACAATTGGTGAATTTCACCATAGAGGGCATGTTCAGGTATTCATCCATCCTGTCTTACATGTTCGTCTACTTCCAAGCAGATAGGTTCAATTTCTCCATGCAGAAGATGGACGCCGACAGGAGGCCACAGCCAGTCGCGGCGTGGACTTCTCTTCTGAAATACAATTCTATCGAATACAACTTCACAACATTCATTGATCAGTTTTACCACCCTGTGGTAAGTATGTTGAGTGGCATTCCTGAGCCACGAATAAATGACGAAGTCCGGAGAATCCTACACCTCTCGGACAATGCGAAGACGGGAGACTGGTACTTGTATCAGAATCACTCCGAGATCCGAGTTTATGGGTGCGAGTTGGCACCGTACAAGCTTCCGAGATATATACTAGTAAGGATTTTTGCACTGGAATATATTAGACAAATTATGAATTCTGATGATATTCACTTTGTTTCCCTTAAGAAGAAGCAACAGTTGCGGATTAAAGGGCAGATAGGCTCATTCATCTGCAACAGTAGAGGCGCGAGTGATGAAGCAGTCAAAATGTTAAGAGATATGAAATTCCTTACAAGTTTCACCTGGCATTATGATCCCTGCGGGATCATTTCCGAGATGAGAATAAAAAATAAGAATGCCCCATATGCGCATGAGCCCAAGCCGGAAATCGAGAGATTTGCTAATCAGACAGAATGGGATCCTGATACATTGGTGGAAGTGGAACCAGCTGTCGGGATGGAAAGGCAGGTACCCTCAACAAGCGCACCACTCACTGCCACACCTCAGAATCCCAAGGAAAAGAGGCCCCGACAAGAATCGTCGTCTCCCGTAACAGAGGTGTCATCGGAGGAGTTTAAGATGCACGCCAAAAAGCCCAAGACAACTACGACGACAGGCACGACAGTGGAACAAAAGATCACAACCACCACAGCGACCACCCCAGGGGTCAAGCCCGCAATTCTACCTTTCGGCTCGAGTCAGCACAAGGCAATTATAGCATCAGCTATAAAATCCACAGACTGTCCCACAGATACTCCCCCAAGCAAGACTGGGCCCAAATTGGACATTTTTGAAAAATACGACTTGATCAAAAAGAAGAACCAGACTCTAACCAGCAGCACTTTTTCCCAATTCCAGAAGCAGTCATCCACAGCTCAACACAAGATTCTTTCGGCATTCGATACAGAGAAAGGTAGGATGCATATGGCCTACCTCCACGCACAAGTGTCGGATCCCAAAGTGATATCCGATTACAAAAGGGTTACCGTCGAGTTCCAGGCCAAGGACGTGCACCCAGCAGACCAGATGGATCTGCATAAGAAGACCGGTGAGATGGTTTTCCACACTTTAGCCCACGCTACAGTTTCTGCTTCAAAATATCGGATAGCTTTGAGGAATGCCCAGACCGAACTGAAGATGGAGAAAATATCATCTTTCGCAAAGGACAACAAAATCAAGACATTGGAGGAGCTGGTCCTCAAGATCGGCTACGACCCTGCTAATGGCAAGGCTGCTGAGGAAATAATCAAAAAGAAAAATGCTGACATCGCTTCCTTAAGGAAGCAGCTAAAGCTCCCTCCAATAGAGGACCCACAAACAAAGGAGATAGCCAAAAAAGAAGGGGAAAAGGATGAAATGCTGAAATTACTCATGGAGAAGAATGCTCAGTTAAGGGAGATGGAAGCTGAGATGGAAAAACTGTTAAAGGAGAAAGAGCAGACAAAGACAATGGAAGGCATCCCATTAAGTGTTATCCCAATTACAGGATTGAGCACAGCAACAGTGACAACTGTTCCATCTACAGAAACAGTGACAACTACTCCATCCACAACAACAGTGCAGTTACCTGAAGGCACCATAGACCTGGCCAAGTCTATGGAGAGAATGAATTTGCAGGAGTCTGAAATCAGTAGACTCAAGAAAGAAGTGGAAAATCTATAAGAGCTAAAGACTTCTTTCCAGATAAGTCTAGCCAAAGAGAAACAGGTGAATGAGCAAATGAAGAAGGAGTTACAGCAACTCCATAAGCAGACAATGGCAGGGAAGACCTTGTCTGAGATCAAAGAGATTGTGTGGACCGATATTTCCAAATCCATAAATGAAATATGGCCAATGGTTCAAATTATGTTTGAACAAAATGAGTTGCTTGAGAGGAGGAAACAAGCAGTGGAGAAAATCAGAACGGAGCTGGGAGACATGCCAGCGCAAGCTAATGAAATCATAAGGTTTCTGAATTCAAAGACCAGGGAGGAACTAGAAGAATTGAAGATCGAGGACAGGACATAAACTATATTGGAGGTGAAAAGAGTCCTGACCAAAAGAGGCCTCATGCTTCAGCTTGAGGAGAAAATCCAAGTTATGGATCAAGGAGTGCAAAAAATATTCCACAAGATAGATGCTCTGCAAAGGAAGGGCCTGCCTAGTATGAAGGTCATCAATGATAAATTAATGACGCTCCCTGACTACAAGAAAAGGTTGACAAAAATATCTAAGGACAGTTCAAGGTTTGCAGGGGTACAAGGGAGTATCACAGGTAAAGCCTTCATGGAGGCACTGCAGTTGGATATTAGTATCCAACACGAGATTAAACACATATTCACCATCAATCCTACATTTGCTAAATATACAGACATGGATGAAGTATATCACAGGTTGCTTAAAGTCACAGTGCCAGGTCATATCAGATGGGAAGAGCTGTGCGATCTGATAGATTAGCAGATGAGTTGTCACGATCCAATCACCTGTCCAGTCAGAAGAGGATGCGAAGGCACCTCGCCAACGGCCTACCCCTGAAGTTCAGCAAACAGTTGCATCGAGTCATCAAAGCAGTTTTGATTAGTTAAGTTAGTTACACTAAAAATAGAATGGGCACGTCCTGATCAGTTATGACAGGAACGTTTGTATTTTGACTTATAAATACTTCATTTTTCAATGTATTGAGGGTTGTTGATTCGCACA
>ML777655.1:437137-488825 GCA_009831015.1 Picea engelmannii | reverse complement strand
AACTCGTGCCTTTACCTAGCCTAATATCTAAATTAATAAACAAAGCTAAATCATATAGAGAGATCCCTCTCTGAAGCTGGAAGGGCTAGATCCCAGCTTTAAAAGCGGTTGGTTAAGGTTACCTTTGTAGATTTCTTCTTTTTTTCAACCTCTAGGAAATTTACCAAGTGCTAACAAAATCATAGGCTCCTTAATTATCCTGAAAACAAATGAAAATGAGAAGATCTCAGATATGTTTTCAATCATCAAATCAAACAATTCGAATTTTTCTTAACTGCATACAAAATCTTGCGATTATGTAGCTAGTTATAATAGCAAATGCAATCTTATTTTATTGGATAAACAAAACAGACTAATCTTAATAAGAAAAAATAGTTTATTCAATCAAATTGAATATCCTAACTTAAGAATGACACAATCATATTATTAAATAAAAAAAATAATACCTCTGATCATGAAATCAAATCGAATCATGATGGCTGTAGTTGCTTCTACGTTTTTTTAAATATCCCATGTCCTGTAGATGTATAACTTGTTGACAGACTGGTTAAATATCCTTTGGATTGATCAAGGGTTCACAGTAGGAGGCTGAGACACATGGCTAGAAGGGTGAGAGGGGTGTTGTGGGATGCTAAGGCACATGCCTGGAGAGGTAACAAACATTTCAACACTTGCAAACAAACCAAAATGCTCATCTCCGCCACAAAGAAAATCTGAGATTTGACCTCTAAAGGATGAGCTATATCTCTGGAACGATCCAATTTCTGGGGAAACTGCCCATGATGAAGGTAAAAGAGCTCATTTTGGTTCTGGTTTTTCAGGGTTTGATCTAATTCAAAACCGTTTGCTCAGAATAGCTCTTGCAAAATCGTGTCTCTGGCAGGCAATTACTGGGTTAACTTAGGAACTCTTCAGTTACTTCCAATTGCACATCACCATTTTTTACCTACAACCATGAAAGGTTAAGGAAAACTCTTGGGCGACCTGAAGAATACAAGCTGTGATGATTCAAATGGTGGGCAAAGTGTTAATCACAACGCGTGTGAGAAAATTCGTGAAGCCTGAGACCATGCTAAGGAGTAATGGAATTTTGTACATCGTATGCCACCTTAGCATTGGGTACATGCTAGGACCATAGTAGTTGAAAACATAGTGCGTGCATCCAAGTTTGATTGCAAAGATAGGTGAGTTTGCAAAATCGAATAGTCAAATGTTTCATGAAAGAAATATGATTGAAAATCAAACTAAAATCAATACAAAAAATTGAAAATCAAATGGTGGGGATATTTCATTCATTCAACCAATGCTTTCTCTTAGGCATGCTTAGAATCAAAAGTATCACAAACAAGGAGAGCGACATGCTCATAGAAAAAAAATCACAATTCTGTAATAAACCATATGAGCAGTTTCCTTTTAATGAAATTTTCAAAAATATAATGGCAATCTCAGCTGCAAGTTTTCATGCTTGCAGTCATGAAAACAAAATTCGAAAAGATGATAGGTAAAAAGCGATGATTTAAAACTGTTGTTTAGTGACATGCTCATGATGAGTAATAAAATTTCATAGACCCTATGTAGGCAGCTTATAAAAATAATAATTATATAATCGCTGCCAACAAGTTTATGTAACAGGTATGGGATGCAGCCCATGGGTTTACCCATGTTTAGGCCCATTTTGTAATGTATAAATAGATAGCTAGGCGATGTAAGAAGCGCCCAATATGCCAATGTGCTAAGTGCTAGAGTTTGATCTATGCGATTGAAAAGGCTTTGTGCTTACTATGTGTTAAGAACTTGCAGAGCTAAGTGCAAGTGATTGTAAGAAGCTTGTATGCAGTTTGTAAGAAGGCTTTGTGCTTAAACCTAGCTCGAGGAAGGAGGATCTTGCGAGGTGTGCACAGATCTCCTATCCTATGTAGAGTAGGTTCTTATGGCTCTGTTATTGTAGAAGATTGACAAACGACAATAAAAAAGAGAAGAGTTGGTGGATGTAGCCCCACACTGGGGTGAACCATGCATAGCTTGTGTTGTGGTTTCTTTGTGCATTATAGTTGTTATGTTATTGATGTGATGTATGCTTAGTGCAATGATATATGTTATATGCATCTGATATAATATCTTAGTGTTTAGTAATGTGAATGAATGATAGATCGGATGTATTTCTATGTGATAAGTGCTTGGAAGTGTTAGATCTGGTTGAATACTACATTGTTATGTCATTAAGGTTTGGATCTGCAATGTAAATAAGGATTAAATGCTAATGAATGTTAACTGCTAAGTGCTCTGTTAAGGTATTGTAATCACAGATCTATGTCCTAGCTAGGTTGTAGACATATGATTCCTGTAACCACCCCTGCCTCTACCTTGGGTGAGACTTCATCTGCTTCGTAGGTGTTGCCGAAAGGGCTCGTAATTAGGGTTTTGTTGGTGTGCTACTGAAGCATTAAACCCCGGGTCTGCCCCTGTGCCAACAAATGGTTCCGTTTCTGGGACCTAAAACTGTGATTGCTAGGAATTGAAGAAAAGAGAAAGCTCTGTGCGTAGATATGTTGCCCTAGTGCGCAGTATTCTACTTGAATTTCAAAGCTCTATGATAAGAAGAGAATTCCGAACTGAAGAAAAGAGGTAAGATCTTGAAGCTTTGTTCTCTGATAAAGGTAAGATAAGTGAAATTTTTTATTTCGAAAGAATGGATCTACGTATGTTTAAATGATTTGGTCGTAGTCTGAAATCTAGGGTACAACTAGAAGAAAGAAGATTTGATATGAATAGATTTGATAAGAATAGTGAAAGATATGTTATTCCTATGCATAGAAAGAATGTTTGGACTAACAAATGGATGCAGGATCCTAGAAAGAATTTCTTGTAGGTTAGTTACTGTGATCCCAGTGCATAGTATAGGAAAGGTTGGGGGTCATTTAAAAGAAAGAGAGGATTAACTCTTTGCTATAGTTGGAGAAGACCAGGACATCTTGCTAAGGAATTCCCTAGTAGAAGTCCTATTTTCCTTTTTTGTAAGGCTACTGGACATGAAGTTTTGGATTTCCCTAGAATGATTGCTAAAGTTGAAAAGATGAATATGAGACAAGAAAACTATTAGACAGGCCAAGAAACTAAGGATATGATAAAACCCCAGAAAGAATCAGAGACCGCATTATTACAGATGAAAGAAACCCTGAACGATCACAGAGATATCAACTTATCAGAGATCTTAAAAGAGAAGGAGTGCATAGAAACAAGAATAGGAGACTTTGACATAGACTGTGTTCTGGATGAGGAAACATAGGTGAATATCATGATAGAAAGAACTTGGAAAATTTTGGGAAAGCTTGCTATGGTTCCTTCATTAGGAGGAATAGGATTATTTAGAGGAAAGTGGAGAACCCTATGCGGAAGACTTACCCAGACATCTATGAGTGCTCATGGAACTTTGATAGAAGAATAATTTGAGATCGTTAAGTTTGTTGAGAACAATGCCCCATTTGCTAAATTTTGCTAGGAAAAACCTAGATTGAGAAAGATCAGATACGAAGGAAACAAGAAGAGGAGGATCTAGAAAAGAAAAAGAAATAACTAAGAGATTTCATGGCTAGGAGAATAATGCACTTACTAAAATAACAAGAGGATCGGTTGAAGCTACTAAGGACCAGAGATCTGGACGTTGAAATTGAAAGAACACAGGAAGAATTGAAACACCTGTCTATACAAGAGATTAGAGTACCTACCCCAAAAAGAGAAGAAGTATTACCCTCGAACCCTAGTAAAGACCCTCCACAGTGTGAAGTTACTATGTCAAGAGGAGATAAGACCGATAATGGAAAGAGGAAACTAGTGACTCAGATTTTAGGAAAGAAAGGCAGAAAGCTGAGCAAGAAGAAAGCAAAGTTAGAAAACCTTACAGGAAGTACCAGAGAGGACTTCACAGAAAGAAGGTTTGTAGAACTGGAACTTCACTGAGATATCAGAACAACGAATATTGACACTTCTCCATGATGAAGAAATATGACCATTGGAGGCGTCCCGACTGTTAGAACGAAGCTCCAGAATGGCTAGAAATGCAATTATTGTCGGAATGTTCGCCATTGGACCATTGGGACTATGCCATAATGGATGGAATTGCATTGATTGAGGCATTCCTACCCGTTGGAAGAGTCCCTTATGAACTTGTCTATTTATCCCATCGAGCATTTCACCAAGAGAACTTTTTCCAATTGTGATTATTTGAGCCCATAGAAAACTAGTTGCTTTCACGCAATGATTATTGAGACCTCACCAACCATTATGTTACATTGAGTGTTGTTCACCAACCTGAGATATCATATCTCGAGTGTGCATGTCAGAAAAAATTACCGCAGTAGAAAAATCCATCGAAGAGATACTAATAGACCTCATGGCCGAGAAGGTGATGTTTGCAAGCATCCAAGCCTCGTCGACGGGAGGAGTGCAAGCATCCTCATCGACTGCTCATGTATCTAGACCATCCCGAGCTGTGACATAGAAATGAACGAAGCATCGTGATGAATTAGAGAATGAAAATCTCATCCCATATATCATGCCCATCTACATCCCACCTCTGGCTAGTGTAGTGAGTCGTGACATCGTTTCGAGGGACTTCAACTACACAGTCATCACTGTGTACCTCCAGAAGGGGATACGCATAGTCAGACTGCAGTTGGAGAGGATTTTGACATTGAATATCAATGACTATAACCTATGATACCGCAAGATCTATGGAATGCTTGCACCATACAAGTATTTGACCAAGACAAAGGGGAAGAAGTCGAAGATAATCCCCCAGCTGTGGACTATGGACATCGCGAGGTCCACTATCTTGAACGTTATGAAGATACCACACTTCGGAAGACATCAGGAGGTTAACGTGTGCGTTAATATCTTGTTGTCGTGCTTCCATGTTGGTTATCTATGGCTAGACAGATGCATCACTGTAGATCCGGGGCTGATCCATCGGATCACCGAACTAAGCATGCAAGGACCAGACCTAGAAGAATTTTATCCAGGAAAGGCTGCAGATCGCGCCCTGGTACAGAGAATCAAAGACACCTATGCTGATGTAGAAAAGGGGAAGCGGGGATACAAGGTAGCCTCCATCCAAAATGGCGTAGTGTGCCTAGCCTGCCAGTTGACTGCTGGTAAGCTAGTAAGGAATATTAGACCCACACAGGTCACGGGGTTTGTCGTCGACCTCACCGAAAAATGCATGGAAGGGCTACAAATGAATTGGGAAAGCTTCCTCGTCAACCAGTTAGAGAAACACTGCCGCGAATATCAATATTAGGGCTATGAGTTCCATTTTAGTTGGTTGTTGATCCTCATCACCTTCATTGCTTGGGAGATGCTGGAAGGTGCAACCTTCCCTGAGGTTGATCCATCAGAACCCTTAGTTGCGAAGTTCACCACGCTCAGGTATGCGAGAGACATGGCTAAACAATGGAAGTAAAATGTGGTGTAACACACCTATTACCTGTAGTTGAAGAGGGCTATTGAGTCTTCCCCTCACATGACACTGAATACCCTGCACAAGTTCAGACCAATTGTGAAGTTCTGCACAGATAGACATCTTATTTATATCATTGCGAGAGGAGACGAACATAAAGAAGATCTCCAATATTACTACAAGCTCACTGAGGAGGACATGGAAGAAATAACTAAGGAGTGACCCATAGAGCTCCTTGTACCAGTCAACCAGGCAGAACTGTTCGACCCCGACCTAATCAGAAGTCCTCTGGTCACTTGAAAATAGTATGATTCACCCAACAGTAGAAGAAGGAAGAAAAAGGAAGAGGTACAAAAGATAAACAATGCATCATAAAGAGACTTATTCAGACTCACCTGGAGGGGGAGGTGATGATGAAGTAGACAAAGAAGAAGATAAAGAAGAAGACAAAGAAGAATACAAAGGAGAATAAGACGAGCATAAACAAGGCGAAGTAACACCACCTAGGGACCCTATTGACGAAGGTGAGACCTCCAAGAAAATAAAGGTTTCCCTCACGAACCTACATCGCGGAATAAGTCTAAAGCTACTAAACCACAGATGAAGACTGTGCTTACGATGGATGCCATAGATTTCATCATCACCACTGTCTCAGATACCTCAGAAGATATCTTACAATGTAATGAAGCCAAACAAGAGACCATGTATAAAATAATTGAAACAGAGCTAAAAGGGGTACAACAAGCCCTCCACTCCAGTTGCATAGTTTCTATTGCACCACAGTCATCAGAAGGAATAGAGTTGGGAGACAAACCTGCCCAGCTTTGCCGAATATCAGATGCGACGGAAGCTTTCCTTTGTCGTGTTCAGGAAGAAAAAGAGTAGACCACAAAGGCCTTAAAGAAAGAAAAAGTGGAAGCCAGAGAACAACGCTGGGCTGTACAATAGGAAAGAGATGACATCCAAGACATGTTTGCAGAGGATAGAGCACAGATCCAGAAGGAGAAGGAACAACTACTCGCAGAGAAAATTGGAGTTAAAGAAGTATTCATTAGATCACTTCACTCTGTGACGGGCTTAGAACAGATGGAAGAAGACCCATTAGAAATACAAGTAGGGAAGCTTGCTGAAGCCATTCAACAAATTCAATAGAGGATAACCGAACTGGAGTTACAAGAAGTGCCAAGCACTTTGCAGGAAGTGTGAGATCTAAGAGAAGAAAATGTGAGGAGCACAGTTGAGAGAATTAAGGAATTAGCCTTGGAATTCAAACAAATCAGCAATCAAAGTGCGTAGACCTATGAGCGCCTTGCAGAGGACCCTGAGCTCAGGACACTGGAGTCATAGCTCTAGGAGGAAAAACAACAAGAAACAATAGTGCAAGCGCAATTGAAGATACTATCACCAGTCGAGAGGATGAAAATATCCCAGGAACAATGCATGGTTCATCAATAATCCCATGCCATTCAAAGTAAGGTCATGGAAGTAACCCAACGAATCCAACCAATGCAGGATGCATCTTGCACACTTTTTGAGGAGATTGAAGGATAAGGTGCACATCTAGAACAAGTAGTCACCTCATTTGAACAACTATTGGAAGAACCTGTCATTGAGAAGGTCATTCAGAAGTTCACTGAGAAGGAGGCTTTGGCGAAGCAACAGGTCAAAGCATATCGATCCAAGATCGAGGCATTTGAGGAAGAGTTACCTAGATCAGAGTGACTCGGGATGAGTCACAGGTGAGTATTGGGGGCTTTTTGTCCCTTGAGCAAGTTTTGAAGAACTTGGGTCACGTTTAACCTATTTTTGGACTTCGACAGGCTGGTCAAAGGTGGAGCACAAGGCAATGCGGATATCATAGGATCTCGACCCCTTCTTAGGAAATTTTTTGGGTTTAGGTTTTATGTAATGGGTATGGCATGTTGGCCCATGGGTTTACCCATGTTTAGTCCCATTTTGTAATGTATAAATAGATAGCTAGGCGATGTAAGAAGCACCCAGGATGTTAGTGTGCTAAGTGCTAGAGTTTGATCTATGCAATTGCAAAGGATTTGTGATTACTGTGTGTTAAGAACTTGCATAGCTAAGTGTAAGTGATTGTAAGAAGATTGTGTGCAGTTTGTAAGAAGGATTTGTGCTTAAACCTAGCTCGGGGAAGGAGGATATGGTGAGGCACATGTAGATCTCCTGTCCTATGCAAAGTAGGTTCTTGTGTCTCTGTGCTTGTAGAAGATTGAAAGAACACAATAAAGAAGAGAAGAGTTGGTGGACGTAGCTCCGCACTGGGGTGAACCACATATATCTCGTGTTGTGGTTGCTTTGTGCATAATAGTTGTTATGTTATTGATGTGATGTATGCTTAGTGAAATGATATATGTTAGATGCATATGATATAATATCTTAGTTCTTAGTAATGTTAATGAATGCTAGATCTGATCTATTTCTATGTTCTAAGTGCTTGGAAGTGTTAGATCTGGTTGAATACTGCGTTGTTCTGTAATTAGGGTTTGAATCTGCGATGTAAATAAGGATTAAATGATAATGAATGTTAACTGCTAAGTGCTCTGTTAAGGTATTGTAATCATAGATCTGTTTCCTAGATAGGTTGCAGACATTTGAGTCTTGCAACCACCCCTGCCTCTACCTCGAGTGAGAATTCATCTGCTTCGCAGGTGTTGCCGAAAGGGCCGGTAGTTAGGGTTTTTTTGGTGCAGTACTGAAGCGTTGAACCCTAGGTCTGCCCCAATGCCAACACCTCTCCATATACGAATAGCTATTTTCGGGTCTCAAAGTCAGTTGAAAAAGTTACCTCTGTCGTCTGTTTATCAGTCGAATAGATTTACAGAGTGCTAACATAAGTATTATGTAATATAATATAATGTAGGATATATTCTAATATATTGTATTGTATAGGTAAATTATATATATATATATATATATATATATATATATATATATATATATATATATATATATATATATATATATTAAGATGTATTTTTGCACTCATCTAATAATCATATTTAATGTTCATTGTTCCCTTCCATGCACCCATTCAATTTTGTTTCTAGGTTTTAAATTATAGCATTCTAGGTTTGAAATTAAATTTTGAAAATCAACCATTCTATAGCTTTAACAAAGAATAAACATACTTTATTGGTTAAAAGTTATGCCAAAGTTCAAACAAAGAATACAAATTATGATCTTGTCCCTTGCTTGATTCATAAACATCTAGTCTTGAAAATTATCTGGCACACATTTTGTACTTCCTAGTGTGTTTATATAATTCTTAGTAAGAACAAAAAATATTCGACATGCTTAACTTTCTCTAGGAGTGCATTTTTGTCAAATATGGTTTTCATTTACTCTATTTTTTACAATAAAGATAGACTTTATGAATAGAATAATTTGCAGGGTGGGAACTTGGAATTTGATCATATGGGAGGATGGAGTACATCATGATGAACACTCAACAATTCTCAACAATTTATAGAATTGGATTTGAGTTCCCCAACAAGTCTTGGTGTGCATTTAATTGACTGAGGATTTTTATATCATAAAAAGTGTAGAATTACTGTGCAACCTATTTTTCTAGCCATGGATCTTAGAGATGGTGATAGTTTGAGGAAAACGATGGTTGCAGAAAACTATTATTTACCTTTCTAAACAATGTTCCTCAAAACGGGCACTGGAAAAAAGTAAAACAATATTCAAACATGCTTGTGAAAAAGAGGAACACCAATAACTTGTGATGAGATCCAGAGTGAAGTTCCAATTACTTCCCCTTATTTAGTATTTCCTTGATCCTCTCATTTGTTGCTACTAACTATGATGTAATACATAGTTCATTACCCGATTGACCTGCATCAAGAACCACCTATGCAAGTGAAAAAACAAAAGGATGTTTCCATGAGATCCATAGTGAATTTCCAATTACTTCCCCTTAAATAGTAATTCCTTGAGCCTCTCATTTTTTGCTACCATCTCTGATGTAATCCATGGATCATTAACTGATTGACCTGCATCAAGAACCACCTATGCAAGTGAAAAAAAAAAGGATGTTTCCATGATATCCATAGTTAAGTGCTAGTTACTTCCCCTTATTTAGTAATTCCTTGAGCCTATAATTTGTTTGTACCAGCTCTGATATAATCCCTGGTTCATTAGTTTATTGACCTACATCAAGAACCACCTATGTAAGTGAAAAAAAAAGAAGATGTTTCCACTATTATTATTGGATTGTGGCTAAGATCAACCCATAATTAGAATATAAAAGAGACATGTCTTTCGTTGCTAATATAAGATGCTATTAAACTATTGATGCTCAAAATGACATTGTTTTCATTAAGAAATCCCACAAAATCCTTTTTAAGATGCTATTAAACCATTTATGCTAAAAATGATGTTATTTTCATTAAGAAATCTCACAAAATCCTTTTTCAGAAATAGCCTTCCATTAGATCCCATCAAAATCATTTTTAAGATGCTACTAAACCATTGATGCTCAAAATGATGTTATTTTCATTAAGAAATCTCACAAAATCCTTTTTTTAGAAACAACTTTCCACTAGATCCCATCAACTACGGTAGACAAAATTGTAAAACACTAATATTTTATCATCCTTTTGTGGTTGATTTTCTTCTTGTAAAAGGTGTCTCGAGAGTCTTCACAAAAATATATAACTAATCAAACCATATTCATTGTAGAAATATGGAAGATGCTATCACCCAATGCTCTCATTCTTGTCCCTATAACTACAATTTCAACATAATATGTGATATGTTTAGTGCAATTAATAGAGAATGGAAATGTAAAAGGGTCATTTCTTCCTATAAAAATTATTTGAATAGTCTTCACAAAATATATAACAAAATTAAACAATTTTCATTACAAAAATATGGAATATGCTACAACCCAATGCTCTCACTCTTGTCCCTGTAACTGATTGAATCACAAAATATATCTTAAAAGAATATCAATACCATCGAACATGGAAATAAATACCTATGTATCCACTATTAATGTCAATCAAATTTGTTGTTGGACCAACAAAATCATGTGCGATCAAGCATTTCACACAAAGGTGGAAACATAAGATGTTATTACCATAGTTACTAGGATTGCAAGCCAAACTTGCAATTTGCTAAGTTTGACTTGGATCAGAACTTGAATGATTTTTTCCCAAATTTCCCATGTTTGACTTAGTCGACACAAGTTTGATTCATGACTCATGATTAATCATGATCCGAAATTAATTTTACTAAGTTAGACTCACTCAATTTAACCTATATTGCATGTGTGTCAAAATATGTGTATATCTTTATATTTCTGTACTTAGAAGAAATTTTCCTAAGTTTTTGCTTGATTTCTTCCTGATCCAAGTCAGACTCTTGGCTCTTTTGCCTCATCTAGTTTTTTTTTAGTCCAAGTTTAGTGACATTTATTATTATTAGAGGAACGTTTCCTAAGTTTTTTCCTGATTTCTTCTTGATCCAAGTCAAACTCTTGGATCTTTTGTCTCATCTAGTTTTTGTTGAGTCCAAGTTTAGTGGCATTTATTATTATTAAATGTTTTCATTGTTGTGTTAGCATATTGTATTGTAGCTTCAGATATAGTATCAAAGAAAATTGAACTTCATCAAAGTAACATGCATACAAATACGAAGCAAATCGATTTCTACAATTATGTGAGATTAGACATGTTATCAAATTTTACATACACAGTGCAAAGTTGTAGAAAGAGGGTTAGTAAGAGAGTTGATTAGATCATTATCATTATGTGGGATTATGCATGCTATCAAATTATACATACAAAGTGCAAAGCTACAAAAAGAGAGTGAGCAAGAGAGTTTTAGCAATCACTATCAAAATGAGATGCAAAACTTTTTTTTCTCTTTAGAGAGACAATTGGCCATACAATCAACTAGCTTTGGATTAAGACATAACTCAAAGCAAATTAACACTTTCAATGCCTTAACCAATGTGTGAATTTATTACATTATGTCTTATGTCACTTTATTTTCTAGTACTAATGCCTAATAAGTACAATGATGATATGACTAATAAAGTGTTGAAATGGATACTTGACACTGAGAGGGGGAGGGGGTGAATCAATGTCACAAAACTTTGGACAATTTTCCACTTTTCACAAATGAACTGAACAAACAATATTTATTTCATTTTCTCAATCAATATATATATATATATATATATATATATATATATATATATATATATATATATATATAATAAATATTGTTTATTAATTGGGTTGGTTGTCATTGATGTCAACCCTTGAATACAGTATGATAGCGAATTCTGGTAGCAAAAAGGGTTGGGTAATGAACCCGAGTTTGTTTTATGGATAATGGTATGAGTTTTGATATATTTGTAGGTAAAACTATTCTAGATGGATAATACATGTCATGCCATTTCTAGTGGTATGTGGAACTTCACAGAACTCCTCATACTTAGAGAGTTATGGCCATGCGAAGTTGGAGAACCCTCATGAGTCATCTAGAAGCCCCAAAAAGTCAAAGTGTTTGGAAAATAAATTATTTAAATAATAAAGTTAATGGAGAACTCCCTAAAATAAGGAAGGTGGGATGATACATGAAAGTATAAATAAGAGACAAGGCTCTCTCATTTAAACACACTTGGACATATTGAATATATTTTGTTGTGTAAGGCTTATTGCAAGGACTCATTGATACATCTGAAGTTGCGAAAGTCTGAGGTAGTACGAAGGGTTGACAGTAGAAGTTTTGGAATTACAGGGAATACTAAAAAACCCAAATTTATGAGGCATACACAGAATAACAGTGTATTAGGGTGCATACATACGCGAGTTGACAATGTATTAGGGTGCATATGTACATGGGCTGGCAGTGTATTAGGGTGCGTACATGTGAGTAAAGACATGGAAACTTAAGAAGATGAAGATGCAGAGGTTCTAGATTCTGAAATCAAGCTCCCAGGAAGGTCTACAGTGCTCAGATACATCATATCTCTCCATTGGTTCAAAAGGTATTTCTTATTTCTATGAATAGTTGGATTTTGATGTATGCATGAGAAATGGTTATGGAGATTTGAGGATTCTCCCTAGAGAGACTAGTGGATGCATGGGATCTTTTGTGTAAGTCATATCTACATAAATACAGTGTTGGTATATTTATCATTGATACTTCTTGTTATATTTGAGGCACATCTTGTATTTCTTGGCATATGGCTAAGGGTGTTTGTGGTACATGGTTGAGAGCTTGTATTGGTTGATGTATTGAGAGGCTGAATATCAGAAATGGTTTGAAGTCTAGATCATGTGAGGGATATTATACTTGTTCATGATTAAAAACACTTATGGCACATGACTAGAGAGAGATATAGATTTTTTGGGTAAAGGTTATGTATGAGGATGCATGCACAGGGTACAGATACAGTTTGGATACAGTGACAGGTTATAGATCTATGTGAAATAAGTTACAGAGGGTCAAAAGTTTTTAGAAGAAAGAAAAATCTAGTTTTCAGAAGGCATATGCATGCTACATAACAGTTTGGTCACGTACATACATGGGATACATAACAGATAGGGCATGTACATACACATGTTGTAGAACCACAGGTTGCATATCTGTAGTATTTTGGTTGATACATGTTCAATTCAGGTATAGGTTGATTGCAGGGCAGTAGTATAGGTTGGTTGCAGGTCAGTGGTACAGGTTCACACAGTTGTACAGTGGTATATCTCACAGTGACAGTGTGACAATGGTTCCATCATTCTACTTATATTTTAGTGTAGTTGGACGAGGCAAGGATAGGTGGTTTTAGCCACCTTTCGGTTGTAGATGAAGAACATAGGGGGTTGTAGCCTCCTTCTGGTTGTAGTTTGAGAATCGGGGAGTTGGAGCTTCCCTCAGGTTGCAGCTTGAGAAACTGGGGGTTGGAGTCTCCTTCCAGTTGCAGCTGGAAAACAAAGGAAGTTGGTGCTTCCAATCAATGTAATTCTTCAAGACATATAAGAAAAATAATTATGTGGTTTTTTCCCTCCTTGGGTTTCCACGTAAAAACATTGGTGTACTGTGTATGTGTATGATTGCTCATTTGTTCATTGTTTATTTACTCTGCAATTATTGTATGATAATGTTGCATTGATATAACACTTGCATTATATGGTGAAAAAGGATTAAATTTCTCTATTACTGATTCATCCCCCCTCTCAGTAATCCAACAAATACTTTATTTATTTATTTAACTTGAATGAATACATAAGATCAATCTTTGAATATCTTCAACTTCAAGCAACTATGACAGACCCAACTCTTTGTTACAAGACCCAACTTGTAGTTCTCAGATCCAACTGAGAAATGAGGAATCCAACCCTCATAACAAGTCACCGTTTGTTGATCTCGGGTCCAATTGAGATGTGAGGAATCCAATCCTCATACAAGACCCAACTTGTAAATAGGCACCAACCTGATAGAATGAACCTTCATTCAATCCATTATATATAAATATATATACTTCAACAAATTCAACTACTTTTATTCTCACCAATCGTTATTGTTTATATAGTCTTCCAACTAGTGTGAATTTGAATCATTGCATCTTTTGATTTTGAACCATTGTACCTTTTCATTTAAATGATAATATTAATCTTTAAATAATATCATTCTCCTTTTTATTCTTTATTCACAATGATCATGAATTAACTCTCTTTTAATCATGATTGTGTGTCGGTTATTTTGACTTCATGAGTTGATCACAGACATGGATCAACTCATCATATCGTTGTCATGCTTCTGCTACGTTCTCAGTTCACCAACAGATCATATTTGATCTTTTATCGATTCTCTTTATTGTTCTAGTGTTAACTCTCTATTGAATTAAATTTGTATGAGGCGCTTCCTTCAAGCCATTTACATATGACCATATGCACAAAAACCATGGGCGTATTGTCTAAGCGATGTTCCTAGCATCACCTCTTCTTTCTCTCTTTGTTTCTTTATTCCATACGAATGCAGGTGGTGAATAGGTGCTAGGCCAAGCGAGTCCTTGATCACTTATCAAAATCAACGGTCATGTTTTAATATATCGATGAGATGGACAACTGTCGGTACTTCGGGACTTTGTCCTTCACAACTTCTAGCCTCTATAATCTTTCAAATCTCCCGAAGAAGATTTCTCTGAAGTAGATCGGATGGTTGATATATTGTTTTCATGATGAACGATTCTCATCCACTTTGGAACTTCGGTTATTCGTGGCTTTTGACCTCTGGAGTAACAATTCCTACAAAGCGATTACCTACTGAATAAGTCATACAACAATGGTGACCGCTTGCTGTCAGTTAACACCTCCACTTATGCTATCCTTCCACTATACTTGATCAATGGTTGAGAACGCTCCCGAATTAGATCAACAATTAGTGTTAACTTTGGGATTCGATGCTTCAGGTGATTTCTGATGTTAGAAACCGGTTTCCCCTGAGGTACATACTCCTGAAGTGACATAACTTGCTGACATCACTACCGATTTGGCACTGGCTGAGTGGCTGCCACGTGTCACTTAGATTCGTGACTTACACGTAACTAAAATTCCAATTTCATATTTAAACTTGTCATCATTTGATTGTGCCACATGTCCTTGCTGATGTGGTTTGTTGACATAGATCTCCTGTCGTGGCACATATCCTTCTCCTGGATCTAACGACTGTGATCAATTCTAGATCAATGGTCTAGATTCATTTTGGCCTTTGGGAATTTGGGTTATCCATTCCCAATTCTCAATTATCCTGAAGTGAGATTCTCCAAGTAAAACTTGAGCAACTTGACTTCATCTAATGGTCCATCTTTGATGAAAAAAGCCTAACATGATCCAACGGTTGTTGATATTTCGGCTATTTCAGGATCTTGTGAATTCTTGATCAATGACTGTGATTAGTTCTAGATCAATGGTCTAGATTCATTTCACCATTCGGGACTTTGGGTTATACGCTCCCATTTCCCATATCTCCCAAATTAAGTTTTGTCGATTATACCTCGATTATCTTGACGTCATCTAATGATCCATTTTTAACCAATCCAATGGTCGAGTATTCCCCCAAAGTAGATAAACGATCATGGATGATTGCAGGGTCCCAACTTGCATGAAATTTAAAACTATCGTCAAGTGCTGCAATGGAAACTACTCGTTGGTAGTGGAACTGAGGCCAACCGTAGATCTATTGGTGGGTGACCATCGGTGGTCAGTGTGGATTGCGGAACCATAAATTTCGTGTGGTTTAGCTCGTTGCCCAAACTCCGCAATTTGAAGTTGCGAGATTGTTGGTGGATCAACCATAGTCATCAATATTTGAATCGATGAGATATGACGTTCTAGACAAATTGCTGGATTGGAAATAACACGTTGTTTAATTTTCCCTTCACGCTCCACAATCAATCCATTCCCTTGATTTGGCGCTTGCATATCCAAAGATCACGACTTGATCTAATTGTTGATCAGTCCTTCAACAATCCTTCTCTTGCAATCAAACAAATATGACAGTCGATATATAATTCTTCCAAACTATGACTTCTCCTCAATCTGATGGTTCCTGATTTTTCCGAGACCTATATCAACAAAAAATATTCTTTGCATGGTACCTCTCTTGAGATTTAGAGTGAATTCCTCTACACCTCACATTATGTCTTCTGCACGACTACTCCTTACAACTATGTCAATGAACAAGATTCTTTCTTGAATCCTTTGTAGTTTTCATGTGGGGATTTCGATCCCGATGACATCTCTACAATGCACTCTTCCTTCTGAGATTTGATTCTCTGCATATTGTTATACTTTTGAAATCAATGACAATTCATCAATGATAACTTATCATCACATCACAATGGCATTGAATGTTGACAACAATGACAACATATCAATGACAATATGTCCAACAATCTCCCCCTTTTTCATTGAGGGAAACACTCTAACTTCATACACAAAATCCCCTTGTGATGATGCTTCTTTCATCTGAAGTTACTCTCCCCCTTTGACATCAATGTAAAAGGGTTTCTCCCCTTATGATAAACCTTTGTTTGTCTACATGTTGTTGACCAAAATATGAACTTGGGTAACTCCCCCTGCAATCATTCTCTACCTGCCTTAACTGAATGACTCCCCCTGTGAATATGCTCTCTCTGCCTCTGACTACTCTCCCCCTTTGTTTATGAAAGGATATCTCTTCCTGATAAGATCTCTTCCCCTGACAATTTACTAGTTGTTTATCTCATTCCATTGGTATATTTGTGTTCAAATAAGTAGTCTTCTTGATACCAACTTGTAGTGATACCCATTTATAGTGATCAAGTTTTCCAAAACTTAATCTAATTTCTTTCTTATTTAATAACCAAAATACTCCTGAGTTTTTACTAACTTTCCTTTGTCAAATAGAAAACGAGTATGAATCTTACTGATCTTTTTGATATGCTTCTTATTCTTCTGTGATATTTCACAGGAATATCAATTGAGGAATGATACCAATTGATTTAAATACCAATTTTTTTATCAATTGATCTTTGTTGAATGATACTCCTTGAACTTCTCTGATACCTTCATTTTTCCTCTTCTTGTATTTTACAACTAACCCTACCAAAGATTTTTCTTTTGACTACTAATGTATAGATAGTCAAGATTTTCATATGTTAATTTAAAAAACTCTTGGCATAATCCTTTGATTTTGTAGAAACCAATTTAAACTTCTTTTTGTATTTTATTTCTTTGGCTAACAAATTATGACATCATCATAATTTGATATTGTCCCATATTATTCTATAGGCACTTCCTTTTCTTGGGCTTGATTTATTTCATATTGAATTTCACATTCTTTATTAGGACCTTCACCCATCATGTTCTTATTATTAATTTCTTCATTTTCAGGTGTAATATCATCTTTCTTGCTTTCTCCTTCAAATTTTCTTCTTCATATCTTTCTATGAGATATTCTTCTTTTTGGATCTTCTCTTTCTAATTGTGTTTTTGGAGATTTGTTATCTACTTTATTCTTCCAACTTTTATTAGGTTTTGTCACTAACTTGAATTAATTTTTTAAGGATTGACTTTTTGAACTCCTGCATCTTTGGGATTTGTGTCCAAACCTATCACAATTGTAACATCTCATTGTATGAAAAGATTTTTCTGTGTGCCTAACAAAATTACATGTCCAACATCTAATTGAGTTTTTGGATTTTCTTGTATATCCTTCCTCCAGTTTCTTGAAGTCCATTGTTTTATGGGCAAGTATATGACAAGAAAAGAAATATACATTGAATGCGTTTCTATTCTTGATTCTATTTTGGCTTGAGAAATATGTCATTTGATTTTCTTCTTCCTTTTTACTTCTATAGCTTCCTTCATTAACAAAGTTCATGACTTGTAAATGCACCTTTTCCCTTTGATATTTTCTCATGTTTGTAAATGGTGCTCCATTTTCCATTGTCTTCTTTCTTATTGTATCCAAGACTAGTTTTGTCATCAACTGATCTTTGGCTCTTCCAAATCTTATCTAGGATAGCTGATCTATTATGGAAATTGACAATCTTATTTGTCTTTTCATTCATATTTTTGAGATTGACTATTTCTAGTTCAACATGTGACATAATTCTTCCTTTTTAGTCAACTGAATCTTCAGGGTTTCTTCCACTTCTTTAGCATGTTTAAGTTGGGTCTTTAGATTGATGACTATTTCTTCCATCTCATCCAAGACTTCTTTGCATTTAATAGTTTTGTCATATGTCTTCAATTCTTCCATATCTTTTGTTAGATCAAAAATTTTAGTTTTCAATATTTTGATTTCTTCCTCGTATTCTAGCTGAATCCTTTTGAGGTTGATGGCTTCTAATTCAAACATTTGGCATAATTCTTCCTTTTTAGTTATTTGGATCTTCTAGGCTTCTTCCTTTTTCTTAGCTTCTTCAATTTGAGTTATTAGATCTGCATTATTACTTTCATTTATCTTTTTGAAATTGATGATTTCCAATTCCAACATGTGGTAATAATTTTCTTTCCTTGTTAACTGGATCTTTAGGTCTTCTTCGTTTTCTTTAATTTCCTCAAGTTGTGTGCTTAGACTGTTAACTAATTCTTCTGATTCTTTTAGTAATTCTTTTCTTTTACTGTCATGTGTCTTTAATTCTTCCATCTCTTCTCTTAGATTAATAACTTCAGTTTTCAATCTTTGGATCTCTTCTTCTTTGTCTTCTAGCTAAACTCTAGGTTCAACCTCTTCATGGCTATATTGATATAAATGTTGAAATAGAAACATATCTTTATGTTGAAGTTTCTTCAACTCATCTAGAGTGCACATAGTTGTGTACTCAATATTGTCAAGATCCTCCACAAGAGCTTTAATATGCATATAATTTCATGGTTCCAAACGTATCTCTCCTATTGCAACTGCAACATTAGTTTTAAGATTATGTAATTTTTCTTGAGTGATTACTGAGGTATGCCTCAATACCTTGATGAGGTTTCCTTCCTCATTTTTGACTGAGGTTTGCATCAAATCCTGCATTTCATTCTGATTAGAAATATTTTTCTCTATATTATGTTCTTCGATTTGATTGGAATTCTCCTTTTCTTTATCTTGGTCATTATCTTGATAAGAATTTTCTTCTTCTGGGTTTTTTCGTTATTCTGATAGGAATCCTATTTATCTGAATCTTGTTCCTTACTCTGATAGGATTTCTCTTCTTCTTGTGCTTCATTTTGATAACAATTTTCTAGTTGGAGCCATAATTCTTTAGCATATTTGTGGTGCCTCATCTTTTCTTTGACTTGATCTGACAATCCATCTTGGATTGATTTTAAGGCTATTGAATTGTTTCTCCTTGCTTCCTTTGCATTTTTGGTTTTTCTCTTTGAAGTAGTTAAGTGCTAGGGATTACTTACTACTGAATCCCAATATCCAGATCCTCTTGACTTTAGATATCTTTTCAGATTTTCCCTCCATGATGAATAATTTGTTCCATCAAATAAGGGAGCTTCATTTGTGGAGATAACAATTTTTCCACCCATTTCTTCTGAGTCTACCTTTAGTGTTTAAATTGTGTTGAAGGCACCCACTCTGATACCAATTATTGAAGTGGATAATTGACACTGAGAGGGGGGGTGAATCAATGTCACAAAACTTTGGACAATTTTCCACTCTTCACAAATTAATTGAACAACAAATATTTATTTCATTTTCTCAATAAATATATATAAAAGAATAAATACTTTATTTATTTATTTAACTTGAATGAATACATAAGATCAATCTTTGAATATCTTCAACTTCAAGCAACTATGAGAGACTCGTCTCTCTGTTACAAGACCCAGCTTGTAGTTCTTAGATCCAATTGATAAATGAGGAATCCAACCCTCATAACAAGTCCCAACTTGTTGATCTCAAGTCCAACTGAGATGTGAGGAATCCAATCCTCATACAATACCCAACTTGTAAACATGCACCAACTTGATAGAATGAACCTTCATTTAATCAATTATATATAAATATATATACTTTAACAAATTCAACTACTTTTCTTCTCACCATTATTTCTTGTTTATATAGTCTTCCAACTAGTGTGAATTTGAATCATTGCATCTTTTGATTTTGAACCATTGTACATTTTCATTTAAATGATAATATTAATCTTTAAATAATACCATTCTCCTTTTTATTCTTTATTCATAATGCTCATGAATTAACTCTATTTTAATCATGACTGTGTGTTAGTGCTTTTGTCTTCGTGAGTTGATCAAAGACATGGATCGACTCATCATATCATTCTCATTCTTCTGATGCATTCTTAGTTCACCAACATATCATATTTGATCTTTTATTGATTCTCTGTATTGTTCTAGTGCTAACTCTCTGTCGAATTAAATTTGTATGAGGCGCTTCCTTCAAACCATTTACATATGACCATATGCGCAAAAACCATGGGCTTATTGTCTAAGCGATGTTCCTAGCATTGCCTCTTATTTCTCTCTTTGTTTATTTATTCCATATGATCGCAGGTGGTGACCAGGTGCTAGGCTAGGCGAGTGATTGATCACTTATCAAAATCAATGGTCACATTTTAATCTCTTGATGAGATGGACAACTGTCGGTACTTAGTGACTTTATCCTTCACGAATTCCAGCCTCTATAATATTTCAAATCTCCTGAAGTAGATCGGACGGTCGATATATTATTTGCAGGATGAACGATTCTCGTTCACTTCAGAACTTCGACTATTCATGGCTTCTAAGCTCTGGAATAATAATTCCTCCAAAGTGATTACCTATTGAATAAGTAATACAACAGTGGTGATCGCTTGTTTTCGGTTAACACCTCCATTTACACTATCCTTCCACTGTACTTGATCAACGGTCGAGAAAGCGTACGAATAAGATCAATGGTTAGCGTTAACTTTGGCCTTCAGTTCTTTAGGTGATTTCTAATGTTAGAAAACAGTTTCCCGTGAAGTACATACTCCCAAAGTGACATAACTTGCTGACATCACTGTTGACTTGGCACTGGTCGAGTGGCTTCCACGTGTCACTTAGATTCATGACTTACACGTACATGAAATGCAAATTTCATCTCAACACTTGTCATCATATGATTATGCTACATGTCCTTGCTGACGTGGTTTGTTGACATAGATCTCACGTGGCAGCACATATCCTCCTCCTGGATCTAACGAGTGTGATCAGTTCTAGATCAATGGTCTAGATTCATTTCAGCCTTCGGGAATTTGGGTTATCCATTCCCAATTCTCAATTATCCTGAAGTGAGATTCCCCGAATAAAACTCGAGAAAATTGAATTCATCTAATGGTCCATCTTTGATGCAAAAATTCTAACACGATCCAATGGTTGTCGATATTTCGTATATTTTAGGATCTTGTGAATTCTTGATCAACGACTATGATTATTTCTAGATCAGTGGTCTATATTCATTTTGCCATTTGATACTTTGGGTTATATGCTCCCATTTCCCAAACCTCCCAAAGTAAGTTTTTTCGATTAAACCTCGATCATATTGACGTCATCTGATGATCTATTTTTAACCAATCTAATGGTCGAGAATTCTCCCAGAGTAGATCAACATTCAGGGATGATTGCGGGGTCCCAACTTGCACGGTGTTTAAAACTATCGTTGAGTTCCGCAATGGAAACTACTCATTGGTAGTGGAACTGATGCTAACCATAGATCTATTGGTGGGTGACCATCGATGGTCAGTGTGGATTGTAGAACCGTAACTTGCACTTGGTTTACCCATTGCCCAAACTATGCAATTTGAAGTTGTGTGATTGTTGGTGGATCAACCACAGTCGTCGATCTTTGAATTGATGAGATTTGACGGTCTAGACAAATTGTGGGATTGGAAATAACGTGTTTTTTAATTTTCCCTTCGTACTTTGCAATCAATCCCTGCCCTTGATCTAGCTCTTGCATATAAAATGGTCACAACTTGATCTGATATTTGATCGGTCCTTCAATGATCCTTCTCTTGTAATTTGACATATCTAAGGGTTGAGATATAATTCTTCCAAACTCCGACTTCCCCTCAATCTGACGGTTCCTAATTTGTCCGATATCTATATCAACGACCATGATTATTTTCATGCTATCTCTCCTCATCCTTAGAGTGAATTCCCCTGCACCTCACGTTATGTCTTCTACGCAACTACTCCTTAAAATTGTCTCAATGAACAAGACTCTTCCTTGAATCCTTTGGAGTTTTCTTGTGGGGATTTCGATCCCGATGGCATCTCTACAATGTGCTCTTCCTTATGAGCTTTGATTCTCTGCATATTGTTATATTGTTGACATCAATGAAAATTCATCAATGATAACTTATCATCACATCACAATGACATCGACTGTTGACATCAATGACAACATATCAATGACAATATGTCCAACATAAAGTATGTTAACTCTATCACGCTATCTTAATAGTTCTCCGAAAAAAAACATGTTAAGCTCTATATGTACAATGATGATATGAATAATAGACTATGATGATTCTATCACTCTTTCTTAATAGTTATTGGAAAAAAATCGCATTAATCTCTATCTAGATTTTAGGTAGAAGTTTACTTGAACTCATCTAGTTGATGTTTCATAGCAAGTTACTTCACTAACAATCACATATCAATCAAATCCATGTTAACTACTAACTAATTTCTTTTGAGTTGTAATTATCTTGTGGATTTGGAATCATGTAATATTTATGCACAATTTATAAAATCACATAATGAAAATAAGATAAACTTTAGATAGAGTTTCACTTACAAATAAATAAATATTATGGACCAATCTATTAATAAATTATGTTCAAAATCACAAGAATATACGAACATCTGTTTCCTCCTAAGAGGTCACAAGTTCAAATCCAGAGGGGGGTAGGGTATGTATACCTCTGTAGACTTTACCAGTCAAATCATTGGGCGAAGGGGGTCCCTTGTCCCACAAACAAGGGGGTCTCATACACCAGTTTGGTGTTTGGCTTGGCCGTGACCTTAAAAATAGATTATTATTATTATTATTATTATTATATAAACTTAAATCCAATATATTGAAAAGTATTTGCTTCATATCCAAAAGATGACTAAAATTCATTTTGAATGAAATATTGAGGATCAAATAAACTCTTAATCCAATAGTATGGTCTAGATTAAGCTTTATAGGTCATAAATGAGGTCCACAGGGTTCATTGTTGACTTCCACAAAGAGTTATATATATTTATTTTTTCAAAAAAATTGAAGAAATAGTGTATAAAATCTTTTTGGAGATAAAGAAAATGCAATAGGATATTTTATCATTACTTAAAAATTTAATTGGTGAGAGCTCCCAGGGTAGCTCAATTGGAAAGTGTCGTGATATGAAGTGTTATGTTCAATGAGGTTTTGAGTTCAAATCTCCCCAATTTACCCGTGCCTACGAAAGGGGCATATGTATGGCACCTAGAGGTTATAGTGGTAGCGGTTGAAATTGAACCCATGTCATGCAAGTACGAGACCGACGCAATTATCAATTCTACCAGTCATAAAAAAAAAAAATACTTGGTGAAGATAGTGTAATGTCTGCCTTGAGTTAGATATCATGCCACCTTATTTCATGTGATGTTAAACAAAGGTACTATATTTTCTGGTATACTTCTCCCATTCACTTTTGTTCTTCCTACTGTAAGAAATGTTTTGTTTCCCCAATTAAATAAGATTAAAATCTGCTTGCAAGGGGGAAATGATCAATTTGGTATAGATTGTTGGTGCCTTATTTTGGAGTGTGCTCATTGATAGAAAAGTATTGAAAAGTTGAGATGGGCATTATGTATGGTAACAACCTTACACTTATTTATATTATCTTCCATTGGAGAGCATATGATATATTTACATTGTATTGTATATTTTACAAGATTATTGGGATTGGAGACTCTAAGTTAGGGTTTGGAGTGATCTTGGTCTTCTTTCCCATCTCATCTTGGGAAAGGATAAAAGTTTGTATGAATTTTTCTTTAATGAATATGAATCTGAATTCTTACATATCACTATGCGTTGTCTTTTTGTTGATGGCATTTCATTATATATTTCCTATATGTTGGCACTCAAAGACAATTTGTATAGTTGTGCTTTTATTGAATATGAATCAGGGTTCTCTAGACTCTCATATCATTGTGCATTGTCTTATTTTATTGATTTTATTCCATTATATATCTCCCCTTTGTTGGCCATTGAGTGTCAACATAGACCATGGTGATTCTGAGAAGATATGTATAATATTTCATATAGAATCTTAATTGTTCTAAAAAAATACAAGATATTGATAGAGTCGCATTCATGTCACTTTTTCAATCAATTTTGGAGGTTAGTTTATTCAAGTAAACACAAGATATTATGAGCTTATAAGGAAATATTGGCAATGGTCTTACAAGAAGTCATTTATGGATTATGAAACCACAAAGTTTTATTTTCAACGACATTACCCTATAACCATTTATATTAACCAAAAGTGGACCCTTCAATCTCATGAGACAAGATGGATTGGGTAGTGTCAAGGAATTTGGAATTCCCACTCTTATTTTAATTCTCTAGTGCTCGGTTCTTCATAATAAATTGACAAATAAATATTGGCTACATCATATTGCCTTTATCAATGATGTTGTGTGGCTTGCCATAAAATGGAAATGATCATGCATATATATGGAATTGTAGGGTTGTTGAATTTTTTGGGCATGGATTGTTTCTAAGTACAATATTATTTTTGTTGTCCCTTTTCATTGGAAAGGGGTTGCTTTTGGGTACAAATGGATGAACAAAGAGGGAGTCGTGCATGGGATGTGACCTATTGGCATTCATATACTTTTCGAGTTATAGATGGACATAATCATGTACCCTTATATTTAGGAGCATCCTATGATGCACTTGAAGACTCCTTTAATAACAGATGAATTGGTAATAAAGAATCCATAATAAAAGTGGGATAGAAAACATTAATCTCTCATGATATTGAGATAAGTGGAGGTTGGGATCAACACATATATGAACTTTATGGTGAAATATGATTAAAATTGATAGAGGGATTTGCAAGAGTATATAGTGTGAACCCTGAAGAATGTAACCCTTAATGTTTGTAGCATTTTTACGAAGGGAAAATTATGTTTCTTTTTCCAAACACGGGAAATGAGTATATTACAATGTAATGAAAATATTTCCTTATCATATATATGGTTTTATACTTTATGAAAATATTCGCCAAGGCTTTACAATTTTTTATAATTTAGTGAAGTATTCACTAAGATTTTACAAGATTTTATAATTCAATGAAAGATTCATCAAAAAATTATATATGTGAATTATATTATTGAATATATAGCCCTCAAATTTTCTTATGTATCATGGGGATTCGCCCATTTATTATACATATAAATTTATAGGGGATTTTAAAATTTTTCTTTATTTATGATATACAGTATTGACAACATATTTAGTGAAATTATAAATATACTAAGAGGTTGTCATCATGTCTCTACCAAAACTAGTTGAGACACACTAAGGGATGTTGTCACATCTATCAAGACCAATGAAGACATAGGTTACAATGCAAAGGGTTGTTATCACATATATCAAGACTATCTTAGATTCAAGTAAATAATAGAGACATGAAGACTTGGAAATCGCTAATGAAAATGAGTGGAGGATGGCCAACAAGTTTGCAAATCATGCAAACAACACATGAGAACAATAACAATTGTGTATTGGAGTCAAAAGCATGCAATGCATAATAAACTTTAAAAACATAAATATTGACATACTTTTAGAATATGTGACATTTGGTTTAGTTAGACTTCTTAACTTAGTGTCAATTCAGAGGATTTGTTAAAAATAGTATGTGACATTTTGTTTAGTCAAACTTCTTAACTTAGAATCAATTCAGAGGATTTGTAAAACTTTTATAGTTCTTAGCTAATAATTCTTCACTTAAAGTCAATTCACAGGGTTTTGTAAAACTTTTATAGTTCTTAACTAAGAATTGAATAGTATACTTAATTATAATGTTTTTTAAAATGGTCATTGATAACTCTTGTTTCCCACCCATGTGAACATCAAGAATTTGCCAACAATGATTTATGTTATTGACAACAAAGAGTAATATGGATATGAAGGTGCTAGGTGCTCATAATGCATTAAGTACATATATTTCCACATAATCCAAAGATCTAATGGAAAATACCATGATTGAGATAAAGGATTGCCACCATTGAGACCCAGAGATAGATGAGATACATCTCTATAATGAAATTTAGGGTCTAACATATATTGCGTATCTCACGAAAGCGATGTAAAAGAGTTGCTAAAGACTTAAGAATTCCAAGCCATTTTTTTAATTCACACTTTCCCATTCTATTTCAAAATGCTTTATTTTATTTGAAAAATTATTTTTTTCTAAATCCATATTCTAATGTTTTTATTATCTTTAACTTTAGTTATTATACAAAGAGCCTTTAAGAGGATGGTGTAATGTTAAAATCCAAACAATGTTAAAATGAGATGTTTAATGTAAAATAGTAATTTAATTTTCATCATAATTGTTTTCTTATAACAAGTGTTGCATGGCAGTGTAGTCTCTACTTAAAAGTTAATTTATTTGGAAAAATTAAAATTTAATTTGTTGAGTTAATTAAAAGTTAATTTACCTAGAAAGATTATTCCTAGCTAATTGTAGAATACATCGCCACAACCAAATTCTATCAGTGCTTTCTTTTTATTTACTTTTCAATATTATTGTTTCTCTTAATATTGTTCATGTTATGCTATTTTTACTAATTAAATATATTTTAAAAATGAATATTTATTATAAATAATCATCCCTTTAATACAAATACAAATAAATGGAATATTAATTCACACGTTCACATTTATAGTCATGGAGTCCGACAAACAGCCTCCTCATTCCATACTTGGCCACTTTTTCAATGTGGGCTCAAGATTGGGCTTATACAGCCTGAGTGGGCCTAATGGTTAAGAACATGTGTTTCCTCCCAAGAGGTCACAAGTTCAAATCCAAAGGGGGTAGGGTACGTGAAATCTTGGGCGGAGGGTCCCTTGTCCCACAAACAAGGGGGTCTCATACACCAGTTTGGTGTATGGCTTGGCCATGACCTTAAAAATAGATTATTATTATTATTATTATTATTAAAATTTAACTTCTGAATTACTATCTCAAGTTTCCATATAACCATTAACTTGCATATTTTAATAAATTTTTAAGAAATTTAAAGTTTATGGTCTCAAACTTCCATATAACCATTAACTTTCATAGATATTTTAATAAAATCTAGATATTTATTTTAATTTTAAAAATGTATTGTTTAAAAAATAATTTTAATTATTCAAATTAAAATGAATACAATTTTTATAATACTTTTATTTATTAATAATTTCATTATTATAAAAAATTTCTTAAATTTATAAGAATATAAAACTTAATATAATTGTGTTTTTTTTAATATTTTCATAATTGAATTTAAAAAAATTTAATTTAATTTTTGAAATTTATAGTAAATAAACTCTGAGTAAAAATCAAAATTTATTTTGAATAATTTATTTTTTATTTTAAATTTCAAATAAAATTAACAATAATTTATTTTTTTAATTTAAATTTCAAATAAAATTAACAAAATTTGAAAATAAGAATAGTTAATTTTAAGTTTAAAAAAAAAATTACTGTGTACTTTTGATTATAACTAAAAAAAATTGTATTTATTATTATTATTATATTTTGCATGTTTGTATTAGTAATATATTAATTGAATTTAAAAGGTGTAATATATTAAATTATAGTGAAAGGTGTTTTTTATTTTGAAAATATGAAGGAGGATGTTTTAATCTTTATCCTTTAATAAATTAGTTATTCAACTATTAATTAGTGAGGAGAGATATTGTTGAATTATCTAACATTAAGTCTATTTTTTTTAATATCTAATAAATTTGGAATGGGATAATAAGTGTGTTTATTATTATTATATTTTGTATCTTTGTGTTTATTATTATTCGTTTATCCGAAAATGTCTAAGTACGTAGGTTGGCGGACTCACGGGTTGACATTTATAGTCATGATTTTGTATCACGAATCCGACGCTTCCTCATTCCATACTTGGCCAATTTTTGGATCGTGGGTTCCCAGGCTAGTCGGCTCAAAATTGCGCATCTATTGCTCATTATCCTCCAAACAACACCCATAATTCTGCGATATACAAATTGACAACCAAACTCCCTGGCTCTAGCTGGCGGACTCAAGATTGCGCTTGTATTATAAATTTTGAAGAAGCCTTAAAAAGTAATTTAGTTATAAAAATGAAAAAAAAGTTATTTTATATTATTAATAGTTGATCATGTAAAAATGAAATGTCCATGATACCATTAACTTTAATTATGATAATTTTTACTTTATTTTCTTAAAATTTAACTTCTGAATCACTATCTCAATCTTCCATATAACCATTTGCTTACAAATTTTAATAAACTTTAACAAAAATTAAACTTTATGGTCTCAAACTTCCATATAACCATTAGTTTTCATAGATATTTTAATAAAATCTAGATATTTATTTTAATTTTAAACATGTATTTTTTAAAAAATAATTTTAATTATTCAAATTAAAATAATAATTTTTTTATAATACTTTTATTTATTAATAATTTCATTATTATAAAATTTATCTTAATTTTATAAGAATATAAAATTTAACGTTTTTTTTTAATATTTTCATAACTGAATTTTAAAATTTTTAACTAATTTTTTTTAACTTTATGTTAAATACACTTTGAGTAAAAATCAAAAGTTATTTTGAATAATTTATTTTTTTAATTTAAATTTCAAATAAAATTAACAAAATTTGAAAATAAGAATAGTTAATTTGAATGGGATAAATGTTTTTTATTTATTATTATTATATTTTGCATGTTTGTATTAGCAATATATTAATTGAATTTAAAAGGTGTGATATATTAAATTATAGTGATAAGTGTTTTCTATTTTGAAAATATGAGGGAGGGTGTAAGATTGGATGGTGGGATACACCCAATAATTGTCTTCTTTTAATCTTTAATAAATTAGTTATTCAACTATTAATTACTGATGAGAGATATTGTTGACGAATGGTGATCCCTATCAACTATATAACATTATCTAAAAACAATATTTCCAAATATTAAATCATTAGTATTAAAAATTAATATTGTACAATTTAATTACATAAAATTATTAAAGGATGTTAAATCCATTTTTTTTAAATGTATGATCTTCGTTCTCTTTTATGAGGTGATATCTAATAAACTTGGAATGAGATAATAAGTGTGTTTATTATTATTATATTTTGTATCTTTGTGTTTATTATTATTCGTTTTTCCAAAAAATGTCTAGGTGCGGGCATTGGCAGACTCACATGTTCACATTTACAGTCATGCTTATGTATGAGGAGTCTGACCGACGACTTCTTCATTCCATACTTAGCCACTTTTTGTATCGTGAGTTCCCAGGCTAACGAGCTCAAAATTGCGATGTGTGTCCTCCAAACAACACCCAGAGTTCCATGATATACACATTGACAAACGGACTGGGCTGGCGGGCTCAAGATTTCCCTACAACTTAATGACATTGTCTTTATGCTTAGACCTAATGCTAATATGTTTTATTCTCGTGCTATATTTTTATGTATAATCAACATAAACATGACTAAGTTTTATAAGTGGTTTAGTAAATAATTAATCATTTTTCAAAATTATTACAATGGTTATAAAAGCTATATGTGGCACACTTTTTTTTATAAAATATTGACCATCAAACAATTTTTAATAAAAAATAATAATTTGGGTGTGACCATAACTATATGATGTGTGTCAATTATTCTTGTAAAAGTACAATGTTTCATGTGGTGTTTTCAAACCTATTAACTTACACAATTGAATTGCTTCTATCCATTAAACAAACGAATTAATAAACAAATTATCCAACTAAATGATAATCTTAATTAATCCCTTAAGAAATCATGTTTTCATATAGGTGTTTTCAAGCATGGTGACTCACACAAATTGTTTTTTTCTCACACATCCTTATAAGGTAGGCTAACACCTAAGTCAATGAAAATGAATTTTACTGGGAAAGTATCTCAAGCTTCCATATAACCATTCACTTACATATTTTAATAAACTTTAATGAAATTTAAACAACTATTAATTATTGATGAGAGATATTGTTTACGGATGATGATCCCTATCAGCTATCTAACATTATCTAAAAACATTATTTCCAATTATTAAATTATTAATATTTTACAATTTAATTACATAAAATTATTAAAGGATGTTAAATGCATTTTTTTTAAATGTATGATCAATATAAACTTCGTTCTCTTTTATGACATGATATCTAATAAACTTGGAATGGGATAATAATTGTGTTTATTATTATTATATTTTTTATCTTTTTGTTTATTATTATTCATTTTTTCGAAGATGTCTAGGTGTGCTAGTTGGAGGACTCACAGGTTCACATTTATAGTCATGCTTTTGTATCAGGAGTCCGACCAACGACTTCCTCATTCCATACTTACCCACTTTTTGGATCGTGGGTTCCCAGGTTGGCGGGCTCAAAATTGTGCTTCTATTGTTCTGTGTCCTCCAAACAACACCCAAAGTTCCCTGATATAAACATTGACATCCAGACTTCGGGGCTGGCTGGCTCAAGATTGTGCTTATATTATAAATTTTGAAGAAGCCTTAAAAAGTAATTTAGCTATATAAAAAAAAAGGTTATTTTATATTAGTAAGGGCTGATCACGTTAAAATGAAATGCTCATGGTATCATTAACTTTAATTATGGTAATTCTTACTTTATTTTCTTAATATTTAACTTATAAATTACTACCTCAAGCTTCCATATAACCATTCGCTTACATATTTTAATAAACTTTAACGAAATTTAAACTTTATGGTCTCAAACTACCATATAACCATTAGCTTTCATATATATATATATATATATATATATATATATATATATATATATATATTAAATAAAAAGTGGAACCTGCTATATTAGATAGACAAAAAACTTTTATAGAATATACAAAAGTGTAGGTCTGATGTCACCAAAAATGCTGCCGATTACCGGAAACCAGCATAGGTGGAGAGAAAATAGCAGTAGCATGATAAAACATAAAATAAAGTAGCATCTGTCCTGCCCGGAGGAAACCAGGACAGATGTCTATAGTCCAAATGCACATAAAACAGTAACATAATAAAACTAGGAACCAAGAGCATAAAAACCTAGGTGCCTGGTGACCTGTCATCCTCGCCAGTCTGCCACGTGGATCCAGCCGGGATGGAAAATGCTTGCACGCAGAGGGGGCATTTCCGCTGAGCTGGAGCATTGGAGAATGCATCGAGGAGCATGTCCATGCGCTAGCCCATGATGAGGGCCCGATGCTCCAGGTCAGACATGTGGCCATGAAGGTCGAACACTAGAGCCAGGTGCTCTTCCCTGAGGAGAGAGCCATGCATGCTGCCACCCACGTCCACCGAGTCCACCGCCACTCTAGAACCAGCGTTGAACACCCTCTGTTCCACAACAAACTCTGCACCCATCGTTCCTGCTTCCTTCACCTGTATGTCATGGCTGTTGAAATTGTCGTTGCCGGGCCAGGGGATTTCTTCCACAATGTAGCCAGGGGTGTAGTCTTCCTGCGCCGGAATGGGTGTGTGTTCCTCCTGATGAGTCGCCTCAGTGGCACGGGTCTTTTCTACCATCGACAGGTCCTCCATGAATGGGTCTTCCACCACTATACAGGGGGGAAACTCCTCCTCAGTACCAGCTTCCTGCCGGTCTTCCGGTGTATTGGTCTTGACGTCATGGCTACAGCCAGCTCCCGGTTCAGCTATGGTGGCGAGCAACGCCAATTTCTCTGCCCTGGCTTTCTTCCGAAGAATGGAGGTCGCCAGAGCCAAGGCGCGTTCCAATTTCTCTTTCCATCACCGTTGTGCCTTGTGTGCATCCCAGGTCGTGCCACGACGAGGTCTGCCTCTCTTTCGAGCCATGGTGAAAGAACATAGCGAATGTAGTGAAAGGCAGATGAGCCAGGACGAGAGCAATTTTAGGTGCAGGGCACGAGCAAGCCAGCTCTGTCTCGTAGCATACAGAGAAAAATACAACGAAAATGGAGAGAGCCTAGGCGCGATGAAAGCTGGACTGCACCAGAGCGTCCCAGCGAGAAGTAGAGCCGAGGTAGGTGCAGTCCCGCTCTGTCTGGGCTTTTAAAAAAACAAATAACCAGGAGCCGAGGTCACCTGCCCACACTTAACCTCTCCCATCCCGAGTGCGCTGTGGTCGTAAATGATCACGCGAGGGAGGAGTCCTTCCATCCTGTGGCTGCAACTATGGCTGTCCCCCATCGTTAATGCTAACTTGTGGGTGGCATCCATCGGCATTTAAGCCCAGGCTGAGTGCGCTTCCAGCTGTCACCATGTAGCTGCGTGTCACCCCATCCGGGGTTGGGAAGTCTCTGCAAGAAAGGTCTCTGCAACACCTTGAGAGGTCTGTTTCTTCAAAGACTTGGGCCTACCAATATATGAGTTCTTCTTTTGCGTCAATCCCTGTGTTTTCTAGGTGATCCGCAACCTTGTTGGCTTCTCGTTTAACATGAGAAGGGATTAGGGTGAGATTGGAGTTGGTAAGATCGCCAAAGTCCTCCAGAAGTCTAGAGAGTCTCCAGCTAGGGGAGATTTGCCAGGGGGGCTTGCCGTGAAGGATTTTGGAGATAAGTTGGATTATTACTTGGGAGTCTCCTTCAATAATCAACCGATGATACTGATGTTGAACAGTGGTTTGGAGGCCTCTTACTAGACTTGTGAACTCCGCCACGTTGTTCGTATTTTTTCCCAAAAAGCCAATGATTATATGAATAATCTTGCCCATGTGGTTCCGAAGGACGGCCCCAAAACCAGTTGGTCCAGGGTTACCCCTAGAGGCCCCATCGAAGTTGAGCTTGAGAAAATCAGGGGGGGGTGGGGTCCAATCCGTGGGACTGTTGACCCTCCCGTTTTTGGTCTTCCCTTGTGGCTGCATGCGCATTTGCAAGTTCCAGCCTTCCAGAATGATCTTTTCCTCGGGCTTACACTGTGTGTCTTCATGGGGCCAGGACTTGCATTGAACGGTTTCACGGATGAGCCGTTTAACCCTTTCCCAAGTAGTGGTGGAGGGGGATTGTTTGGAGTTGAAGATTCTCTTATTTCTTTCTTTCCAGATTGAACAGAGTGTAAAGCTCGGGAGTAGTTGCCAGATGCGCTGGAGAATTGGGTTGTGGAAGGATAATGTTTCCCAATTTACTAGAGTGTCCCGTATGATACCTCGATTCCGCTGGGATCGTCGCATGCCTTGGGCTCCCCCATCCCAAATATGATGACTGTAGTGGCAATTATTGAGGAGGTGTTCCATGGTTTCCTCGCTTTGCTGACAGAGGGTGCACCTAGAGGGGCCTGTGAAGCCTCTCTTTTGGAGTTTGTCCCAAGTGAGGATACGGTTTTGAGCTATGAGCCAAAGAAAAAAGGACACCTTGGGCCAGAGAAAAGGTTGCCAGACTTTGCTCCATATTGTATCAGGGATCTGGTTTGGAGGATTTCCTCGTAAATGGTAAGCCTCTTTGACCGAGAAAATGCCAGAGGTGGAGTGGCCCCATCTAAGTACGTCCAGTCCTTCTTTACTTGGAATTTTCCGGTATTGCATGCATTCCTTCCACGGTAGAAGGTCTATCTCCTCCGTAATCTATAAATCTGTTCTGCTGGTTTTCCATTTCCTCCAGGGTTTCCTTTCTTGAGTTGGGATCCAAAAATCCTTAACATTTTTGAAGTTGTTTTGCTATAACTTAAGCTTGATTGTGTGGAGGCTTTCCATATCATCAAGGGGGGGTAGTTTTTTCCATGAGTCCTACCAAAAGAGTGCACTTTCGCCATTTCTTACCTCCCAGAAGGCATGTTGCTGTATCAGGGGGCGATTTCGCCAGGCGGTGTTCCAAATATTGGAACCTTGTGTATGTTCATTGAATCTTATTAATTGGTTAGATTGTGCGTTTGGGGCATACTTTTTCTTCCAGATCTACGCCCAGAGTTCTTGCGGGTGTTGCATCCACCTCCACCACATCTTGGCTCCCATGACTTGGTTCATCTTCCCCAGGTCTCGGATTCCCAACCCTCCGAGCTTTTTAGGTTTGCATAGTTTGTCCCATCCAACTAAAGCCCATTTCTTGTTGTTCTGGTTTCCTTTCCACAAGAAATTACGTTGGAGGCTCCTAATAGCCTTGATAACCGAGATGGGCGTGGCCAGTGCTGTAAACAAATATGTGGGCAGAGCTTGAAGAACTGACTTGAGTAGGACCAGTCGAGCAGCAATATTCAGTGGTCTGAAGGTCCAGTTGTTCATCCTGTTGGATATGGATAATAGCAAACTGTCCCAAGAGATAGATTTCGCTGACTCTCAAGTTAAGGGAATGCCTAGATAAGTGGAAGGGAGAGAGATTTTGGCAATGCCTAGAAGTCTTGAGAGGTGAGCCTGAACCGAGGCTAGCATGTTAAAGAAATAAAGCTTTGATTTGTCCAGGTTAAGCAGCATGCCAGAGGCGTCCGAGAAGTCAGAGAGGATTGAATTGAGCTTGGTGGCTTCTCTAACCATGGGGGTGTTCATGAGGAGTGTATCATCTACAAATTGGCTATGTGAGGGCGTCGGGTGAAGGTTGTGGAGTGGCATCCCAGTGAGTGAGCCTTCAAGGACCGTTGCTTTGAGATAGTGACCTAAGCCCTCTGCCATGATAACAAAGAGGAAAGGAGAAATGGGATCTCCTTGCCTGATACCCCTGGTGGAACGAAAAGTCGGGAGGGTGTGCCGTTAACAAGAATTGAAAAGAAGGGAGAAGAGGTGAGCTTGAGAATCCAATCGACCCAGTGGTTAGAGAAGCCAAAGGATTCCAAAACCGACCGCAGATATTGCCATCTTAATCTGTCAAAAGCTTTTGAGAGATCAAGTTTGATAAGCATACCTGGTATTTTTCTCGTCTTTAAGGAGTGGATAACCTCATTGGCCAGTATGACACTGTCCATGATTTGTCTACCCTCCACATAACCAGATTGCTGATTAGAGATGATGGTCGGCAGGAGCGGTTTGAGGCGATTGGCAATAACCTTTGTGATTATTTTATAAATGACATTGCAAAGGGAGATTGGTTTGAACTGCTTCGGGTTAGTGGCACGTTCCTCCTTGGGGATGAGAGTAATAAAGGTCGCGTTTAAAGTGGAGAGAACTTGACCGGATGTTCGAGATTCTTCTACTGCCAGCCATACATCTTCCTTGATCATGTCCCAGCAGTAGTGGAAGAAATCCGTTGTGAAACCATCAGGGCCTGGTGCCTTGCTAGGGGGCATGTCCTTTACTGCTGAATCCACTTCAGACTGAGTAATAGGCCTCATCAGTGCTATATTCTGCTCCGAGTTGATCAGCTTGAGTATGTGCCGGGTGACTTTTTGGATGGCCTCTTCCCTGTTTGTATTGGTCTCTGTGAGGAGATCTTGGTAGAAGGAGTTGAGTGCTTCCGCTATTTGGTCATGATCTCTTATCGAGGTGCCTTGATCATCCTCCAGCTAGGTGATGCGATTGATGTATCTGCGATGCGTCATCACCCTATGGAATAATTTTGTGTTGCGCTCTCCTTCTTTAAGCCATTGGACTCTGGACTTTTGCCTCCAAAGAATCTCTTCCTGCTCTCTACAGGCCTCTAAGTCCGCCATTAGTCCTTCCTCTTCCCTTGCCAGGTTCTGAGTTCAGCTCCCTACTATGAATGTTCGTTGAAGTTCCTCGAGTTGGCTCTCAATTTACCTCTTCCTGAGAAGAATGTCTCCAAAGGTGGACTTGTTCCACCTTTTTAGATGTAGTTTGAAGTTATTGAGGCGTTGTTGGAACTTGTACATATGAGTACCATGATCAATTTCTGCCTGGGCCCACCAGGTGTGTTCCAGCTGGTTAAAGTTTGGGTGAGTAAGCCATAACTTTTCAAAGCGGAAGGGCTTGGGCCTAGTGGGGAATCCCGGGTCCAGACGAAAGACTATGGGCCAGTGGTCCGACCCTGATTTTGGTAAAATATTTGCTTCCATTGCTTGATCGCTTTCCAGGAGTGCTTCTGTCACTAGAAAGCGATCCAGTCTACAGGCCACATGCTGGTGCCCTATTCTTTTGTTAGACCAGGTGAAGATTCCATTCCAGGTTTCCATGTCAACCATATTTAATTGCTCTATTAGGGTTTTGAACTTACCACTTTCCTGCTCCAGCTGTTTTGTTCCTCCAGTTTTCTCCTCCAGAGTTAGGATCATATTGAAGTCACTTCCAATGATCCAGTGCGGCGTATGTATGAGGGTTTGAATATAATGTAGGGTTTGTATAAAGCCCTCCTTGTCTTGGACAGATTGCGGGCCATAGACATTTGTGATGGATCCTTCCTTAGAGGAGGCTAGAGCTTTGAAGTAAGCTGTTAGGGTGTCTTTTGTGGAGAAGGGGTGAGTCAGAGTGACCGTTTGCGGGTTCCAGAGGATGGCCAGTCCTCCTGCCGCACCTATAGAGTCCTGAAAGAGGAATTCCCCGCCTCTCTAGCTACTCCGAAAAATAGTTTCTGCCTCCCGTCCTGCACATTTGGTTTCCTGCAATAGTAATATATCTGGATTCTCTGTCTTAATACAATCTCGGAGGATTCATTGCTTGGATCTTCCATTAAGACCTCTAATGTTCCAAGAAATAGTCTTCATCATGAGGATGGTGGGGGGGGGGGGGGGGNCCCGAGTTGATCATTAAGTGACCTGCCTCCCTTATGAGTTGTTGGGCTGGTTTGCGTCCTCTCCTCTTATTCTCCTTGGTGTATTTTTTGGGCTCGGGGCTGGGATCTGACGAGATGCCCAGCCTAGCTGTGGAGCCCGTCGTGGAGTTGGTGAACACTTTGTGCACTTTCCTGAGCTGTTCTACTGGAATATGTTGCAGATCCTTTTGATTGAGGGCTTCCTCCAGTTTTTCTAGGTCTATTTCTGCCAAATCCGTTTCGTCAATAAGCATATTGGTGTCTTCATCCCTACCGGATTGTGTTGACTGAGTGGTTACCTTTGGATGAGTTGTGTGTGGTATTTCATGGCTTTTACCTTTCTCTTGCATTGAGGCTTGGAGGGGGTTCTGTAATTTCACCTCTTTCTGTGGCTGATTAAGAGTTTCAAAGGAATTCTTGGGGGGGGTCTTTGCGGCTGAGCTCTGGTTCTATTTTTTTGACGTATTCTTTTGCCTTCCTGTAATGCTGGTAAAGTCGTCCTTCTACTTGGCTTCGATGGGTTTAGGGGATGAGGCGTTCAAGGGGCAGTCTCTGAACAAGTGGTCGTGCTCGTGGCACTTTCTGCATCGAAAGGGTATGTGTTCATAGTCAATTGTCTGGTTCCATTCCTCGTCCTGGTATTCCAGTGTGATGGAACCCGGTAGAGCTTTCGAGATGTCCATGTAGATGCAGATACATGCATATGAAGTGTATTTCCTTATTTTTGTGGCTTCTGAAGCTTTGACATATTGTCCCACCGTGTTTCCTATACCCATTAGTATTTCTTCCAGCCAAAATTCCCGGGGCAGGGAGTATAGCCGTATCCAGACCGGGGCTCTCGAGAAGTCCTCTTGCTCTGGACTGAATCTGTCGGTCCAAAACCTTAGAAAAAGGCCCGCTGAGTTATAGAAATATGGTCCATTGCCGAATATTTTGTCCTTGTCTTCTAGGTTGTACAAAATAATTGTAAAGAAGCCCTTGGAGCTAAGCTGTACCTCATAATATCATTTAGGGTTCCACCAGTCCTTTATCCAACGAGTGAGATCTCTCTCGGTAGGCCAGAGGCCCAGGAATTTGCCTATCAGTGCGTGGTCCATCATAAATCGGGTGTGTTCCCCCACCCTTGTTGATTTGATATGATAAAGCGGTGGTTTTTCCATTTGTGGAATGGACTTACCTGGCAGCCATTTTTTGGAAGCTTGCGGATGGGATGTGCTGGGCTCGAGTTCCATTTCTTTGCTGAGACTTTGCTCCTGGGTAAAAAGATGCTCCCTCAGATGCACCGGAGGCTCGAAGGCGGGCCTCTTAGCACGGGTACCA
The DNA here is from genome assembly GCA_009831015.1 of Picea engelmannii. Classification (NCBI taxonomy): domain Eukaryota; kingdom Viridiplantae; phylum Streptophyta; class Pinopsida; order Pinales; family Pinaceae; genus Picea; species Picea engelmannii. Next base: position 450,653 of record ML777655.1, on the reverse strand, counting down.
TATCTGTCACTGGCGGCTATGTCGTTGTACGAGGGGGGTTTCCCCTCCTCTTCCGTGCTCATTGTGTGGAGAGCAAGATCCTCGTGAGGCGCTAGACTGCAGAGCAGCAAGGCGGATGGCAGTGCTCTGACGTCCGAGCGTGCAACATACAGACACGGGGCCTGGTTCTTCGGTGTGCTAAGGTTCTTCGGTCCTCGACTCACTTCTTGATCAGCTTTCATATATATTTTAATAAAATCTAGATATTTATTTTAATTTTAAACATGTATTTTTTTAAAAATAATTTTAATTATTCAAATTAAAATGAATAAAAAATTTATAATACTTTTATTTATTAATAATTTCATTATTATAAATTTTATATTAATTTTATAAGAATACAAAATTTAATATAATTGTGCTTTTTTTTATATTTTCATAATTGAATTTTAATTTAAATATTGTTGACTTTTATTTTCATAATTGAATTTTAGTTTGGACGAACATTTGGAACCCCATATTGCGGACTTCGGTTTGGCCCAAGTTATAAGAAATAATGAGTGCACACAAAGCTCATTAGGGCCTTCGTTTATGTTTAGTGTGGTTACAAGGTACATGAACATATAACACATCAGCCAAAGAATACATCGCCACAACCAAATTCTATCATGGTTTTCTTTTTATTTACTTTTCAACATTGTAGTTTCTTTTAATCTTGTTCATGTTCTGCTATTTTTACAAATTAAATATATTTAAAAAGTGAATATTTATTAATATTAATATATCATGGAAAATTCCAAAGTTAATTTATGATTGAAGATTATCCTTAACTTATAGTTGCAGAAAAAAATTATCCTTAGCTTAATTGTATAATGGACAAGTGAAAAATATGCTCAGATGTATTAATTTAATACCATTTAAACTAAATAGTTCAAATTCGTTCAAAGAATAAATCGCCACAACCAAATTATATAAGTGCTTTCTCTTTATTTACTTTTCAACATTGTATTTTCTCTTAATATTGTTCATGTTTTGCTATTTTTGCTAATTAAATATATTTAAAAAATAAATATTTATTACAAAAAATCATCCCTTTAATACAAATACAAATAAAAATAAATGGAATACTTCTTATTAGCGAGAGCTATTTCTATTTTGATTCTTTTTGACAGATAAACATAAATATATTTATTTTTCCCCTCCACTTTCACTTTTTTGTTTCTTTACTTAGTCGTTTTTCCAAAAATGTCTAGCTGCGCGGGTTGACGGACTCAACATTTATAGTCATGCTTATGTATGACGAGTCATATCGAAGATTCCTCATTCCATACTTAGCCACTTTTTCGATCACGGGTTCCCAGGCTGGCGGGCTCAAAATTGTTCTTCTATTGTTCTGTGTCCTCCAAAGAAGCCTTAAAAAGTAATTTAGTTATAAAAATAAGAAATAAAATTATTTTATATTATTAAGGGTTTATCATGACAAAATGAAATGTTCATGATACAATTAGCTTTAATTATCGTAATTCTTACTTTATTTTCTTAAAATTTAACTTCTGAATTACTATCTAAAGTTTCCATTTAGCCATTCTCTTACATATTTTAATCAACTTTAATGAAATTTGAACTTTATGGTCTCAAACTTCCATATAACCATTAGATTTCCTAGATATTTTAATAAAATCTAGATATTATTTTAATTTTAAACATGTATTTTTTTAAAAATAATTTTAATTATTCAAATTAAAATGAATAATTTTTTATAATACTTTTATTTATTAATAATTTCATTATTATAAAATTTATCTTAATTTTATAAGAATACAAAATTTAATATAATTTTGTTTTTTTTAATATTTTAATATTTTCATAATTGAATTTTAAATTTTTTAACTATTTTTTTTAAGTTTATGGTGATGATGATGATGATGATGATTAACGTCCACTAAGACCAAATTGGTCTATCGGACCTTAAGAGGGTAAGTGATTACTTGTGATTCTTTAGAATTTTGTTTCTGTGCTCGAAACGCATTAAGAGAAGCTTTCCAAGATCACCATACTTTTATTGAGTTAAGAGGTTAGGAAGGTTGGTAGGGTGATAAATATTTTGAAAATGAGATCTAATATGGATATACGATGGACAATATAAGAGAAAGTGATTTTAATATTCAACATTCTTAGTGTCAAAAAGGTGACACACTCTTTCATCCCATGGAGTTTTAGGAATTGACCAATGCCTAGTTTCACTATGGAGCGCGTGAGAATTTGTTCTTATCTTAGCAATGCTTATTTTTTTCTTTACACTTGGCAAAACAGATAGATAATTTTGATCTTCTAGATTAGGGTTGATTGCATCTTTATAATACCTTAATTTTATTTTTTCCTCTAACTCTTTATCACACCACATTTTCTCCTTAAATTTTGATTTGATGTTTTTTTTAATAGTATCTTTATTCTGCAAAATGGTTTCTTCCATGATTCCCCAATAGTTTAGCCGAGAACGGGTGTCTTTATGCCATCCTCACTTGAGTCGATGGTGGTTATGACTTGATTTTGAAGAAATTTTAGGTCGCCTCTTGTCTTCCATGTTGTTTAAATTGTTCTTATACATTAGGTATCTAGTCATAGCCATGCTCTCAATGGGGGAGAGGCTTGTTTCTAAGAGGAGGATGTGATAGGGAGTATTTCCTTTAATTTTGAGATTATAGGTTATAAAATTCTTTTGTATTTGCTCTATCTTTCTCCAGGATTCACGAGGGATACTACAACCCCATAATTCACATCCATAAAGAATAACAGATGTAACAAGAGTCTCAAATAGGAGTTTCTTCTTATCCCAACTCCAAAGATCAACGGATTTACAATTGTTTTCAAGCCCATAATAAGCTTTTCAACCCCCAATAATCCTTTTCTCAATGCTATAATTCCAATTGAGCTTGTGGTGAATATCAATTCCAATATATTTGTATGAAGTCACTTCCTCCAAGTTGTTGTTGTCATATACAAAGGTATCATAAGGGATCTTATTGGATTTAATAATCATGACCTTAGTCTTATTAGTATTAACAATCATACCCATATTGGAGAAAAAATCCTTGAGGATTCTTAGTTGGTTTTTAAGATCATGGGGACTCATTTCCATAAGAATGATATCATCGACATAAAGAAGAATATTGATGACTATACCAGTGAGAGTAGGGCTAACACAACTTGTTTTTTCCAAGAATTTTTCTAACTTGTCAATGTATATGCCAAAAAGGGTAGGGGACAAGGGACAACCTTGTTTGACTCTGATATTGCAGTTAATCTCTTTTGACTAGCCCTCAGTGTTTTTAAACTTAGCAATAACTTTCTCATACATCCTTATTGCAATGACCCTCAACTCGAGAGGAACTTTTATCTCTTCCAACCTATTCCAAAGGTTTTTCCTAGGAACCATGTCAAAAGCTTTTCTAAAGTTAACAAAACAACAAAAAATATTGGTTTTAGTATTGCAGAACTCCTCTGCAATGATCCTAAAGGTAACAAGATGGTCCACAATCGAATGATATCTCTTAAGCCCGGCCTGGCCTTTATCTCTTTTACCATGACTTTCTAGCCAAAGGATAATCTTCTTTTCCAAAATAATTCCATAAAGCTTGGCTAAAATCGGGCTAATCATAATCGTCCTATAATTAGAGGGAATGTTTCTATCCCCATTTTTAAAAATAGGAAAAATGAGGCTTTGCGTCCAGGGTTTAGGGAAGCCCTACTTGACTACTAAATTGAAGATCTTGTGTATGTGAGGGATAAGGATTGGCCCTCTGATTTTAAAAATTTCATCTTGGTAGTCTTCGATGTCCTTAGCTTTCCCATTTGCAAGTTGCTTAACACCGAACTCTATGTCATCTAAAGAAAAAACTTATTCCTTTGTAGGGACAATAGGAATGGTGTCCATGGCATTAGGGAACTCGTAAATACTTTTAAGGTAGGAATTGCAGTCCCTTAAGGGAATCCTTTTATTTTCTTTAGTATTGCATTTTAGAATTTGGCTCCAGAACTTCTTAGAATCCAACTTGTATAGTTGTGAAAGTTTCTCTTGCCTTTTATTGATATAGTATCTTTTTTTCCTTTTAATTAGGGATTTGTACGTATTGATCTTATCGAGTTTTAAGGACTCATTATAATCATCCCTAATGGCTTTCCTAGCAATTTTACTTTCTTTATCATACCAAGGGTTGGTCGTTCTATTATTCTTTTTATAGGACACCTCGAAAGAGAACTTATTAATAGAAGTGGAAAGGGTTGTTGTAAAATTATGATAGAGTTCTTCAATGTTGTCCTTATAAGTTAGGAGGTTTAATTTACTATTTAAATCCTTTAACAAAATGTCAACTTTACTTTTGTCAAAGCGTAAATTCCTTTAATTATCAAAATTCTCTTCAATGGTGCTCCTATGCATTTAAAAATTTAGAGTTAGGGTTAAAATTTTATGATCAGAGTCAGGCTCATGGTCATTTAAAAGGTCAAAAGTTGTTATTTGGTTGGAAATGGGGATATCAGATATCACATAATCTACAACACTACTACCTAGCCCATGAATACAAGTCATCTAGTTGGATTTTGGCCACTTCATTACTCCATTGCAAATTATTAGGTCTTGAGAGTTGCAGAGCTTGACCAACTCAGTACCAAACAAATTATCAATTAGGTCTTCACAGCTTCTTTTGTAGCTATTAGATAAAAAAAGGTCCTCATCTAGCCATAAAAGATTATGGTTGGAGTCATTACGTAAAAGAGTAGCTTGTTTAGTTGCAGTCCTAGCATTAAAGTCTCCGAGAAAGAGGATATTACCTTCATTTTTCAAATTATAAATATCTTGTTCTAAATTATTATAGGGACAATTTTTATCTAGATTATTTTTCTTATAAAAAGTAGAATTAATAGGTGCAAAATAACAAATTGCTATATACATCTTCTTAGCATTGGTGTCTGAAATTTCAATCCAAATGTATTGATTAAGAGGGTCAATCTTATGAAGTTGAATGTGAGGAGAAATTCTCTTTCTAATATAACAAGCTGTGCCTCCTATCCCTCTACGATGGGATTTTTTGTTCCATGCCGACCATAAGACAAATCCTTCCATGTTAGGGACGTTAGACTCCTCATGCTCCCAAGTTTCAACTAGACAGATAATATCAATATCACTCGGGATCCAACTTATCATAAGACCTTTGCACCATGGAAAGCAATGACAATTCCAAAAAATTATCCCGAGTGTCCCAAATTCCTATTTATTATTATCCTTCTAGTCTCTATCCCTAACAATAGATTTTCGATTTCTAATTATTGCCCATTTTCCTTCTTTCATGGCTTCTTTTACCTTTTGAACTTCCTTCCTTAATTCAACTTGGTCTTCTGGAATGAGGTCTTCATTTATAAATATTCAGGACCCTTTTAAGCTTGGATATTTACTAAGTAGGCTATATTTATGGTCATTACAACTTACTTTGACACGGATAAACCTATGTTTATGATCAATTATTTTTCCTAGCCTCTTTGCTTCTATTATGTAAGTTGTATCAATTTGTGATTTATTTTTTAATTCTTCTTTTACTATTGCTAGCGTATCCTCCTCTTGTTGTTCTTTTATACCTAAAATTATGAGGTTCAAGGATCTTTTGTTACACTCATGGTCCATTTTGATTAGCTTATTTATTTCCCCTTTGATGGGTTTGATATCCAATTTGTTTTCCATATTACTAAGGGTCAAATTGTTGGTTAGTTTTTCTTCTAGCTCTTTAATCCTATCTCTCAAGTTGTTATTTTCTTCAACCCCTCCTTCCTGGGTTGATTGTTTATGTTTTTCCATTTCTTGAATTCTATCGTTCATTTCTGCAATTCACTCTTGAACCCTAAGAATCTATCCTCTATTTGAGTTTGAATGGTATCTTTAATTTTTTTTTATGAATCATTGCCTCTAACTCTATTTGGAGTTTTACATCTCTTTCTTCACTCCTTTTTTCTAATATTTCTAACTCTATTTGGATTTTGGCATCTCTCTCTTCCCTTCTTTTTTCTACTGATTCCATATAATCATAAAGGATTTCTAGGGTGATTTTGGGGGGCCTCCCCTTGTTAGGATGAGTTTTTGAAATAGGTGGTGGAGTGCTCATATTGAAAAGAAAAAAATATGTAACAATTATTATTATGGAATGACTTTGTCTCTCAAATCAACTTTTACTTATGAAACTTAAAATAAATAATTTTCAAAATATATTTAAATCTCTTTACGTAAAATTAAAATTGAATCAAAGTAAAAAGTGACTCACCTCATTTCATATGTCCAATTGCTCAACACGTTGAAGAAGCCAAAAACAATTTCCGAAAACCGCACAGAAGTCTGGAGAAACCTGGGTAAAAGGGGTAAAAACCAAATAGAAGTATTATTCCCATTCAAAACCCCAGATATATAATATTAGAAAAAAAATATATCCTTTGAAAAAAAAAAAAGAGAGCAGTATTATTCCCATTCAAAACCGCAGAGATATAATTTCAAAACCATAGAGAAGTAGTATTCCCGTTCAAAACCACGGAGAAATATTATTCTCGCTCAAAATCGCAAAGCCGCGGAGAAATATTATTCCCATTCAAAACTGCAGAGAAATATTATTAATGCAAAAAAAAAATATGTGTAAATACACTACGAGTAAAAATCAAAATTTATTTTTGAATAATTTATTTTTTAATTTAAATTTCAAATAAAATGAACAAAATTTGAAAGTAAGAATAGTTAATTTTAAGTTTTAAAAAAAGTTTAGTGTGTACTTTTGATTATAACCTTTTATTGATTTCTAATAAACTTTCTCATCTATATAAACTTGGTTTTTATTTTTTGGGTGATATCTAATAAACTTTGAATGGGATAAAAAAATTGTATCTATTATTATTATATTTTGCATGTTTGTATTAGTAGTATATTAATTGAATTTAAAAGGTGTGATATATTAAATTATAGTGATAGGTGTTTTTTTATTTTGAAAATATGAGGGAGGGTTTAAGATTGGATGGTGGGATACACCCAATAATTGTGTTCATTTAATCTTTATCCTTTAATAAATTAGTTATTCAACTATTAATTAGTGAGGAGAGATATTGTTGACAGATGTTGATCCCTATCAACTATCTAACATTATTTCCAAATAATAAATTATTAATATTAAATATTAATATTGTACAATTTAATTACATAAAATTATTAAAGGATGTTCAATCCATTTTTTTTTACATGTATGATGATATAAACTCCGTTCTCTTTTATGAGGTGATATCTAATAAACTTGGAATGGGATAATAACTCTGTTTATTATTATTATATTTTGTGTCTTTGTGTTTATTATTATTTTTTTTTTTCGAAAATGTCTAGGTGCGGGAGTTGGTGGACTCACAGGTTCACATTTATAGTCATGCTTCTGTATCAGGAGTCCGATCGACGACTTCCTCATTCCATACTTAGACATTTTTTGGATCGCGGGTTCCCGAGATTGTAGGCTCAAAATTGCGCTTCTATTGTTCTGTGTCCTCCAAAGAGCACCTGAAGTTCCATGATATACAAATTGACAGTCGGACTCTCGGACTAGCGGGATCAAGATTGTGATTATATTATAAATTTTGAAGAAGCCTTGAAAAGTAATTTAGTTATAAAAATAAAAAAGTTATTTTATATTATTAAGGGTTGATCATGTTAAAATGAAATGTTCATGATACCATTAACTTTAATTATGGTAATTCTTACTTTATTTTTTTTAAATTTAAATTCTGAATTACTATCTTGAAATCTTCCATATAACCATTCGCTTACATATTTTAATAAACTTTAATGAAATTTAAACTTTATGGTCTCAAATTCAATGCAACATTGTATGGAAAAATTCGAGAAAAAATGTATTGTGACATACCTATTTAAGTAAACATTTAAGGTTGTCTTTAAGGGCCACGTGCTATGCAAACATTTAAGCTGTCAAACCTATTCAAGAACCTCAAAAAGAGTGTCCATGCTCAAAAATTATAAGTGAACCTCAAAAAGAGTGTCTTGGTTCTGAGTATGTGAACCAGGTAGGTAGGTTCACATATTCGGAAAAATGACTAAGTAACCAAAAAGGAAAAGTAAAGGAGAAAAAGAAAGGGGAATTTCGTTGTCAATTTTATTTCAATTTTAAACATGTACTTTTTAAAAGATAATTTTAATTATTCAAATTAAAATGAATACAAAATTTATAATACTTGTATTTATTAATAATTTCTAGGAAGTTATTATAATAGTTAGGAAGTTATTCTAGGGTAGTATAATAAACCCCCATATCCCAAATGCTAAATAACTACTTAAACCAATCAAAACCATCACATTTCAGGTAGGCCATAACTCTTGAATTTTGTATTTGGTACAAAAATGTACTTTGTTCATCCATGATCTTTGATCTTGTATTTCCAAATGGGTAGAAAGTAAATGGTCCCCAAGAACAAACACCCTCCTAACTTTTCCATAAGTTTTGAGCCCTTTTTTTCAATTAGGACACCGAGAAAATGCAAATATCCTACCATAAAAGTATAGTTGGAGATCATCTTTGTTTTATTTGGGTACCCAAAAAATGCAGAAATCCTGCCATGGCTATATAGTTGGAAAACATTTTTCCAATTTGGGCACCCAAAAAAGTGCAGACTCCTCCAACAAATCTACAACTAGCCATCATTTGTTTTCATTTGGACACCCCAACAAATATGAAAAATTATTACTAGGAGATGCTAACAAACATCAAAATAACAACAACAATGATTTGATTTGTAGTTAGTTTCTCATTTTTTCAAGTGCACAAAAGAGATAAAATATCTGGAAATAAAATTTTACAGCCATAGATGTAAACTCTGAAGAACTTGAGTCCCACGAGAATTCATTTGGGTATTGAAGAAAAATTACATTACCTTCTACTCCTGAATGGTATATTCCAAGGCCAAACCAATTTATTTATCCATTCAGGGGCGTGAGGTCATAGAAATTGAGATACACAGGCACACTCCCATACTTTACCGTCTTAGATGAAAGTTTTGATAACATACTCAACCCTTTATTTTTCTTCTCCGCAGATTGCTTCAAATCACAGATTGGATGGATCTCAGATTGGAATCTTCTCTTTTAAACCCTTAGAAACCCTGTTGACTAATACTAGACTCTAGACAAAACAACCATGTACTCAATAGCTTCTCCTTCAACCCCAATAATTTTATGTTATTTTAGCTAACACTATCGCATGATCAAGTTAGCTGGAAGCGAATTTTGGGATGGCATGAAATATCAGCAGCAGTCAAAACAACCTGAAAGAGATGTCTGCGAGTGAGGACGCTATTGTCACATTTTTGCAATAATTTGGGTTTGCAGTGTGACCGGTAATTTCCAAAGGAATCTATTCATTGTTGTACTTGCTTTTACTTTCCAGTTGTAGAGGACATGCTTCCATGCTTCGATTTCTTGGTTGCTCCTTTTGCTTTAATATCTCGACGGATCATGCATGAAAATTACAGCTGGATGGAGAAACCATAGCGCGTTCGAAGGGATCCTGCATCCAAACTACAGCTGGACAATGCAGCTATAGCGGGTTGACACCGCAACAACAAACATAATAATATTTATAATTAACAAAACCTAGGATAAATTTAGCTAGCAGAAAATGCTAAGAAAAACATTCAAACTAATGCTTGCATTAATCCACCTTCGGGAAATGCATAAGAAAATATATGCATGTTAATCCAAGATCTCCAAGAATTTGGAATAACGAAGCTGGCAATAAGACTTTGAATCTATTCTCCGATGAGATGATGACATATAAGGTTTTTTTTATTATATAAAAAATAATGTTTTTAGTTCTATAGTTCGAACAATAGAGATGATGTGAAAATTTATAGTCAAAGGACATATGAATATGAAGTCAACGAATTATTGATTTTTATAGTCCCTCTACGCCTTCGGCAGGGAGTAATAAGATAACATGATATCCATATTTGATAGTGGGATAACATAACAAAAAACGTCCCAATTGGTGTAATGTTAAAATCCAAACAATGTTAAAATGGGATGTTCATTGTAGAATAGTAATTCTACTTTCACCATGATTGTTTTCTTGTAATAAGATAACATGATATCCATATTTGATAGTGGTATATCATAACAAAAAATGTGTCAATAGACATAGAAATAACAAGAGTGTTGGCTAAGGGATTTGGCATCTGTCTTTGAATTATTTTGCAGATGGTCTCCTCAAATTGATATTTTGATATTAAGAAAATGAAAAAAAAAAAAAAAAAAAAACGTTTACACTTTTGTGTAATGTAGGTCTTCAACTTTGGTCTTTTTACAATTTTATCATTATTGTTCTTTGTCATGCTTAAACATAACTTCAACTTTTTAAATGAAGGGTAGGATGTTATTTTATGAGATCGAATGTAATAGGTTTCTATAGAGAAATGTTATTGAATAAAGAAAAACACTAATTGTAGTACCAAACATATTGATGTAGCCTCTTGCTCATGTTTTATTAGAGAAAAATTGGGTGTCATGCCAAATTTATATATAGAATTATTTTTCCAACGATTATCCATCAGCAACCTTATTTAGAGGATGCCCTAGGATTTAATCTCGGTTAATGGATTAGGGTTGTAAAATAATTTAGGTTAACAAATTAGGTTTTTGGATGTCATGGATATAAATATTGTATGATGTATATTCAATTTAATACAATGAAGAATATAGAGGTGTGACTCTAAGATTTATTGGTTTTCCGAGTTAGGGGTTTCTAGGGTAGATCTATATGTATGGCGAGTATGCCATTATTGTTGTTTTTTTTTTCTTAAGAATATGTATGCATTCTTTCACTTCAATGGTTTAAAACTTACATTTGGTGTCAGAGAAATATTATTGGCCTTAGGGGGACACCTTTGTTGCTAAGGGTTCAACTGATTTTTTATAGAGAAAATTCATCTTGGGCTTGTGATAAATCTAGTTTTAGTGGGAGCATCATGGTGTTGATTCTTATGTTGAAAGAGAATGGCAAGCCATTCCAAATTTGATATTGAGAAATTTAATGGTCAAAGATTTGAGCTATGGAAGCTCAAGATGGAATGCCTTCTTATAGACAAAAAATATTGGGTTGATGTGGATCATGGTACTGCACCTATGGGTATGGAAGTAGAATACTGGATGAAGTTAGATAGGAAGGAAAACCATACAACTGGGTTATGTCTCTCAGATTCAGTGTCAGAAAATTCCTTGGGTGAAGCTACTGCCAATTAGTTATGTGAGAAGTTACAAACTTTGTATAAGTCTAAGTCCATGGTAAACAAATGTCTCCTTCAAAAGAAGTTGTACCTCTTAAGTATGAATGATAGAGACTTCATGATAGAGCATCTAAATTCCTTTAGTACCGTGGTAAGTTAATTGTTGTTTTTCAATATTAACATTTATGATGAATATAAGTGCATTATTTTATTGTGTTATTTGCTAGGTTCATGGGAAAGTCTAGTTGTAACTATTGGAGTAGTGAAACCACATTAAAATTTGATGATATGGTTTCTTCCTTGCTATCGAAAGAAATGAGACAGAAAACCATGGATAGTTAGAGCACAAATTCTTTATCTATAAGAGGTTGTTGTAACGACCACATTGTTATGACAACAAATAATGATGTACATCAGGTAAAGATTTTTTGTTTTTATTTTTCATTAGGTTATTAAACTAGTTACAACATAGTAAACAACATCGCAAATGATACATCATCGTAACTAAAATGACACATAAGAATTGCATTAACATAACTAAAAGTGACACAAATCGACACATAAACAACGAATTAATCAATGCAACATCATAACTAATAGCCACATTTAATCAATGCGTCATCATAATAAACAACGACACAATCGACACATCATGATTGAATGAAGCAATACACAATTGAATGATCAACCATGCCACTGAGCATTAAAAGAACTACCCGCCCAACCTATCATGCATGGTTAGGACCTCCATGACACATAAGAAATGATCAAGCCTAGGATTCATCCCATTGATTTTGACCATTTAAGGTCTCAGGGATGGCGACTGTTCTGAGGAACAAGGAGGTGTCTAAATCCATTAATCAACCACAACTCATAATTCCAGCATATATTATCAGTCATACATTAACATTATCACGTGGTTCCATAGAAATATAACTACTAAACCATCATACATCAACATTATTAACAATGCAAGATTAATTGATTATAAAACAATCATACATCCACATAATTAAAGGCACAAGTAATCTAATCACAAGCCAATCATACATCGTATTAAATTAATGGCGCAAGAGTATTCATCAATTTTATTTTCAGGGCGTGCGATTAATCAATTACTGAATTAAACTATAAATCAACATTCTTCTCAAGGCATGCGTTTAATCAGATTATGAATTAAGTCATAAATCAACATTCCTTTCGAGGCGCATGATTAATCAAATTATGAATTAAACAATAAATCAATCATTATATAATCATGGCACGACGAGATATTCCACTAAACTTTATCGTTTTGCGAGCAACAATGTGGGTAAGGTAGCGAAATGATAATTCATAAATATAAAGGAATCAAGAGTGAAATAGAATACATACCATTAGAATGTCCTATCCCAATCAAGTGGTACAGTAAGAATTTAATGCAATTTCATGGTCATTTACAAGTTACTTATACAAGATGTTACTTACATTGAATTATTAGAGGACAAGGTTGCCTATGTATCCATTAAGAAGTTATGCATCATCACACATGAGACATAGTAAGATAATTCCCACCTTAACTTACATATTCATAAGTATGGATTGAGGAGGATCATGCTTACTAACTGACCTACTTAAGGTCAAGCTCCCAAATTAAGATATTAATGAGAATCAATAAAAATGATTAATTAGGTGGGACAACACATTTTCTTCTTCTATTTAAAATATTATTGAGAATGGAAATAGTTAACATTGATCAATATAGAGAATCCATACACCATAGAGAATCCATTTAACTTTGAAAGGTAATTGGATGTTATAACTGGAAAAGGATGGAACTTTTAATATATTTTTAATAATTTATTATTAAATATAATTTAATAATGATTTATAGTCACATGACAATTGTTTGAAGATCCTTTAAAGATATTTTATTTTACAACTATAAACAAATCAATTGATTTAATTTCATTGAAGTAAGTTAATGTTGAATTTAAGATTGTTTGAACAATTTTTCATTTACAATAAAAAAAGACCAAAATAATAATAGTCTAAACCACAATAATAATAACTTCAACATGATTTTGTAAGACAAAATTATCTTTTATATTAATGAAAAGGAAGAGTCATGTTGTAAGCTAGAAGCTGAAATTGTTGACCTTAGAAAGAAGGTAGAAAATTCAAACAAATTCTTGAATATCTCACTAATATTGGATGAGATCTTAGAAAGTCAAAGATCACCATATGATAAATCAGG
>ML777655.1:409679-430890 GCA_009831015.1 Picea engelmannii | reverse complement strand
ACATTGCATGATGTTGATGTACATAGGTGTTGTGCATGATGAGCACACATTTTGTACAGGATGTACTTGGTTGATATTTTTCTCATGATTCTTTATTTCATTGTTGACATATATGTTTCTTCATGATGCTTGGTATGGCACAAGTTTGATACATGGAAAGGTCCAAGGATTGTTATATGGTAGCACAATGTTCATCTTGCAGAAAATATAGGGGAGACATACCCATAGGGGGAGTCATTGTTCTTCCCATGATTTTAGGAGGAGATATTTATCAGATGCATACCTAGAAAAGAGCCCTATACTTGAAGAAAGAGCACATGAGCATAATTTCAGGGGGAGAAATGGTCATAGGGAGAGTATGTTCGATGTATCTTCAACATTACTTCAGAGTGATATCCCTTGTTCAAAATGGGAGAGATTATTCATAGGAAGATCAAAGGCATTCAGACAGGGGGAGAATCCCCAAGGAGAGTTCAAGAAAGGGGAGCATCCCCAAGATGAGAATGGCCCTTTGCCATTGATGTCAAAGGGGGAGAGTTAATCACATTGATGTGATTGATGTTTATTGATGGGGAGAGATAGTCACATTGACTATTGATGTAGGGCATGCCTTATCTACATGTTGACATCAATAATTGGTAAGTGGTGTTGAAATCAATGTTGGTATTGCCATCAATGCCAAAGGGGAAGATTGTTGGATCATGTTGTCATTGATGCCAATGGTTTAATTGATTGATGTCAAGTGATTGATTGCTTTCAAAGGATTGATTGATTGATTATTGATGTAATATAATGTGTATTTTCCTTGATGAGAATGCATAGATGAAGATGGATCAATGATTTGTCATTGATATGATTGATACATGATGAAGATGGATCATTGTGGTTTCATTGGTATATGATGCATTGTTGGAAACATATATATATGACTGATTATTGTCTTATCATGATTGATAAAGTGCACAAATGGCTGAACTCCAAAGTGGTCCCCTTATGGTGAAAGCCCTCATAGGAAGACGCTTTGCAGATTGAGTTATCCTAGAAGAATGGTTGGAGGATCCGTGCTCTCATTATTTTCTTATCATGATTGATAAGGTGAACAAATGTATGAACTCCAAAGTGGTCCCCTTATGGTGAAATCCCTCATGGGAAGACACTTTATGGATTGATTTATCCTAGAAGAATGGTTGGAGGACCCATTCTTGTATGTGGAATAATGAGATGAAGATCAAGGAAATTGTAGGTGAAACTATCCTAGATGGATAGTGCTTGTCATGCCATTTTCGGTGGTATGTGGAATGTCACATAACTCCTCATGGTTTGAGAGTTATGGCCTTATGAAGATGAAGGACCCCCACATGAAGGCTTGAAGCCCCCAAGGTCAAAGAAGTCAAAGTGACCTAAAAGAAGAAATCATTATTTAAATGATAAAGTAAAGTGACAAAGTCAAGATGGATTATTTAAATAATAAAAAGAAGTGACAAAATCAAGAAATGATAAAGTAAGGTGACAAAATCAATAAGGAATATTTATGGAAAGTGGTTAACCCTAATAATAAGGAAAATATGTTAAGTGACCTAGAAATGGGTTAAGTGACCTAAAAGAAGAAATCAATATTTAAATGATAAAGTAAGGTGACAAAGTCAAGGTGGATTATTTAATTAATAAAGAGAAGTGAAAAAAATCAATAAATGATAAAGTAAGATGAGAAAATCAAGAAGGAATATTTAAATGATAAAATATTGGAGAGATTTCTATTTATGGAAAGTGGTTAACCCTAAAATAAGGAAAATAGGTTAAGTAACCTAGAAATGGGTTAAGTGACCTAAAAATGGGTTAAGTGACCTAGAGTATGAAAGTATAAATACGATAGAAATGGTCTCTTGTAGATCATCCTTTTTGTGGATCAATGGAGAGCTTCTTGTGAGAATATCTTTTGGAGTATTGATGGAGATATTATTGTGAGGTAATCAAGGATATCTAAGCTGAATTTCAGAAGGAAGGTGAAGAAAAGAGGGTTGGAATTGAAGGGAGGATAAATTCTTTTGATGATGCTTTCTAAGGTATGTTATTTACAGGTCATCTCACCATTTTTGCTATAATTTTTTTTTTTATAATGATTCAAACCGTGAAATTTCTATTCCATTGAGAAAACATACCCAAGTATCTGTGGTAAAAAGTTCAGCTTTTGGGTCGTTGTATTTTGGGAGTTACACTATGTGGAAAATAGGGTTTGTGGCTAGTCTTGAAACTAGTCAAAAACATGTGTTTCGGGTAAAAACGTCATAACTTCTTCATAAGAGATCCAAATTCAGTGAAACCAAATCTGTTGGTTAGGGTACAGTCTATATTATTCGTTGTAATAGTTTTATATCATTTAAACAAATATTCCATGCGGGGCACGCTCTACAAGGTCGCTCTATAGAATAAGCCAAAATTCAGCAAGGTATGCCATTTTTGCTATAATTCCTTTTCTGAGAGGTTCCAAGTAGTGACACTTGGAGGAATTGCATAAAACAAATTGAAGAACATTGTGTATCCATTTTAGATATTTATACATTACAAGTACAAAGTTATGATTACTTCAATTTAGGGTTGTTGACTAATCCAAAACTAGACATGTGAGACTAAATAAAAGTTTGATGAAAATGCTATTTTATTGGTGTTAAAGTTAAGGAAGGTTTGAAGGAATGTGATCATATACACCAGGTCTATTACAAAGATACAAATCAGATTTGGATGATGAAATTGATGAGGGATTTTGGTTGAGGTACATGTTGAGTACATGGTTGAGACAAGTAGTTGATGAGTTGGCACATACATGAGGTGTATAGTTGATGATGTTGGTACATATTAATGAGTCATTGTTGATGAGTATTTGACACATGATTGGTATATACTTGGTACATGGTTGGATGCACTTATTTATGGTACAGGTTGATTACAAGTTGTTTGGCACAGGTTGGTGCATGGTTGATGCACTTGTTTATGTTGACAGATTGATATCTGTTGAGGATTGTTGCCTCATATCAGTTGGTGCTAAGAATGTAAGTTGATTCTTGCATATAGAGATGGTGCTCTTGTAGAGTTGTAATCTATTCAGTTGTTGCTTAAAAACCCCGGGATTGAAGTCCATAATAAAAAGAAAAATTGTACATACATCTTGTGTTCTTTGTGTTCCTTGTGGAGATGATATGTTGCTGATATATGTTGCTGATATGTACTCACATATAACTGATTATAAATGATAGAAATGATTAATAATGAAATGTTTAATGTTAACTAAGGAGTTTTTGTGTAAGAGGAAAGTTTTGGGAAAAATATCCCCACACTCATTCACCCCCCTCTAAGTGTGGTAGGTGTGTTCAACAATACCATCTATACAGATAAATAAAGAACTGATCAATAGGGTCCAACATATTGATAGATAGAGTAACTTATCTATGGGGGGAGGTCATGATGATTGTTCAATGTCCTTAGTGAATGTTTTCCAGTAATTCACCAATTATGAGTGAATCTACCCACACCACAAATAATATGCAGGTGGACTATAATATCTTTAATGGGCACTTGACTGTGAATTTGATCTTTCATCGTTGGGCTTATAGTCTACACTATAGGTCCAGACACGTAGCTTCAATATTATGAGAAGCCTAACATGGAATGGATACATTAGATGAAAATGGGTACTACACACACGAGACAACAAAGAAGACCTATTGTAGCCATCTAGCCATATAGTTCGTCCAATGCCAAGCTCTAGCGATTCGAGAGGTGTTGATGGTATATAGGTGTTTTCTCATTGCTTGTTTCAGATTTCACATTTGGTATACTTATACATCTCTACTAGAAGTGTTTAATCATTTCTAGATATTAGAGAAATCCATCAATAAATAGACTAATTCGAAATTTTATTATTTCATTTACAATCACAACTTCATGGCAAGATTCAACTTTAATATACAATCGGGTTTAACAATTAAAACTTGAAATTTAAATACTGTAACCAATGAAGATATGCTTGATGATGATCATTGGCGACTGGCGTTCCCTTCCTTCATCCACTTTCTAACTGTTGAGACTTCACTAGTACCTGTCATCCAACGCTAGGCGTACTATTCTTCCCCCTTATCCCCATGAGCCACAAAGGGGCTATGTACGCACACAACTAGAAATTCAGTAGGTCCCACCTCGCCTCGCAAGGTAGAGCCACCACTCTCTCTCAAGCTGGGTATCCCAACTCTCACAAGTAAAACCAGTCAAATTTTTGTAGCATAACTTTTCCCATAACCAGTGTGATCCATTGCTCATCTCAACCATTTGTTTTATAAAATTTTCCCATAACTCATACCTACTTGCACAATTAATTTGTTTTTTAATTAAAATAATTTAGAATTATCTCCGCCTTACACTTGTCATCCTTCCCCCATTTGCACAATTAATCCACATTTTATTTTAATAAAATTCAACTCCCCTCACCCTTCCTAAAAGTGCTCCTTAAATCAGTCTTGGTTGTCTCTTTATTCCCCTTATTTCCAATTAATGACTCACACCCTTCTAAAACTGAGTTGAGTTAAAATATGAATCTTCTCCTAGTTAGACTAGTGTTAACTAGACTCTAGATTCATTTCTATGCATACCCACTCCTTTAGCTTTATTCCATTCTTACCTTAAATTCCAATTTGGTAATTACTTGCACATATGTGTATTAATTCAATCTTTAGATTATTTTATTTTCCTTGATTTCTTTTATTGATTTACTTCATCCCCTCATTATTTAACTTATTAATTTAGTTTTCAGTCTTCTTACTAACTTAGACTTAGGCATAATTAAATTTTTAATTGCAAAGTCTTAGACTCTTATAGGGATTATGATTAATAAATTCAATCCTTAATTAATTAATTAATCGATTGATCTGGTAGTGCTCAAGATTTTACAAGGTTAATTATTCGTCAGGGTTTTCTAGGCCACCTAGATTCATTGGCTCAAATTTTATTTCCGGGACATGCCCTTAAAGACACACTCTGTTCTCCAAGGGATTCACTCACCTTTGATTAAAATTTTTAATTACACGATGTTCCCTTCAAGGCGCACTCCCTGCTTCAAGGGTGACACTCCCCTTTGACTGGTTTTGGTAGTTTTCCAACCCCTGGAGTCAACACTCCATTTGGGCGACCTTGTGAAAGACTAAGGGATTCTAAGGATTAAGTGTAACACAACCAAATCCTTAATACTATTTTTAAGGAGTGGGTCATCATGAATTCATTTTTCCTTAACTAACTCATCTCCAATCATCTCTCTGAGATTATTCAGTCTCTTATACTTCCATGTAGCTTTCTAACAACTGTTGTCGGATTCTAAACCGACCCTTGGTTTATATCTTATGACTTCCCAAAGTTCTTCGGGTGTTCATTGGTTGAGGGCCATGTGTCTTGTAATATACTAGATATAAAATGTATGCAGAGCATAAATAAAATGCTAGAAATGGCAGAATAACAACAATATAACCAAAACATTCACCACAATAGCACTGAAATGATAAGAGAATAATAACATAAATAACACTTTGAATATGAAATAAATGTTCATGGGCCTCTTCGAGGGGGAAACCTCCATTTTACAAGATCTCTATTACAATAATATCCAAGCTAGGGTTCTCATACCCTCGACTCCTATTTATACTAAAAAGAAGCATCTAGAGGAAGATCCTTCTAGAAGCAGAAGCTTCTATTAGGTCTTCTTACATCCGCCTTATTCTATTTTATTGAAAGTCCTTATTAATATTGACCTTTATTACATCCAAGTATATTGTTCTACCTATGTGCGGGTTAGGACCCTACCATGTCCTCCCCCTTAAAAACACCCTTGTCCTCAACGCTTGAGATGAGGAAATTGTTGCAGAATGGTAGCTGGTTCCCAAGTGGCATCTGCTAGAGTTGTATCTTTCCACTGGACTAGCACTTCCTTGATGGTTCTCTGACGTAGGCGACACTCACGCTGGTCCAAAACTGCTTCTGGCTGTAGCCAAATGGATCCTTCTTCAGCTAACTCTGGAAGGTTGGTTTCAATTTGGCACTTAGCTCCAATCACCTTCTTTAAGCATGAAACATGAAAAACATGATGTAGCTTCAAATGGTTGGGAAAAGCTAACTGATAGGCTACTTATCCCACACACTTGAGAACGATATAAGGACCATAAAATTTGGGTGCTAGCTTCTGACAATGCTCGACCTTGAGGGAATTTTTCTTGTAAGTTTGCAGTCGAAGAAACACATGATCCCCTTCTGCAAATTGACGTTCAAAACGGCCTTGATCTTCTTGTTGCTTCATGTGTTTCTGTGCCATGACCAAATTATCTTTGATTTTATGGAGAATAGCCTCTTGAGCTGTAAGTGTTAGGTCAAATGCCTGGACCTTTGAGGCACCTGGTAAGTATGAGAGAACTGAAGGTGGATTCTGTCCATATACTGCTTCAAAAGGAGTCATGCGTGTATTTGTATGGTATGAAGTGTTGTACCACCATTCAGCTAGGGGTAACCATTGAGCCCATTGATTTTTATTTTTTGAGGAAAAACACCTCAAATATGTTTCCAAACACTTGTTGAAAACTTTCGTTTGGCCATCAATATGGGGATGATAAGATGTACTGAGATGCAATTCGGTGCCTTGTATCTTGAACAATTCTTGCCAAAAATATCTTGTGAAAGTTGGTTCGCGATAAAAAACAATAGAGTGCGGCATGCCATGAAGCTTGAAGACCTGATCCATGAAAATTTGAGCCACCGTGGATGCTATAAATAGGTGTCCAAGGGTGTAGAAATGAGCATACTTGGAAAGGCGATCAACAACCACCATGATGACTGATTTATTTCCCAATTTGGGTAAGCCAGTAATAAAATCCATAGATATATCCTTCCAAATAGTAGGTGGAATCGAGAGTGGTTGTAGTGTGCCCAGAGATTTGACTGTTTCTCCCTTGTTTCGTTGACATACATAACATTCAGCAACAAAATTATGAATTTCCTGTTTCATACCATCCCAGAAAAAGGAACGTTTGACCCTGTCATAGGTTTTGGTGAACCCGGAATGTCGTGATGTGGGTGTAGCATGAAGCTTAGAAAGTACCATGGATTTAAGCTCTGATTGTTTACTTAAATACAAATGGCCTTTGTATTGAAGTTCATCATGGAGCCAAGAGTACCCTGGGGAAGCTACAGCATTGGACTGCAATTGTTGGATCAACTGCGAAATTTTGGGATCTTGTAGCCATTCCTGGCGAACGACTTGGAGCCAATCTAGGACAATGAATGAAAGAGAAAAAAAGGATCCTTCATCTTCATATTTGCGAGAAAGTGCATCCACAACCATATTGTCTTTGCCTTTCTTGTAAATGATCTCATAATCATATCCAAAGAGATTAGTCACCCATTTTTGTTGTTCTGGGGAGGAAATGCGTTGTTCCAGAAAATACTTGAGGCTTTGATGGTTTGTCTTAATTTGGAAACATTGCCCCAATATATAAGGGCACCACAGATCAACGACATGCAGAATAGCCAACATTTCCTTTTCATAGATGGATTTGCCCAAATTTACTTCAGATAGTTGCTTGCTGGTAAAGTCCAAAGGTCGACCCTCTTGCATAAGGATAACACCAATTCCTTTCCCTGAGGAATCACATTCCAACACAAAGGTCTTTGTGAAATTGGGAAGGGCGAGGACTGGAGTGGTGCACATGGCCATCTTTAAGGTTTGAAAAGATTGAGCAACGGTTGGAGTCCAAGTGAAAGAGTTATTTTTTAGGAGAGCAGTGAGAGGTGCTGCAATCTTCTCATAATTCTTAACAAACTTGCAATAATACCCTGTTAAGCCTAGAAATCCATGCAAGCTCTTAATATTCTTTGGGTGAGGCCATTCTTGCATAGCTTCAATATTTTTAGGATCCACCCTGACACCATCCTTGCCAACCAGATGACTGTTTCAGGAAAATTTGGTGCTGAGAGAGTAGATGGAGAACTCAATCCACATGAGCAAGATGGTCTACCCAGTTTTTTATATAGACGAGGATATCATCAAAGAAAACTAAGACAAAATGGTGGAGAAAAGGATGGAAGACATGATTCATGAGGATTTGGAAGGTGGAGGGGGAATTACACAAGCCAAAGGGCATGACCAAAAAATCATAGTGGCCCTCATGAGTTCTAAAGGCAGTCTTGGGAATGTCTGCCTCTTTCATACGTATCTGGTGGTAGCTCGAACAAAGATCGAGTTTAGTGAAGAATTGGCCGCCACTCAATTCATCCAGGAGGTCATCAATGACAGGAATGGGGAATTTGTCTTTGATGGTAAGTTTGTTGAGGGCACGAAAGTCAGGACACATTCACCAAGAACCTTCTTTCTTTAGGACCATGACCACAGGAGAAGAGTAGGGGCTCATACTAGGGAAGATAACACCTGCATTAAGGAGTTCTTGGGCCATTTTCTCAATTTCATTTTTTTGGGAAAAGGGGTGACGATACGAATGGATATTGGGAGGAAGGATTCCGGGTACAAGGGGAATGGAATGATCATGAACAACATGGGAAGGAGGGAGTCCTTGGGGAGTGGAAAGGACCAATTGATGTGTAGAAAGGATGGCTTGGAGGTATTGCGGGACCGAGGGTGTCTCTGTTGCTTGTATGGCATGGAGTTGGGCGATAACACTAGAATGACCTTTTTTGAGCATCTTTTCCATGCAATGGGAACTAATGATCTCAAGTGAACCGATGATGATGCCTTGGAACTTATATTGGTGGCCCTCCTTGTCGAATTGCATGGTTAAGTCTTTAAAATCCATGAGAATGGGACCCAAAGTCCTTAGCCAATTTGCACCCAACACAATGTCACAAACTCCCATGTCGATAGAAAACATATGGGATTTCAGGTGGTAGTCACCAATTTGGAGACGCACATTTTCACAATGCCCTCCACATTTCATGGAACCACCATTGGCAATCAAGATTTGGAAATTATTGATGGCATGGATGTAGAAATGAGTTTCTTGGGCAATGTGGCGATGAATAAAATTATGGGTGCTGCCACTATCAACCAAAATAATGACCTTCCAATGCTTGATGTAACTGATTAGCTTGAGGGTTTGGGGAGTGGAGAAGCCAGTGAGAGCATTGAGGGAAATGACTAGTTCTACTTCAGGGGGGTCTGAGGGAGGGGTTATGTCAGTGGATTCAGGTGACTCAGACACAAGGGAAGTTTCTACATCCTCTTCCAAAATATCCTCGGAGATGGCCATAAAAATATTTTGTTCTTTATACTTGTGGCCCGAATATTTTTCATCACAATTATAACAAAGGCCTTTGAGTTGGCATTCAACCATTTCAGCCCTGGTCAATTTTTGGATCTTTAGTGGAGCAGAGGGAGTAGTGGGATTTACTGGTTTAGGGTGAGGGATAAAAGAGGGTTTTTGGTTTTGAGAGGATAAAACCTGTTGTGCTTCTTTATCTCTTTTAGTATCCTCCACCCAACTATGAGGCCGAGCCATGAGGACATGGGCCCGAATCTCATCCTTGAGGCCGCTGATAAAACACTCTTGGAAAAAAGCATCAGACATCCCCTCTGTTCTAAAAGCCAAGCACTCAAAGGCAGCTATAAAGTCTTCCACTGTTCCTAATTGTTTCAAATTTGTCAAACGACCCAAATGGTTGGTGTCAGTGTCAAAGTGTTCACAAAGCTCTGCCACAAAGTGTGTCCAAGCAACATACCCTTGACGAGAAGTTTTTCTCCATTGCCACCGTTCTTGATCTAGATGGAGAAGACCATACCGGAGTTTGGCCAAGTCATCTGTAATGTCGTATAAAGAGAAATAATGTTCCATTTGGGTTACCCAACCAGTGGGGTCTGAGTTGTCAAATTTGGTCACATCCACCCGCAGAAGGTGTAGGTCACGTTGAAAGTGATGGTTCTGAAAGTTATTGGAATGAGAGGAATGGTCACCTTGAGGATGTGGAGGTGAGGAAGAGGAAGGGTTATCTGTAGGGATATGCAGTTTAGTGCAGAGTGCTAAAAAGACTGATTCAAGCTGGGTTGTGAGGTCTTGTTTGATTTCCTCCATTGAGGATTGCATGGTTGTATTGATGGCTACAACATTGGCACTGAGTTGTTTCACTTCTTGTTGGGTTTCTATGAGATCAAATTGCAAGGTGTTGAAGAGAGCTTGAAAGTCTTGGCTACGGGTATGGGCCATGAGGATGGGGGAACTGAAAAAGAGTGGGCAGGGTCAAATTTGTTTCTGAAAAAAGATATGGATGAATGTGATAAGGGCGAAGAGATGAATCCAATGGAATAGGTCTCAAATAATGGTGAAACCATTTCCATACTTTTTTTTTTTTACACTTGTGGAGTTATACTCCGGTCTGAAGAATACTACAGAGAGGAAATGCCCAAATGATTAACCAGAAAGAAATGTGTATTTACTTGGCAACCCAAACACAGTTGTATGGAAATAGATCTTGTCTGTTTTAATTTGTTTATGTTTCTGTCCCCAAGGGTTAGGTATTCAAGGGTTCTACAGACAAGGGTTTTCCCTATGCTATAGCTCTTTGATATATGTGTGAGGTCCAATAGTATTACTTGACCCAATATCTCAGGGAACTAACTAAGGAGGATAGACTGTACCCTTAGCCATACTACCCGACTACCCAGGTACTAGAGAGTATCTTCCCGAGTGTTGTCCTTGGTGACACTATAGCAGTCAGGCGAACGATCGGTTTATCTAAAGAGGGATTTAGGTAATCTAGGTTGATCCGTACACAGGTGCTATCTGATGCGCTAACACTCGAAGGGGTACCAACAAGGGTTACAAGGGTTTCCAATAGATGTGCGCTTAAGTACCACTTGTATTTCTTGCGTGTATGAATCCCTCAATTGCGGGTTTATATGCATAACAACGGATCTATGTGGCTTAAAGACGTCGAAATACGTCTCTACCCTGAAAAAAAAATTAACCCACACTTTCTGCTGAGGAAATTGCTCTGATACCACTTGTAACATACCAAATATAAAATGTATGCAGAACATAAATAAAATGCTAGAAATGGTAGAATAAAAACAATATAACCAGAACATTCACCACAATAGCACTGAAATGATAAGAGAATAATAACAAAAATATCACTTTGAATCTGAAAGCAATGTTCACAGGCATCTTTGAGGGGGAAACCTCCAGTTGACCAAAAATCTATTACAATAATATCCAAGCTAGGGTTCTCATACCCTCGACTCCTATTTATACTAAAAGGAAGCATCTAGAGGAATATCCTTCTAGAAGTGGAAGCTTCTATTAGGTCTTCTTACATCCGCCCTATTCTATTTTATTGAAAGGCCTTATTAATATTGACCTTTATTACATCCAAATATATTGTTCTACCTATGTGTAGGTTAGGACCCTAACATGGCTTCATATTGTTATTATTATTTCTTATTTCCTACCTCTTGTAGGGAAGGTCCATCCATCAACCAATCTGTAGACTTCCTTAACCCTTGTCTGACATGCAGACTAGCAGGGAATTTGGAGTTCGGTGCTTTGGGATTGAACATCCCTTTTCTATCTACGCACGAGACCTCCTGAAGTCCCGAACTTCTGAAGTCCTAGAATTTTTCCAACCTTCAAACCTTTTTTCTCTCTCTACGATGCTACATCCCCAAATCCTCTGAAGTCCTGGTCTCCCAAAGTCCTGATCACTTCATCAACCATGTTGGCTAGGAGGACATGTACCAGGAACTGACACGTAGGAGGAGTCAAGGTGACACGTGTTACGTTCCAATGGGCCTATAGGGTATGTGATACCCATGAATCCGCGTGACACTTGGCATGCCAAGCTAGGGTCCACATCACCCTAGGTGATGTCACTGCACCACGTCACCACTTCTAACATTCCTCAAATCTCACGGTCGATATCCGACCACGTAGATTTATAGATCTACGAATCTTTTTCCCTAGGGGATTTTTCATTCGGGAGTGTTGCAATGCAAACTCCTCTTATCCCCTGAAGTGCCCAATCTTCGAACTAAAGGGGTTGTCTCCATGCATCCCTTGTATATCGACGAATGGGAAAGGAGACAAAATATCCCTCGACCTGCGGCTTTGGGTCCTTCGTGGCTCTAGCCTTCGGGGTTTTGGATCTTGGTTTAGTTTGTAAGATAGGTTCGCCTAACCACCTGGGGAACCACCTAACATCGATCAACCTTGTGGGAAAATGAGTCTTCCAGTTACCTTCGGCCAGTATAAGGCTGGTAAGGTTGGTAATACTCTGATGTCTAGTAAGGTTGGTCATACTCTAAAGTCTTGAACTCCTGGATCTCCGAAGCCAAGAGGACTTAGCTTCCTTAGGCTTGGCCTAAGGTTTCTAGGTATTGTTCACATGGGTCCTATCTTAGGGATCTCTTCCACTCGTATTTCAAATGAAGAGACCTCCCCTATCCAGGTTTGAACTTCACTATCCTTCCTGAGATTTATCATGAAATGGTTAAGGACTTGGGCCTAAAATCCTGGTCGTACAACAAGGAGTCTGAAAGAAGTATCCTCTTCAGACGGATAGGTTCAACTCGACACGATATCTCTAACTCGACCGTCTTCCAAGATTATGTCCCAAGAAGACTCAAAGTCAAGATGGGGTATACAGACTATCAGTCAGAAGCATAGGTTCACAGGGAGATGAATGCATACACATATCATGACCATTCCACACAAAAAACCATTTATAAATACACATATATATAAACCCATGCTTTCCTCCATTATTCCAGTTCAATACATAAAGCAGAAAAATACTTATCAGAACCAAATAACGTGAAGAGACTACAGGAAGGGGTGTTCATTTCCACCCAACCATAGGCTCAGTCATTCCTAATGGATTTACCACTAGCCACCCTCAAGCCAGACCACGATGCTTTGCAATAAAATCCTTTTTTCTGGCTCAACGACAGTAGGGACAGAGGTTACTCTCCTCCTCCCAGAGGATCTTGGAGATGGTTTACACAATACCAAACAAAGAGTTCCAACCTCATTTATCACCTTGTATCATAGCCTTTCTATCCATTTCCCTACGACCATAACGCTCATTCCTTGGTTCTTTCTTGAACCCGAGATATTAGCCTCTCGTCTCTGCACTCTTTGCAGGTCTTCCTCTACCCATCAAACCTTCCTTTCTTTCCTTTCTCAACAAGATTGTGTGTGGATTGAATTCCCAGTATGTGGTCAGGTCTGAAATCCTTACAGATGGGTGCTTTACCCCATCCCCTCATTAACTCTTGAGGAGGTATTCCCACCTACCAACCTGATTCATTCCTGGGTCAGAGGACTGTTCAGGTCATGAGAAATTAAATCCAGTAAGATACTAGTTTGGTGGAGGTTAATGCAACCATTCCTGGTCCCCTTAACCATCTCTTCCATAGCATTTTTGGTCTCTCTCAGTACACCCCTCTTCCAGCATTCATGCAACACTTATCCATTTTCTAGTAAATAAAAAAATTTACATTCATTGACCTTTTATACAAAGGTCCATCAAATCAAACATTCACACATGTTGAGTTTTCCATAGTCTCTTGGCCAATATAGCATTTTTACAAACTAGGGGAAAAAGGGTGTTACAATTCCCTCCACCTTAAAGGAACATTGTCCTCAATGTTATATCTATCAACATGCTCTGTATATATAGAAGTGAGAAAAAATGGATATGCTTGTCTCATGGAATCCTCCATTTCCCACATAGCCTCATCTGGGCCAAAGTGTTTCCACTGCACCTTGACCTGTGCAATGGTTCGGTTCCTGAGTGGGGTTTCCTTCCTATATAGTATGAATTGAGGTTCTAGAAGGAATTATCCCTCTGATTTCACCTGGATCACAGACCAATCAATTATATGATTAGAATCATGTACATTATTTCTTCAATAATGAAACATGGAAAACATTATGTGCCTTTACTGTGGGAGGGAGTGCTAGCCTATAGGCTACAGTTCCCACTCTGTCTAAGACTTCAAAGGGTCCACAATACCCAGGCACCAACTTGGAACAAGCTCCCATTCTCAGGGAACTCTTCCTGGGACTAACTCTGAGATAGAAAGAGTCTATTGTCTTGAACTCTCTGGGAGTTCTCTTTCTGTCAGCGTAACTCTTATGTCTATCCTGAGCAATTTTCATATTTTTCTTTATCTGAATCAATTTTCGTTCCATTTCTTTCATCATGTCGAGTTTGATTGTAATTTTATCCACTAGATTACTCCAGCTGACTAGAGTCTTGCACTATCTACCATAGAGGGCTTCAAAAGGGATCATTTTCAGCGACTGTTACAAGGGAAAAACTCTCTATGTCCAAGGGTAAACCACAACAGACAGGTATGACTACAGAAATCAACTCTATTCCAACATATGCTATATAAACTAATGTGAAAGATAAGAAATAGTCCTACCTCGATCCAACGTTTGATGATGTTCCACCGTTGAGCGTTTCGATCCAAAGCTTTATACTTGCAATAAGTTCTTAACAAACGAGAAAAGAAATTATATAATTATGATATAAAGGGGTTCACACATCAGATAGCATAATCCATTAATGAACATTACAAACACGCCCATAGATAATAATTATACATTTGCAATATACCAATAGGATGGAAAAGGAGTATTTGTATTAATAATTGATTAGTAGAAGTGACAACATTACAAACTTCTGTGTCGGCACGGTTCAAAACCAAGAAACCAAGTTCCTTCCAACTAGGCCTCCACCACTTCAATCCTCCACCAAAGGAAATCTCATAGGAGAGAGTCAATGAGGTTCTCTCAACAATAGGGAAAGAGCTTAGCGGCTGAACACTGTGTTCAGATTTGAGGGACAAAGGGATGCAGACTCAATATGAAGTAATTTCTTTAGAGTAACTTTGCTCTCAAAGTTGAATGCTTTCTCTTCTTTTCCATAGTTCAAAATTGTGCTTTTATAGCCTTCAGAATGCAACCGAAGGTCCGAGTCATAACGTTTCCAGTATATGGAAGGCCAAGGATCCGAGATCTCCTGTCATGACATGGGAACCCGACTTCATTTTTGTATTTTCTGGCACAAATCCCAATGTATGCAGGCTGTAGTGGAGAAGCCAATGTATACGCATCTTTCATAGCTGATAGGGAGTGTATAGGTGGAAAAATGTATATTTTTGGCTCTAGATTCATCAAAAAGGAATGACAAGTCTGCATAGGGAAATGGAAAAAGTCCCTTTTTGCAAGATAGCAATGGTGAGGCAAATCTTTCTATAAAAGATGCCCCCTAATGTGTGATATTAGAGGAGTATTTGCAATGGCTGGAATACATTATAATTAACCCAAAAGTGGAGTGGTAGAGGACCAGCTGGATGAACTCAGTTGTTCATTACATTCTATACTGACTTTTCATACATGGCTACCAAGAATACAATGCAGATCCATGTGGAAAATATACCAAACAAGTGTTCATGGCGATGAATAAGAAAATAAAAATGTGGTTGCATGCCAAAAGTTGTCATAGTCACAAACAAGGCCCAGTGAAACCAGTCTCAAAATCAATCTGAAGATATCTGTATACCATTGAGTACAATTTGATCTCCTGGGATCTCTAAAGTTGAACAGGTGTTGGTCCAATGAAAGGGAAGAAACAACTCAGGAAAGCTGTAGCCACATAGTGATGTCTTCAAGTCTTTTACACTATCCACCGAGGGTGCAAGTCTACATCATGTGAATAAAGGAGTTGAGGTCGAACACAATGAGACATCGTTCGATTACTGGTCATTGAGGTATACCATTAACAAACATGAGACAACCTACCAATAATGAAAGTAGGTATCAAGGCACTGAGTACATTCCTATAAGTGTGAATAAAGGAGTTGGTGTCAAACACTTGAGAAATCCATTGATCAGGAGACATTGATGTATTCCCATCTATCAATGGTGAGAGAGCTTGCCACTAATGACTACAAGCCTCAAGGTACTCATAAAACTCTAGGTCTCGTATCCAGAATAAATGAGTTGAAGTCGATGGAAAGAGACCCGCTGAAAGGAGAGCATTAAGGCATCTCTCATTAGTTAGCACGAGGAACAAAATAGGAGCTTCATGATTTGGTGGAAATCAGATGAAGAACATGTTCACAAACCAATGACCCTATGTGTCTTTCACGTATACCAAATGCAAGTGGTATGCGAAAAAGACCCTTTGAATAACAACCAATGATGAAAACTGCTGAAAAAGGTGAGGATACCACTAATAAGGCTAATGGCATCCAAGATGCTACATGAATCCCGAAGTGTGAATAGATGTCTTGTCATCGAGCACAAGGGAAATCACCCAGTCAACGACCAATGATGAAATTTCGATTGTTGGGTTCAAGGTGACCTACCGATGAATAAAGTAGGGCCATGGTGCATGATAAGACCATAGTATCATGTGATTTTGGGACAAACTGAGGGTATGGCCGACATGAAAATTCAATATTTCTGAAGAGTGGCCGACACAGGTTGATAGAATTACTTTGAACATGAGCATGAGACATATCATGACTCTGGAAGCATAGAATCGATGATGTGACTATTAGATGCAGGAGGCATCAATAATGTTCTCTACAGGGACTGGAAGCATAACCAACCAGTAGAGAAAACTTTGTACTAAGGTCAGCTTCCTAAGGCCATGCTAAACCCAAAATTATGATGACGCAAGGACTCAATAACTTTGTTCTCTGTTCAAAGGCGACATGACTGCTGCTCATTATAATATAGTACTCCCATCCCGCCTATGTTTTTTTTTTTTTTTTATAACAAATGAATGCTATGATACAAAGGAGGAAATGAGTGTCGCAAGTAAGAAAAACTAGTTCCAACAGTGGAACATACCTATGCTTAATGCAAGGAAATTCATGTGGGAGATGGACACTCGGGGTGATGTTCCCTCCAGTGTATAGGGTGTCAAATTGCAAAGGATATAAACAAGGCTCTGCTTGGTTGACGATGCAAAAACTGTTTAGGAAACGGTTTATAATGCAAAGCGACAACCGACTAAAGGCTCAATACTGCAAGCGAGGGCATGAGATGTAGTCACAACTTAACGCCAAAAAATATCATTTTTATGTCTTTTAGTCTACTTGGTGTGAAAAAGGGGTAAACTTGTGCCAAATAGACATCTTTTCAAATCCAATTTACGAGTGTAAAAAAGACAAGTTCACTCGACAATCTTTTCTATTTTTATAGCGAGTCGGAAAAGAGATTAACTAAGACTCGGGACCTTTCAAATCCAATTTAAAGAGTGTGAAAGGGACAAATCACTCGGCAATATTTTCTATTTTTAGGTGTGTCGGAAAAGAGATTAACTAAGACTCATTTTGTTTTCTTAATCAACATGTAAAGGGGGAGGCCAAGGCTCCCGTCTTGGTCTTTTGTGAAAAGTCAGTATCTCATGAATAGCTGACAAAATCTTGGGAAAACCCAAGGCTCTCCAAGTCGAGGAGGAGAAAGTGATAACGGAGGATACAGTCTCCGTGATTGTTCGGATAATGTCTCTTAATGGAAAACACATAGGTGGGGGATTGGTATGACCCATTAGATCGTTCCAATCGAAGGGAACCTTGTCAGGACTTGGAGGGACAGCGTTCGGGTAAAGAATAAATACCTCTTATTCAGAAGGGGGAGGATTTGAAATGTTGATGACATGACCGAAAGGTGCATCATTGTCTTCAGGGAGAGCAGGGTTGATGAGATATTGCACTGGTGTGGCCACTTCTTCAATTATAGGTTGAAGAGGATGCATATTAAGGGGGGAAAGAGATTCTTCACCCTCGACAAAGGTGGTGGGGTTGGGAGAAGATTGCGTCGATGGAACCACTGAGATGATCAAAGGAGAATTAGTGTGAGGAGAAACCACAGAATCCTTAGAATCTTAAAGGCTCTTGGGTGAGCCCCACGCTTTTGGTATCTCGATTGTAACTGGACACAAACAAGTAAGGTGGTTTCCTTCACAAGTTCTGCAAAGGAATTTAGGTTTATGTCTGAGATGTCCAATATTATCGATGTAACTATTAGGGGAAAGAGAGTCATCTCTTGTATGATGAATAGAGGCAGGATATGTGACATGGCTATGATTTGGGGTAAAAAGGATGGTGCCCCCAACATGATTGGAAGAGGTTGGGGGCAAGCAGTAGACATAGTTTGTAGAAAAAATCAACCCATCTCTGACATGTTTGGTAGATGTTGGTGACGGAACACCAATATGAATGACAGTGACTGTGTTGGCGATATATTGTGGCATTTGATTCCAAGGTCCGAGGAAAGTTTGATTATGAAAAATTGCAGGCTAGGAAGGGTCTTAGTGTACCCCCTATCCCTATCCAGAAAAGTAGTGGTCGATGTCAAAATGGTCCGAAGAGGTTTGGATGGGCATCATCACTAAGGTCTATGAAGAGACTGAGGTATGGTAATAATTATTCAAGTGAGGATAGATATTTCCCCCTTGCAAAAGGGTCCTATAAGAAGGGTAGCCCGAACCATAAAATTGATTCTCCTCATATGAAAGACCTGGGGGTACTTGAGGACCTATCATGGAAAACGTGTTTGAAGGAACTGACATGGAGGAAAAAATATACATGTGTGGGGAGTAATAAGTGGGATAAGCACCCACCTGAGTACTGGCTCTTGAAGGATCACAACTAGAATTGGATCCATAAAGGGGAAGGTTCCAACCTCCCATGGGGGCATGGCTCATATCAAACGACGAAGTAGGCATCGAAGCCATGGTGCCCTTGGATCCAAGGCTAGGATTTATATATGTGGTCCAGGGATAGGATTTCACGGGGGAAGTCATATCAACAGAGAAATGACTAGGGACCCAAGGTGCGGACTGAGCATTGTAGTTCTGCATACAATTATAAAAAGTGGAAGGGTTCGTCCCCATGAAATGAGCAGCCATCATGGGGTGGGTAGCAGTGAATGAGGGAGCGAAAGAAACTCCATTTTCCATAATGATTAAATCCAAAATAGACTCCTAAGGCCAACTAGTAGTCAAAGATCATACCAAAAGTCAGACGACCAATATGCATGCAAACGGGCTAAAGTGGTTGAGTGGCCTCCCTCACTAAAGAAGGTATGTCTCTCCAAGAGGGACCTGAGACTCCCCACTAAAGTTTGGAGGTAACATAGTCAATTATAGGGGCCCTCATGGGATTAACAACCAGTCGGTCATAACCCCCAGAGAGGTAATCCTCCATAAAGGTTGTGTGTTGTTCGACCACTATCCGACCCAGGGTACAAGAAGAATAACCCCAGAAAGTAACCTATGAGATACCTAAGTCAAGAAACTAATAAACCATTGTATAACCGATGCACAGGCGAGAAGTTGTAAGTCTAGATCACCGTATGGGCAAGGTAGCAAATCCTGAAACCTTGGAATCACCGCCTCTCACAAAGGTATGGGTACTAGCAAGATCCCTAAATACGAAAAAATCCACATAAATATCTCTAACGCTAGGTGAGTATCCAGGGGTTATCCCTTCAACTAACTTCGCGCTAACTCATGATTAACTTCAGTGTGAGCGAAGCCTCCGGATATTACCAATTATACAATGGACTTCTCAACTCCTTGTCTTAGACACATATGTTGATTTAATTGCCTTCGATAAGTTTACTCACAAAAATCCTAGTCCAAGTCACTAAATCCTAGACTAGTTTGTGCGCCCTAAAAAATAAAATCGTGACGAATCAATTTTAGTTTAAAGCATAAATTTTATTGGCCTTGATTACTCAAAAGGGCATGGAAGCGAAACTCATGATGTTATGACTTTGCAAGAAAATGAATATGATCATAATGAAAAGTCTATCTTTAATTTTTCAATGAATGATATGCTAATAAAATTAGTGAAATTTTTAATTTCAACTCTACGATTCAGAAGTAAAATGCAATCTTTCGCTAAATGAACTAAGATAATTATAAAGGTTCAAAGACAAAAATGTTAACCAATGCGAAATGCCTATTTTTTTGTATTTTCAATAGATTAAAGAGAAAATGCATGGACTGTAAAGCAACCTAATATATAAATTCTACTATGTATAAATGAAATAACTCAAGAAGAACACCAAGCAGCCAAGAAAACAACCTAGGGCTCAAGGACAAACAAGGATGAAAAACAAAGAGAATGACTATGCCCAAAAATTCAACTCCCAACAGGTTTCCTGTCAACCCAGAAAAAATCAACAGGCACTACAGAGACCTAAGAAGGCTCAACAATCATCAAATCTCACCCAACAATCACTAAACCAAGAAAACAAGAAAAGGGAAGTGGTATACACGACTGTTCAGGAGAACAAGGCATATATACGCATCCTACAGTGAGACAACAAGCAGGTATACGTGACTGTCAGGGAAAAAGAAGTGTATATGGTTTAAAACAAGGCCAGGTGAAGGCAAGAAGGTTGAAAACTCAAACCTAGAGTGAACATAATTTGTCAAGAAATGGTATGACACGAAACACAAAGGAAAAAGAGCAATGCAAGAAGAAAAAGTACTTCAACCCTTAGAAGGAAGATCTCTCCACAGTGGAGTTGCCAATTTTGTTACGAGGGAAAAACTCTTTATGGCCAAGGTTAAACCACAATAGACAAGTATGACTCCAGAAATCAACTCTATTCCAACATATGATATATAAACTAATGTGCAAGATAAGAAATAGGCCTACCTCGATCCAATGTTTAATGATGTTCCACTGTTGAGCATTACAATCCAAAGTTTTATACCTGCAATAAGTTCTTAACAAACAAGAAAATAAAGTATATAATGATGATATAGAGGGGTTATCATATCAAATAGAATAATCCATTAATGAACATTAAAAACAATCTCATAGATCATAATATACATTTGCAATATACCAATAGGACGGGAAAGGAGTATTTCTATTAATAATTGATTAGTAGAAGTGACAACATTATAGACTTCCATGTCGGCACGATTCGAAACCAAGAAACCAATTTCCTTCCAATTAGGCCTCCACCACTTCAATACTTGATCTAAAATTAAAGAAGACTTGAAAAACTTGAATAATTATTGCAAGTGAAATGTTATGTGTTTAAAGCAACAGGATCAGTTTGCAACACATAAATTAAGGATTACTTATGCAAAATACACATAGACAGCAGCATAAACATTGAACATAAACACA
>ML777655.1:340331-394786 GCA_009831015.1 Picea engelmannii | reverse complement strand
GGAAACCCATGCAGGGTAAAAACATCTTTTTCTTTATATGATAAGTAATGGTTACAATCTTTACAGTATCATACATATGAGCACCAACTCATAATGAGGGTACAACCTCTATTTTGCAAGCTGCAACTTGCTGAGAGCACCAACTCTCTGTTTTCTCTAGCACCCACTAGAAGGAAGCACCAACTCCCTAGTTTGTCTAGCACCAACTAGAAGGAAGCACCAACTCCCTGTGTTCAAGAACCCACCTGAACCTTTGAGGACACCAATCCTCCCTATCTCCTCCCAACCACCCTGAAATATAAATCTTTGCTACTGAATTTATTACAGTGATATGATGTTCGATGATGGCTTACCTGACTTATCAATGTTCTGCTCCATTTCGTTTCTCTATCTGCCTCATTGCCTTTCTGTTCAGATCACTTGCGCTGTCTGTTCTTTTTCCTTTTAAGCTCTATGCGCCATACCCATTCACTGCACAGATCCTCTTCTCTTCAATTCAGCTGTTGTACTCTCCTTCTTCTTCACACATGAATTACCTTCACCAGCTACAATCACAACAAACTCCAATAGAAACAACAACACCATCTCTTCTCTCTACCGTGTATTTATAGCTTCTGTGCACCTTATGCATGCAGTGTTCGCAGTGCCTCTGCATGCTGACTCTGCATCGTTATCCTACACCTCTCAAGTGCTCTGTCTGATTATCATCGTGACTCTTCAACTTCTCTGGCAGTTTCCCCACGCGTTCAACATCACTGGATGTTATGTTGAGATTCCTTAGCCTCTTTGGCAGTTGAGACTCTTCGTTTTCTCTATGACAGTCGAGCTCGTCTTCTCTGTTTCAGTTACAGCCTCAATCCCATCCAACTGTCAATCGCCTCCACGAGTCGTCTTCATTCCACTGGCAGATTCCATGTGACTCTTCTGCTCCTCTAGAAATCACACCAAAGTCTCTTCACATCCTCTGGTAGTAACCATCAATGGTTACTAGTAGTTACACTGTGAGGATCAACATTAGCCCTCCGATCGTGCTCATTTTCACCTCCATCGTTGGATTAACTCTGATGGGTTCTTGTGTTATTTACCCGTTTCGTTCACATTCCTTATGATGTTGAGCCGAAGCGGCTCTTTAGATTCCTCCAATGGAATCCCTCTGCTAATGCCCGATCACAGGTCCTGTTAACCTTCGTGGCGTTCTACACTTAACCGTGGTTTTCCCCGACTTGATATCGAGGTTCGGGGTTTCGGACTTTACGCTGTTGAGAGTCACTGTCCTCTCGAATCCTTGATTTTTGATGACCTTCTTCTCTATGCGCTAGCCCCTACTGGCTATGCCCTGGTCCATATGACCACATACCATAAGACCACAGCCTTATATCCCTCTATCGGGGTTTCGACGTTTTCAGTGTCGAGATGCACATGTACTCGGAACCCCCGATTCTCCGATCCCCGATGTGCTCCTTTCCCTAGCTTTAGCCCCTTCCGGCTACACAATGGTCCATGTGACCTGCTATCACGTGACCTCCACCATACCTCTCGTCGGGGTTTCGGGGTTTATGATGTCAATGTGTATACGCCCCTTTGACCCGCGATATGCCAATCCCCGACTTCCTCCGTACTCCTGACACGCGTCCCACCGAATGGACGGTTCAGATTCTGCGTCGGGGTTTCCTCTAGGGATTTCCCCGATCCTTCATCCACGGGAATACCGATTTGTCGATTCCCGATACGCTGGTCCTCCAACGAGTCCCGGCCTTTGACCTGCCACCTGTCCTCCACTGACTCCTGGGTGGCCCACACGCTATATGCCTTATCGGGAAATCACGTATCGCGATTTCGCGATGTCTGATGCGATTGTTCACGGGACTCATGAAAATTTGATCCCCAATTCTCCGATGAAGCCTCCTGTCGAGCTTCTCCCGGTGGCGCCCGATCGCTGCCACACGTCCTTCCAAATGGACGGTCCCGATTATGTCGGGATTTCGAGACTTTCAATGTCCCAGTTCTCACGACCTTGAGAACTCCGATCTCTTGATGGCTGGTATCTCGATGACAACTCCTCGTGTCAAGACTTCTCTTCTTGCTCCCGAGGATTATCTCCCTCGCAGCTTCTGCAGATCTGATGACTTTCGGCAACCCTGCACCAAATCTAATGGCTCTCGTTTTGTAGAGAATTTTGGATGGGATCCAACGATTGTGGATCTCTGTCTTCCTTCTCCTCCGCAAACTCCTGTATCTTGAGCTTTGCTGAGCGCATTTTCTTCAACGTTGTTCCTCCTGAGATTTCACGTCTGAATCCCCAAGGGATTTTATCCTTCTTATCCTGCCATCTCCATTGTTGTACTTGCCATCAATGACAAGCATACGCTACTTGTTAAACATTTGCCAACAGAACACTATGTTCATACTTGAGGGACAAAGGGATGCAAACTCAATATGAAGTAATTTCTTCAGAGTAACTTTTCTCTCAAAGTTGAATGCTTTCTCCTCTTTTCCATAGTTCGGAATTATGCTTTTATAGCCTTCAGAATGAAACCGAAGGGTCGATTCGAAACGTTTCTAGTATATGGAAGGCCAAGGATCAGAGATCTCTTGTTGTGACATGGGTACCCGACTTCATTTTTGTATTTTCTGGCTCAAATCGTGATGTACACAGGTTGTAGTGGAGAAGCCAGCATATACGCATCTTACATAGCTGATAGGGAGAATATAGGAGGAAAAATGTATATTTTTGGCTTTGGATTCATCAAAAAGGAATGACAAGTCTGCATAGGGAAATGGAAAAAGGCCTTCTATGAAAGATAGCAATGGTGAGGCAAATCTTGCTATAACAATGACTCTTGATAACCATTGTTGTAGGCATATTCTACCAATGGCAGGTAGTCTTCCCACTTCTTAGGCTGATGCATTACATGCATTATTAACATGTCTTCTATTATTTGGTTTACTCTTTATGTTTGTACATCAATTTGAGGGTGATAGGTTGTGTTAAACAACAATTTAGTCTCAAAACCCGCCATCAAGGATTTCCAAAATCTTGAAGTGAATTTTGTGTCTTTGTTCGATACAATCTCCCTAGGAATTCCATGCAGTATGAATATATGCTTCATGAATATGATGGTGATATCTATTTCCTTGAAAGTTGACTTGACAAGGACGAAGTGAGCAGGATTTCTCAAATTTTCCACCAATACCATGATGGCATCATTCTGCTTGGTCGATTTTGGTAATCCAGTGATGAAATCCATGGAGATGGTTTCCCATTTCCATTCTGGAATTGGTATAGGTTGTAACAACCTTGCTGGATTTGGGTGTTCCTCCTTAACTTGCTGACATTCTAGACACTTATATAAATAATCAACTATGTCCTTTTTCAACCCAGGCCAATAGAATTGTTTCCTAGTGGTCGTGATCATTTTC
This sequence comes from Picea engelmannii, assembly GCA_009831015.1. Lineage (NCBI taxonomy): Eukaryota > Viridiplantae > Streptophyta > Pinopsida > Pinales > Pinaceae > Picea > Picea engelmannii. The sequence continues at coordinate 391,366 of ML777655.1, read as the reverse complement.
TGATATCCTGGGTGACCAGTATATGGTCTCTTGTGCAGTTCATCCATTATGAATCTCTTCAAGTCATCACAACTTGGGATATACAATATATTTATGTAAGTCAACAAACCTTCATCCAACATCTACTAGCCTTTATACTTTAGCCCTGTGGGCTCTTGTTTCAGGTACGATGTCACGATCTTGAAGAATGCATATGTTTCTTGTGCTTTCCTGACTCTTTCCATGACATCTATTTCATAGGTTCTCACTACTTTCAAGTCAATCATTTTCACACTTCTTCTAAGGGCATCGACCACCCTATTTTCCTTTCCTTTGATGTGTTTGATTTCAAAATAAAACTCAATAAGGAGAGACATCCACCTAGCTTGTCTAGCATTGTGTTTTGGCTGATCAAATAGGTGCCTCAACCCACAGTGGTCTATCATAAATACAAATGTCCTACATAGGAGGTAATGCCTCCACATTTTTAAAGCGTGTACTATGGAAGCCAACTCAAGATCATGGGTCACATAATTGATTTCATGCTCATTCAATTTTCTGGATTCGTAGAAAACTACATGTCCTTCTTGCATAAGGACTCCTTCGAGTCCTTCCTTGTAGGATTCTATACACACAAGGAAGTCATTATCAGGGTCCACAATATCCATCATGGGCGTGTGGTTCAAAAGGTATTTTAGTGCCTGAAATATTTCTTCACATTCTGATGTCTAAGTGAATTTAACCCCCTTTTTCTAAAGGGTAGTGATTGGACAACCAATCTTGGAAAATCGTTTTATGAACCTTCTATAGTATCCTGCTAAGCCCATAAAGGATATGATATCAGATACATCCTTTCAAGTAGGAAATTCCATAATAGATTTGATCTTCTCAGGGTCTACTGCCACTCCTTTAGAAATAACATGGCCTAAGTAATGGACTTGCTTCTGGAAAAAGTCACACTTGATAAACTTAGCGTAGATTTGATTATCTCTTAGTACTTGAAGTACAAGTATAAGATGTTCTTCATGATCCTCTCTATTATTGGAGTAGATTAGGATATCATCAATTAAAACTAATAAAAAACTATCTAGGAATTTGCTGAGTACATTATTCATCAAGCACATGAAAGTGGTGGGGGAATTGGTTAATCCAAATGGCACCACCATAAATTCATAGCTACTGTATCTGGTCCTAAAGGCTATTTTGTGGATGTCTTCATCCTTGGTTTGGACTTGATGGTATCTATACCTTAAGTCAATCTTTGATAAAATTGAATAACCCCCTAATTGGTTGAACAAGTCATCGATTCTTGGCAAGAGGTACTTGTTCTGTATGGGTTTCTTATTAAGTTGCCTATAATCTATGCACATTCAAAGTGTGCCATATTTATTTTTCAAAAAAAAGACTGGTGCTCCCCATGAAGACACACTGGGACAGATGTATCCTTTGTCCATAATTTCCTTTAGTTATATCTTGAGCTCAACTAGCTCGGGTGTACTCATCCTATAGGGTTTCCTAGACACTGAAAATGATCCTGGTGCAAGTTATATGGAGAATTCAATGTCTCTTCTCGGAGGTAGACCCGATACCTCTTCTGGAAACATGTCTCTATAATATCTTAATATGGGGTGGTCCTCTAGGTTCGGTTTTTCATCCTCCATAGATTCCAACACCTATATTGCATACAGAGGACATCCATTTCTGCAATAATTTTTCATTTGAAGGGTTGATATTCATCTCACCGAGACATGATTTTGAATCCCTTGGAGGGTTATCTTTCTCCCTTCTTCATTTACACATTCTAAGGTTTTGTGGTAACAGTCCAACTTAGTTTTATATGCAGCTAGCTAGTCCATACCAATCAACATGTCATAAGATCCTAGGGGAAGTATGTTAAGGGTAGCTTGGGTGAGAAATCCATCCATAATGAATTGGCAAGATGGTATGACCTCTACTACTTTTCTTTTGGTGCCAGTGGCTAGTTTTACTAACCATGGATTAACATGTATAACTGGTTGCAGTTTAAACTTATCAACAATCTGAGGGGCCACATAACTCAAATTAGAACCACGGTCAATTAAAATGGAAATTAGACAGTTGGTGATCATACCTTCCATATCCACCACTGAAGCTTGGTGGTTGGCTTGCTTATTATCCAAAGTTGCATAAATCCATGGCATGCTCCTAGACACATCATTGACTGTGATAGCTTCTTGGATATTGTAGAATCTCCTACAGTCCTGTTGTCCATGTGGGAAATCCCTTAGCAGATGCTCTTCTCTGCAACCCTAACATTTCAAGAGTTCTCTCTTTGGGTTATTAGTCTTTCCTGAGGTTGATCCAAAATGTTTATTTCCACTCTTAGAGGGGAAATTTTTCTGATATACACTTCTAGTAGGAAGTCTTATCCTAGAGTCCTTTCTATAGTTCTTAAATATTGAGTGTTTGAACTCCTTCTTATTGGTTCCCTAACTACTCTTCTTCTTCTAGTCCTCACGAGGTTCTGTCTGACTCTCGAGTTATTCATAAAAATACCTTGCCTTCTAGATAGTGTCTTCTAAGGTCTGTGTCTCATCAAACTAAATCCAGTTCTGGTAGGTATGAGGTAACCCACTAATAAATCGTTGCACCTTTACCTTATCATCCTTTATGTAGAGTACATACCTCAACAACTCAAGGAATTTATTGACATATCCCTCTATGACGAGTTGTCCCAGCTTGAGTTCATAGAACTCCCTAGAATTCCCATCAAACTATTTCTCTGACATATACTTCTTCTGGAAGTGTTTCTCAAATTGTTTCCATGATAATTCCTCTTCATGGATTCCTTTCACGTTCTTAAGGTCTTCCTACCAAATGGAAGCTCTTCCATTAAGGTTGAATATGGCTATTTGCGCCTTCAACTTTTCAAAGTAGTCATGGACACTTAAATACTTCTTTAAACCAAGCAACCAAGCTTCTTCCTCTTCCCCTTTCTCAATATCTCCATTGAAAGAGGGTGGTTTGGCTTTCTTGAACTCTTTAGGGTCATGACTTTTGGAATGCTTTAGCTTCTTCCCTTTCCTTTGATAATGTGAGCTAGTTTTTATACTAGAAGATCCATTGAGTTGCCAGTTTCCTTTCCAAAGGACCCTCCTGATGAGTGTCCCTTGTCTCCAGGTTGGACCTCCTCGAGGTACTCCTCCTAGTGTGGCCACTTATGGGACCACGTATTCGTATCTCATGTGGAATTTGACTTCTCTTTGTATGTCGTCGGTCCACATGACTGGTTATAGGTACATGCTGCACCTGCCTCTGTATATCGGATAATATTTGCAACAAGAATTCATTAATTTCCATTTGTTTTTCTTGATATTTTATCACTCTCTCATTGTTGGCCTTGCAACTCTGTAATTCGGCCATGAGGCTCCTTACAGTTTTAGCCAGACCCGGAGGGGTTTCCACCACCCTCCTTTCGTCAGGTTCTTCGTCTCTATTGTGGGATCCATCCCCCACTTCATGGTGCATCACCATCCTTTATTATTGTAGTTTCCCGCGATTCACTGACTACTTGAGTGCTGAAAAAACACTTTTTGTTAGCTAATAATCTATTAGTTCATGAACAACACATAGTTAATATTTCTTAATACACACATTAGAAATCTTTCATCCTTTTCTTTAGTAAGAGTTTAACCGGAATCTATTAGGAAAGAGGTAAGGTAGGGCGTCACCCTTAAAGTTATTTAAATATGATTTTTTTTATGCAACTTGTCCATGAGCCCAAGCAGGCCAAGTGTTGTAACCATGCTCTAATACCCATTTGTAACACACCTGACTCCTTAATACTCTTTTAAGGAGTGGGGCATCATAAATTCATTTTTCCTTAGCTAACTTATCTCAAATAATCTCTCTGAGATGATTCAGTCTCTTCTACTTTCCCGTAGCTTTCTAACGACTGCTTCCATATTCTAGACCGACCCTTAGTTTATATCGCATGGCTTCCCAAAGTTCTTCGGGCATTCATTGGTTGAGAGCCATGTGGCTTCATCTAGTTATTATTATTTCTTGGTTCCTACCTCCCATATGGAAGGTCCATTAATCAACCAATATAATGACTATATTAACCCTCATCTGACATGCATACTAGTGGGGAATTCAGAGTTCAACGCTTCGACGTTGAACGTCTCTTTTCTATCTACGCACGAGACCTCTCGAAGTCCTAAAATATTTCCACGTGGTTCCATCCTTCATACCTTTTTTCTCTCTCTGCAATTATACATCCCCAAATCCTCTGGAGTCTCGAAGTCCCGATCACTTCACCAACCATGTTGGCCAGGTGAACACGTACTAGGAACTAACATGTAGGAGGGGTCAGGGTGACACATGTTACATTCCAATGGGCCTATAAGGTATGCGATACCCATGAATCTGGGTGACATGTGGCACGTCAATATGGGTTCCATGTCACCCTAGGTGATGTCACTTCACCACATAACCCCAGACTTATAGGCTTCTAACATTCCTTAGATCTCACGGTCGAGATCTAGCCACGTAGATTTACATATATACGACTCTTTTCCCTTGGGGATTCAGTGTTCGGGAGTGTTGCGATGCAAACTCCTCTTATCCTACGAAGTGCCCAATCTCTGAACTAAAGGGGTTGTCACCACCTATCCCCGGTATATCGACAGTTGGGAAAGGACCCAAAGGATCCCTCGACCTATGGATCTAGGTCCTTTGCGGCTCCGACCTTTGGTGTTTTGGATCCCAGTTTAGTTGGTAAGATAGGTTCACCTAACCACTTAGGGAACTTCCTAACACCAGTCAACCCTACGGGAAACCAAGTCTCTCGGTTACCTTCGGCCAGTATAAGGAGGACTTAGCTTCCTTAGGCTTGGCCTAAGGTTCCTAGGTATTGATCACATGGGTCTATCAAACATATCTCATCCACTCGTCTTCCAGACGAAGAGACCTCCCCTATCCAGGCTTGAAATTCACTATCCTTCCTGATATTTATCATGAAATGGTTAAGGACTTGGGTCTGAAATCTCGGTTTCACAACAAGGATTCTAAAAGATGTATCCTCTTTAGATGGACAAGTTCAGCTCGACACAATATCTCTAACTCAACCATCTTCCAGGATTATGTCCCAAGAAGCCTAAAGGTCACAAGTTGGGGTATACAGACTATCAGTCAGAAGCATAGGTTCATAGGGAGATGAATTCATACACATATCATGACCATTCCACACAGAAAACCATTTATAAATACACATATATATAAACCCATGCATTCCACCATTATTCCAGTTCAATACATAAATAAGGAAAATACTTATCAGAATCAGATAACATGAAGTGACTGCTGAAAGGGGTGCTCATTTCCACCCAACCATACGCTCAGTCACTCCTAATGGATTTACCACTAACCACCCCTGAGCTAGACCACGATGCTCTGCGATAAAATCCTTTCTTTCGGCTCAATGACAGTAGAGACGGAAGTTACTCTCCTCCTCCCACAGGATCTTGGCGATGTTTACACAATACTAAGAAAGGAGGTCTAGCCTCATTTATCACCTTGTATCATAACCTCACTAGCCATTTCCCTATGACTAGAACACTCATTACCTGGTTCTTTCTTGAACCCGAGAGATTAGCATCTCCTCTCTGCACTCTTCGCAGGCATTCCTCTACCCATCACACCTTCCTCTCTTTCCTTTCACGGTAAGATTGTGTGTGGCTCGAATTCCCAGTCCGCGGTCAGGTATGAAAGACTTAGAGATGGGTTTTATGCCTCATCCCCTCATTAACTCTTGAGGAGGTCTTCCCACCTACCAACCTAACTGTAATTCATTCCTGGGTCAGAAGATTGTTCTGGTCCTGAGCAATTAAATCTAGTAAGATACTGGTTCGGTGGAGGTTAACAAAACCATTCCTGGTCCCCTTCACCAGCTCTCCCATAGCATTCACAGTCTCTCTTAGTAAACCCCCTTCTAGCAGTTATGCAACACTTATCCATTTTCTAGTAAATAATATAATTTACATTCATTTACCTTTTATACAAAGGTCCATCAAATCAAACATTCACACATATTGATTTTTCCATAGTCTCTTGGCCAATATAGTATTTTTACAAACTAGGGGAAACAAGGTGTTACAATAAGGACCCTTTCTTATTACACGCCCCTTAGAAATCTTTGTGAGCGACTGTGTCAGTCTTCCCTCACGACATCGTGGACCTATCGAACTAGGTAATCATTAACCTACAGTTCAATCCATGATGGGAGTGCTAGTAGGATGTGACAGGGACGCTGCCACAACTCTACCTCAATATTTGGTTTATATGCATGGCCCCTTTACTCCTTATGTGAGTCAGATTAGAAAGAAATCGTCAGCCTTCATCCATCAATGAAACAATGTCAATGATTCATAAACAACATCATAATATAATCGATCATATGTCACATATGCATAAATGAAATACTCAAACCAATACAATCTACTCCCTGACTCAATCCAGAGTCCAAGGAGGTCCATTGATGCCATCGACATCCTCCATCTATCAAGTGTCTTGCACACTCAGGGGAAACTCATCAATAACATCTATCAATATATAGATATCAAACAACATAAATCATAATCCATCAACATCATCATAAGAATCCATAAGTGAAACAGATAATCATATACTATAACTGGATCACTTGCACGCAAGTGTCCTTAAAGAATAAGTCAAGAACATGTGCTCGCAAGAGCGGGATGTTACATACACCGCCTCTTGTTTTAAACTTCATCCCAAAGTTGTATAGTATATAAAATGCAGTAAATAAATAATATGAAAATATCTATATTTCTAAACTATCAAACAAATATGGAAATTGTTGGCGGATATCATATGCTTCCTCCCAGGTAGATGAGTGTGGACCATAATTGTCCCATTGGACCTCAACTTGATCGATTGTTCAATGTCATAGTTTTCAAATGCAATGGTCCATAATAAAGATTGGCTCCACCATGAGTGCACTCTTGTTCGACACCTGCAAGTAAATCATGTAAATCACATGTTTAGGATCACTAACATAATGTCTCAAAACAGATACATGAAAAACATCATGCATATGCCTCAAATAATTAGGCAAGGCTAATCGATAGGCCACGGGACCTTTCTTTTCCAAAACTTCGAAAGGTCCCACAAACCTAGGAGAGAGTTTAGCACCCTTTCCAAACTTAATCGAACTCTTGTTCAGTTTCACCCACAAGAAAACTCGGTCACCAAATTCATAATTATGGTCAACACAATGCGCATCGAGATAACTCTTATGCCAATCTTGTGCTTATTTAACCCTTTGTCTTATCGTTTACATTTGCTATTTAATTTCTTGGATCGTTTATGCTCCTACTAGGACCCTATCCTTAATTCGATCCCAACTCAATGGTGTCTGACATGGTCATCCATAAAGAAACTTAAATGGTGTCATCTTAATGGTACTTTGATAGTTGTTTTTGTACACAAAATCTGCCAGTGGAAAGAACTCTTCCCAACGCTTTTGTTGGTCCATCACGTACATACGAAAACTATCTTCCAGAATTCGGTTTTTTATTTCTATATACCCATTTTTCTTAGGGTGATATGTTGTACTAAAGCTCAGTTGTGTCCCCAAGACCTCTTGGAAACTGGTCCAAAAATGTCCTGTAAACACTGATCCTCTATCATATATGATCCATTTCAACACGCCATGTAATCTCACAATCTCGTTGATAAAAAACATAGCTATATATGGTTCTTGATATTTCATACTCATAGGAATAAAATGTGCACTATTCGTCCAAGTTTCAACTACCATGAAAATCGAGTCATTCCTCCTTGTCATCAACGACAATGAAACAATAAATTCCATCGAAATGACCTCCCATATCAATTCGGGAATAGCGTGTGGATGTAGTAATCCTATCATATGTCTATGTTCATCCTTCACTTGCTGACATTCTAGACATCTTGTGACGTAGCTAACTATATCCTCCTTCATTCCTTTCTAGAAGATTAAGGGCTTAAGGTCTGCCCTCATCTTCGTGACTCCTAGATGAGTCATGTACACTTCTCTATGAGCTTCGTTTAATATCAAACTTCTCAATTCATCGTTAGGTGGTACATAAATCTAGTTATTATACCTCATCAATCCATCGTTGTCCAATGTATATCCTTCAAACTTTGGTACCTATATGGTGTCTTGTTTGATATTTTCCTTAACCTCTTAATACCAGTCATTGTCGCACTGGATATTGAGAATATTTTCTTGAAGATTCATCTGAAGTGGTATCACCAAAAATATGAGTGGTCTCTGAATCAACGCATATGCCACTTACTTCATTGTTCCTTTTATGTAAGAAATCTCAAAATCATATTCGCTAAGGAATTCTGACCAACGTCTTTGTCGCGCGTTCAAGTCACTTTGCGTAAAAATGTGTTGCAATCCACAGTAGTGTTTTTAAGTTTGCATTTTCATCCAATCAGATAGTGTATCCACACTCTCAAGGCATACACAATGGCCAATAACTCCAAATCATGTGTTGCATAGTTTTCCTCATTCTTTCTTAATTTCCTTGAGATATAAGAGATCACTCGTTCGTCTTGCATCAAGACTCCGCCTAAGCCTTCCTTGGATGCGTTTGTGCATACTAAGAATTCATTGTCCATGTCAGGGAATTTTAGTATCAACGACGTCATAAACATCTCCTTGAGCCGTCAAAATGATTTCGCACATTTCTCGGTCCATACAAACTTCTTTTTTTTCTTTTGCAATTTCGTGATCGGATTTGCTATCTTCGAAAAAACTTCGAAGAACCATCGATAATATCTTGTTAAACCCGTAAAGCTATGAAATTATGGTACATTTATCGGCACAAGAAATTTCATAATAGCCTCTACCTTCGTTGGATCCACAAAAATTCCTTCGTCGGAGATAACATGCCCTGAGTAATGAATCTTCGATTGATAAAATGAGCATTTCAACAGTTTCTCGTATAATTTTTTTTCTCGTAAAAACTGTAGTACCAAGCGCAAATGTTTGTCATGTTCTTCTATCATCTGAGAATATATCAATATGTCATCAATGAATACTTGAAAAAACTTGTCCAAGTTTTCATGGAACACCCCAGTCATCAAGCTCATGAATACCCCCGGGGCGTTTGTCAGTCCAAAAGACAAAACGGTAAATTGTAATGCCTGAACTTCATCTTGAATGCGGTCTTAGGATGTCCTCTTCCTTGATTCACAATTGGTGATATCCCGATCTCAATTATATCTTTGAAAAAACCACCGCACCTTTCATTTTATCATACAAATTGTCTATTCTTGGCAGTGGATACTAGTTCTTGATTGTTTCCATGTTCAATTGATGGTAATCGATACAGAGCCTCCATGTCCTGTTGGCCCTTGACCAAGTTTTGAAGAGTACTTGGTCTTACTTGACCACTTTTTGGACTGCGACAACTTACCAAGGAAGGAGCACGGGAAAGGGATTTCGGCTCGTGGGTTTACCCACGTTTAGGCCCATTTTGTAATCTATAAATAGGCAATATAGATAGTAAGATAGGGGAGATAGTAATGTAGTACATCTATGTGATGTATGAATGAAATATTAGTTCTAGTAATGGGATCTGTGTGATTGAATGTATCTTATAGTGCTTTGTGCATGAGATCAGAGAGATAAGTGCAGGTTGTTATAGTTTGATGCTGAAGAGCAAGGAAGAAGGATCTAGCAAGATGCACATATCTTCTGTCCTGAAAAAGTAAGGGTCGTTAAAGCTCTGTGTTGTAACTGCTTGACCAAGATAAGATAAAGAATACTTTGTGGACGTAGCCCCAAGGTGGGGGTGAACCATGGTAACTGTGTGTATAGTGTTTTGTGCTTATCTCTTATGTATGTATCTCTTTCTTGGCTAAGTGCTTGATGTGGTTAAGTAGATCTAGTCATGCTCTATGTTGTTGATGAATGAATGAACATTATATCTGATATATGATATGCTTAGTGCTTGATCTGTTGAATCTAACCTATATTGATGTGAATAAGTAATGTATCATTCTTAGTATAAGTATTCATTGTGATGCTCTGTGACTTCTACGAAGTATATTAATGAATGTATGTTAAGGAATAACTGATGCTAAGTGCGTTGTAAGAAAGATAATCACATATATGTGTCCCAGCTAAGGTTGCAAACACCTGAGTCTTGCAACCACCCCTGCCTCTACCTCAGGTGAGACTTCATCTACTTCGCAGGTGTTTCCGAAAGGGTCGGTATTTAGGGCTTTGTTGGTGCGCTCTTGAGCATTGAACCCTGGGTCTTCCCCTGTGTGAACAAATTGTTTCATTGCCAGGACCTAGAACTATGATTGTTGGGAACTGAAGAAGAAGAAGCTTTGTGTGAAATAAGCTCTGTGCGTAGATCTGTTGCCCTAGTGCACAGTGTTTTGTTTGACCTGTGAAGATTTGTGCCAAGAAAAGAGGTCAAATCTGAAGAAAGAGAGGTCAGATCTAAAGAAAGAGAGATCATATCTGAAGAAAAGAAGTCAGATCTGTGAAGAAAAAGGTAAGATCTGTAAGCTCTATGCCTTGATAAAGGTAAGAATAGTTAAAAGTTTTAGATCTGGAAGCTTTGTGCTCTGCAGAAGTAAGATAAGTGAAATTGTTTATTTCTAAAGCATGGATCTAGGTATGTTTGATAGATTCTGTCCTAGCTTCAAAACTAAGGCATTAATAGATGAAAGAAAGTTTGATATGAATAGATCTGATAAGTATAATGATAGATATGTTATACCTATGCATCGAAAGAATGTATGGACTAACAAGTGGATGCAGGCTCCTAGAATTTTTTTTGCAGGTTAGCCACCATGATCCTGGTGCGTAGTACAAAAGGAGTTGGGGAACATCTAAACAGATGAGAGGATTAACCCTCTGTTATAGTTGCAGACGACCGGGACATATTGCTAAAGAATGCCCTGAGAGAAGACCAAGTTGCCTCTTTTGTAAGGCTATGGACCATGAAGTATTGGATTTCCCTAGAATGATTGCTAGGCTTGAGAAGCTGAATATGGAACAAGAAAACCCTGAGGGAGATCAAGAGACCAAGATTATAGCAAAAACCCAAAAGGAATCAAAAAATATATTGCTACAGATGAGAGATACCTTGAATGACCACCGACATGTTAGGCTATCAGAGATCTTCAAAGAAAAGGAGCAAATCGAAGCAAGAATAGGGGACTTTGACATTGACTGTACTCTTGATGAAGAAGCGAAAGTGAACATTATGCCAGAAAGAACTTGGGAAGCTATAGGAAATCCTGCCATGATCCCTTCCCTAGGAGGAACAAGTTTCTTCAGAAGAAAGCCAGTAAACCTATGTGGAAGGCTCACTCAGATACCTATGACTATCAATGGAACTTCGACAGAGGAAGACTTTGAGATCATTAAATTTGTTGAAGACAAGGCCCCGTTTACCATGCTCATAGGAAAACCCTGGATTGATAGAGAACAGGCCAGATGAAGAGAAGAAGAGAAAGTGTTGGAACAGAAGAAGCAAGAGTTAAAAGACGTTATGACCAGAAGGATCGCACACTTGATTGAAGAACATAAGAGAAGATCACATATATTTAATATTACTACCTCTGATGTCGAAGCTAAGAGAACACTTGAGGATCCGCAGAAGATAGAGTTACCTATTTTTGATACAGAAGAAGTATTATCAAGGAACCCTAAGAAATATTTTCCACAGGGAGAAGTAACTAAGACCACAGAAGATAAACATCAGAATGGTAAAAGAATTACTGAGACGAAACTCACTGGGAAGAAGGCTAGGAAGTTAAGAAAGAAAAGGGTTAATACTGTAAGGTTACAAGAGGTTCTAGAAGACACTTCGCCGTAAGAAGAATTGCAGAATGGGAGCTTCACCGAGATATCATAACAACGACATAGAGTACTTCACCACAATGAAGCAATATAGCCGTTGGAACCGATTTACCCGTTTGAACGCCGCTCTGAATGGATCAAAAAATAGTTATGGGTTACCACTAGACCATTGGATAGTACCAAAATGGATAGAACAGAGTTAATGAAGGCCCCATGTCCGTTGCAAGTAGACTGTTGCTGAGATTGCCTACTTAACCTAACGTGGAACGCACCGAGAATACTTTTTTCTAACTGAGAATCTAAGGGCGAACCCTGAGATTTACTTGCCTTGAGATCATTGCATTACTATTCACTATCGTCTCTAAATTCCTTTTGCAATCGAGCCAACTGACCCAAGTTTGTATGTCGAATGAGCTCAGTACTGCTGAGAAAATTGTTGAAGAAGTTTTAATTGATTTAATGGCTAAGAGATTCATGTCAGAATGTGGAATGTCTACAGGTGTATAGGCATCATCCTCGGGCATACTGCCATCTTCCCCTTCCATTACTCGAGCATGACCATCTCGACTGCCTTCGAAAAGACGATCTAAGCTCGAAAATGACTTCGCCACTGTGAAGATGATCCCAAGCATCTTACCTAAATATATTCCACCACTAAGCGGACCAGTGAATTGAGACTTTGTACCCAAAGACTTTGAATATGTTGTAGTCACTGATTACCTCCCGAAAGGGGTGTGCGCAGTTCATGCTGAGCAGGAGAAGCTCACCTCGCTGAAATTCAATGATTTTAACCTTGGAGATTGCAAGGTATAAAATATGATATCCCCAAACAAGTATTTGACTATTACAAAAGGAAATAACCCCAAGATTGTACCGCAATAATGGACCCATAACCTTGCACAGTCAACCCTCCTCAACGTAATGAAGATTCCACATTTCAGGAGGCATTAGGAAGTAAATGCTTGTGTTCGACTGCTGTTGTCCTACTACCATGGAGGATACCTATGGTTGGATCGACGCATCATCATGGATCCGATTATGATCAATCAGATCACTGGGCTAAGCATGCAGGGCCCTGACCCGTAGGACTTTTACCCTGGAAAGACTGCAGATCGTGCTCTCTCTCAATGAATAAAAGACACATATGGCGATCTGGAGAAAGGCACACGAGGTTACAAGGTATCCTCCATTGAGAATGCAACAATATGCTTTGGTTTCCAGCTAATCACAGGCAAGTTAGTCCGAGAAAACAAACATACATAGGTGAGCGGATTTGTAGTTGACCTCGCAAGGAAGTGCGCAGAGGGTCTACAAATGAACTGGGCGAAATACCTCATAACTCAGTTAGAGCTTGACTGTAGAAAAGCGCAGGACCAAGGGTATGAGTTCCACTTTAGCTGGTTTCTCATACTCATCGCCTTCATCATGTGGGAACTACCCGAGGGAGCCATGTTTCCTGAGATCAAACCCTTTGAACCCCTGGCCGTGAATTTTTGTACGATGTGGTACTCTAGTGACATGAACAAACAGTGGCAGTCCAATGTCATCTTCCATGCGTACTACATTCAGTTGAGGAATGCCATTCAGTCTACACTGCTCATTACACCCAACACTCTTCATAGGTTTTGAACTTTGATGAAATTCAGCGTAGATCGTCACTTCACCTACATCACAGCATGCGCTGATGAGCACAAACAACAACTCCAGTCATATTACAAGCTGACAGAAGATGACCTGGAGGAGATTACCAAGGAGTGGTCGACAGACCTCCTTGTTGTAGCAGACCCCGCAGAGATGTCTGATGTAGATAGACTGAAGCTATGCCAGATACACTAGGACTGCACAAGACTAATAAGGATGTGGAAGTTTAAGATATTCACAACACATCCATGAAGACTGCTTCACTCTCACCTGTGAAGGGAGGTGGCAATGAAGAACTAGGGGGCACAAAAGTTGAACAGAGAAAAGGCGAGGTTACCCCACCTAGAGACGAGGCAGATCCCTCCAAGAAAAGGAAGATTACCCCACTAAGGCCCTCATCCAGAAAGAAAAATAATGCCACCCGGACCACGCTTAAGACTATGCTTACCCCAGATGATTTTTACTTCTTAATTGCCATGCTGATTGATGTCTCATTAGAGCTCGTGGAAAAGAAATAAGCAAAGCAGGAAGAACTATTCCACTAGATCATGGGTGAATTCAAAGAAGCACAGCAGGCACTTCAATCCATCTAAGAAGCTTCTATAGAACCGTTAACAATGGAAATGTCAGGAACATGTGATGAGCCCGCACAGTTATGCCAAATCGCCAAGAAATTTGAAGCTCGCCTTCGACGAGTTCAAGAAGACATAGAAAAATCAACCCAGGCTTTGGCGCAAGCACAGAGTGCACATGAAGAGCGACGGAGAAAGGAAGAACATGAGAAAATTGACTTACAAGTGAAATGGGAGGAGGAAAAATCCCAGTTACAACAGAGCAAGGACCAGTTGCTAGTAGAGAAACTTGAAACACAAGAAAGAGTTCACAAGGCACTGCGCTTTGTGACAACCATAGAAGTGAAGATGGAAGATCGTCTTCCACAACAGGTGACCCAATTGGAAGAAGTAATCCAGAAACTTCAACAGTGCATCACGGATCTAGAGCTCCGCACCATGCCTGAGACACCCCAAGAGATAAGAGATCTAAGAGAAGCCACTGCTCGAAGCAAAATCGACCGATTAAAAACTTTGGCTTCAGAATGTAGGAAACTAAGCACCAGAAGCACCCATACCTATGAAACCCTCGCAGAGAATCTAGAATTGCAGACATTGGAGGCACAACTCTACGAAGTAAAGCAACATGCAGACGTGCTACAAGTGCAGCTGAATTCTATGACCCCAGTCCAAAGAATGAATAGGTTCACAGAGCAACGCATAGCCCAACAATAAGTACACAAGCTACAAAGTAAAGTATTGGACGTCTCTCAATGACTGCAACCACTCCAAGAGAAGGCATGCCAACTGTTCGCCGAACTTGAAAGCCAGGGAGCTCAACTCGAATAGGGTGTCATCACTGCAAAACAACGCCTGGAAGAACCACTCAATGACACAGTACTCCAAGAAGTTACTAAACAAAATGTTGTCGCACTATAGCAGGTCGAAGCCACTCAAGCCAATATCGAGGCGTTCGAAGTGGAATTCGCCAGACCTGAGTGACTCGGGACGAGTCACAGGTGAGTGTTGGGGCCCTGTTGGCCCTTGACCAAGTTTTGAAGAGTACTTGGTCTTACTTGACCACTTTTGGGACTGTGACAACTTTCCAAGGAAGGAGTGAAATGTGAAGCAAAAAATAAGGAAGCAAGACCTATTTTGGGGTCCATTTTAGGGTTTTGGGTTGATGTAACGGGAAAGGGATGTCGGCCCATGGGTTTACCCACGTTTAGGCCCATTTTGTAATCTATAAATAGGCAATATAGATAGTAAGATATGGGAGATAGTAATGTAGTACATCTGTGTGATGTATGAATGAAGGCTTAATGCTAGTAATGGGATCTGTGTGACCAGATGTATCTTAGAGTGCTCTGTGCATGAGATTAGAGAGCTAAGTACAGGTTGTTATAGTTTGATGCTGAAGAGTGAGGAAGAAGGATCTAGCGAGATACGCAGATCTTCTGTCTTGTGCAAAGTAAGGGTCGTTAAAGCTCTATGCTGTAACTGCTTGACCAAGATAAGATAAAGAAGACTTTGTGGATGTAGCCCTAGGGTGGGGGTGAACCACGGTAACTATGTGTATAGTGTTTTGTGCTTCTCTCTTATGTATGTATCTCTTTCTTGGCTAAGTGTTTGATGTGGTTAAGTAGATCTAGTCATGCTCTGTGCTTTTGATGAATCAATGAACATTAGATATGATATATGAGATGCTTAGTGCTTGATCTGTTGAATATAACCTATATTGTTGTGAATAAGAACTGAATCATTCTTAGTATAAGTATTCACTGCGATGCTTTGTGACTTCTGCGAAGTATATTAATGAATTTATGTTCAGGAATAAGTGATTCTAAGTGCACTGTAAGAAATAAAATCACAGATCTGTGTCCCAGCTAAGGTTGCAGATACCTGAGTCTTGAAACCACCTATGCCTCTACCTTGGGTGAGACTTCATCTGCTTCACAGGTATTTCCGAAAGGGACGGTAGTTAGGGCTTTGTTGGTGCACTCTTGAGTGTTGAACCCTAGGTCTGCCCCTGTGCCAACATGCCCCTGTTGGAAAATCTTTAACAGACAGCGCATACTTGTATACTTGTCATTGATGGCAAGTACAACAGTGAAGATGGCATGAGTACAGAAAGTATGAAAACTAACGAAAAATTTCAAAGCTATTACTGTCATGTCCAACGCTCATGGTTGTTGGGTGAAGGGCTTGACCCAACATTCAATGGTCTGCGATTCAATTGTCAGGAGATCATGTTGGATTTTCAGGCTAGAATGATGTCTCTGGAGGGGACACAAGTTGTGCCAGATACTCGGAAAGGACTTGTTCATGTAGCTAGGGGAGATGAGGGTTTGTTGCACTTTCAATGGATTGATCGAACAAGTAATGTGGTAGAAGTTGATCAAATTGTATTACCAGATGAAGCTGTATTTGAAAAGGTCTAGGAAACCCCCGAGCGAGTGTACATTTTGAAATTCAAGGAGGATGATCGCAAATTCTTTTTCTGGATGCACGCTCCCAATGACTGTCAGATCAAGTATTGATCAGGACTGTTGATCTGGACTGTCGACTCCATTTTGGAGCTTCTCGACTTTCATCTTAAAGAGGCAAGAAATATGATCATTGAAATCGATATTTAATCGCAGCCGTCAGATAAAGGTGTGATCTGGACCGTCAACTCCATTTCGGAGTTTCGTGACTCGCGACTTGGAGAGGTAAGAAACAAAACCGTCAAAATCATGATTTAATTCTAGTCGTCAATTCATGATGTGTTTTGGACCGTTGATCTGAGCTCCAACTCGGAGCTTCGCCTATCGCGACTTGGAGAGGTAAGAAACAAAACCATCAAAATCGCGATTTAATCCCAGCCGTCAATTCACGATGTGTTTTGGACCATTGATCTAAGCTCCAACTCGGAGCTTCGCCTATCGTAACTTGGAGTGACAAGGACCTCTATCGAAGGAATCGCGAGATGTAAATTCACGATGAAATCTGGACCATAGATTCATCGAGATCGTGGATCGTTGATCTCAGCTCAATCTCGAGGTTTTGGGGATCGCGACTTGCAGAGTCGAGATGCCTCATCTCCAGACTCACGAAAGGTGAATTCGTGAAAATCACTTTTTGCATAAGCACTTGATCATGGCCATGGTCTTATAGAGGAAGGAGCTAGCACAGAAAATCTCTGTATCGGAGCTTCGAAGATCGTGACATGAATTGTCGAGACACTTCACCATAGGTATTCCGAAATTCCAAAACACGATTTAAAGGAAAGATTAATAAAGTTCATCGAGCGGTGTAGATAAACATGAATATGATCGGAGGGCTACTGTTCTCTCTCACAGTTAATTCATCAATTACAAATCAGTTAGGAAAATTGATTCATGATTTCTAATCGGTTGGCGTTTCAGTTGCCGAGACGGTTTTTCTTTTGCCTTAGAAGATTCAAAGTGTAACTATTGCGGGGGCAGTGCATAAAAGAAGAAGAGACAGACTGTGCGTGGAGTAGTTCTGGACAAAAAATGAATTAAACTGTAAGAAAGGGAAAATCACACGATGCGCAGTGTGAGACTGAAAATATGCGTAGTGTGAGACTGAAAATGTGTGCAGTGTGATATAAAACTCAGAGAAGAGTAACAGATGATGAAAATATTTGAAACATAGCAGAATGACAAAACAAGTTGAAGCAGAGCAGAATTGCAGAACAGACAAATGAAGAGAGGAATTCCAGAACAATTAGAAGAAGACCATATTTATAACAAAGAAGAAGTGGTAAGAATCAATTTATCTGTGTATTTTTCTGTTTATTTATTCATTCATATTCCAGGGTGGTTGGGAGGTGCTAGGGAGGATTGTAGTCCTCAGAGGTTCAAGTGGGAGCTTGAACATAGGGAGTTGTAGCTTCCATCTGGTTGTAGCCAGAGAAACCAGGGTGGCAGCGTGGTGCAGGGGAGAACAAGTGTTCTCTGTTATACAGGTTGGAGCCTGTGTAACTGGAAGTTGGTGCTTCCATCCAATTGGTGTTGGAACATTAGGGGAGTTGGTGCTTCCTTCTAGTGGGTGCTAGAGAAACAAGAGAGTCGGTTCTCTCAGACAAGTTGCAGCTTGTAAAACAGAGGTAGCAGCCTCACATTGAGTTGGTGCTCAATTATAGATGATGTACAGAACTTAAAATACTGCCTATCATTTCAAAGAAGAAGAGGTTTTCTCCCTTTATGGGTTTCCTCGTGAAAATCTGTCTCTTTGTATACCTTATGTGTGACTGATGTTCTTTACTTTTACTGTCCATATGCTCTATAATGTTGATGATCATTTGAAGAAAGATTAAGAATGTTTTAATAGACTTAAAATTGTTTAAGCACAATAACAACTGATTCACCCCCCCCCTCTCAGTTGTTTTAGTAATTTCAACAATTGGTATCAGAGTGGATTCCTTTTATTCAAAGGAATATCTATAAGCTTAAACATGGCAAGTCATAAAGGGACTTCATCCTCTAAGCCCCCTCTGTTTGACGGAACAAATTTTTCCTTCTGGAAGGTTAGAATGAGAACATACTTAATGGCCTTGGGTGCTGATGTTTGGGATGTAGTAGAGACTGGATATACAAAGCCTGTTGTGCTAGCCTCCAAGGACGATAAGTTAGACTTTAGTTTTAATGCTAAGGGAATGAATTCTATCTTGAATGGACTTGCTGAAGCTCAGTTTGTAAAGGTGATGCATCTTGAAACTGCCAAAACAATGTGGGATAAACTTATTAGTAGTTATGAAGGAAATGAGAAAGTAAAAGATGACAAACTTGAAACATACAGATTGAAATTTGAACAACTAAAGATGAATGAAGATGAAACAATTAGCAAGTATTTTTTAAGATTTGAAGAACTTGTAAATTCCATGAAGGGTCTTGGTGAGAAGTTTGACGACACACTCTTAGTTCAGAAGATTTTAAAATCTCTGCCTGATAAATTTAATCCAAAAGTCTCTGCAATAGAAGAATTAAATGATCTCAAAACCATGTCCATTGATCAACTTCTAGGAACTTTAACTGCATATGAAATGAGAATTAGCAAAGGTAAATCCAGTACTAGAGAAGCATCTTTTAAAGAAGACAAGAATACTGATTTAGAATTAGATGATATTGAGGCAAAATTTGTGAGAAGGTTAAAGAAAGGATCAAGAAAATATCAAGGGAAGTTTCCCTTCAAATGATTTAACTGTGGTAAGATAGGTCATTTTGCATCTAAGTGTCCCCATCAGAAAAATGACCAGAACTCTGATGATGAAAAGAAGTACAAATAAAATAAATATAAGAAGAAGAAAAGTTTAGTTGCAAATGATGACAATTCCTCAGAAGACACCGATAGTGACTCTTCCTATGAAGATAAGGAAAATGACTTCATGCTTATGACCAAAGAGGATTATGATAATAAAATAATAGGCAGTGATGATAATGATGAAGAAGTTGTGGTTGCTATGGAAGGAAAACTGATCAGTGCATTGGAAGAAATTGACAGACTCAGAATTAAGAACAGAAAGCAAAAACAATTGCTGATACAGTTCGAGAAAGAAAGTAAAAAACTTGATGAAGACTTTGCTCTGCTAAAAGTAGAATTAGAAGAGACAAAGAAAATAAAAGACATACTGAAACAACAATTGTCAGAGAAGAAATTCAGGTGTGAAGCCTTAGAAGAAGAGATAGTAAAAATCAGAAAAGAAATGGAGAAGTTTAAAGGATTGTATCACCAAAATCTGCCAAGTATTAAATCCTCGGAAGGATTAACCTCCATTCTAAATCAACAAAGAAATTCAAAATTGAAAGCTGGATTGGGATATGAAGAAGGATCAAGTAGTGATCATCCAAGTAATATAGAATCTATCAAGTTTGTCAAATCCTCAAACATTGACAACAGTTACTCTACAGAAACAAAGAAGGAAAATCAACCACCAAGAAGGAATGAAAGAAAATGCACCAGAACCGAATTTGTAGACCAGAAAGATTATCGGCATGAAACAAATCCACCTCCTCAAAGAAGACATATTTTTCCAAGATACAAAGATTTTTTATGTGGTTATTGTTTTTTCTGCTCTAATTTTGGTCACAAATCTATAAACTGTCCTTTAAGATTTAGATATGAACAATCAATATATTCAATGAATAACTATCTTCCACAACAAAGATTGAGACAACCAAGCAACAAACAATCACAGACTATAAATCATGTGATGACTGGGAGAAGGACACAGGTGAAACACAACAACAGTTATGAGCATAACAATCGTTATGATCTATTATTCAGTGAACCAGAATGTTACAACTGTCATAATTATGGGCATAAAGCTGTAGACTGTCGCCTAAGGAAATACAATCCAGACTTGAACCCCACTGCTGAAAATGTCAAGGTTTGGAAGAAGAAAGCAGATGACAAGTGTGGACTAGTATTATCAGCCCCAAAACAAAAGAATCCCTACTATATTGACAGTGGATGTTTCAAACATATGACTGGAGACAAAAGTAAGTTTCTAACTTTAAGTGAAAACAAATCAGAGAATGTAACTTTTGGAAATGATGCACTAGGAAAAATAAAAGGTAAAGGAATGGTAAGCCTGAGTAATGGAAAAGGAAAAGATCAAGATGTGTTGTTTGTCGATGGTCTGAAACATAATCTACTAAGTGTCAGTCAAGTTTGTGACAAAGGATGTGAAGTTGTTTTTACTTCTAAAGACTGTAAAATAAAGTCTTTGAGTTCAGGACAACTGATTGCAAAATGGATAAGAACAGAAAATAATGTCTATGTGTTAAAAGAAGAAAAAGAAGAATGTGAATTAAGAAAATATGATGAAAGTTAGTTGTGGCATAGCAGACTTGGTCACCTAAATTTTGATCACATAATCAAACTCAGAAACAATGGGGCAGTAAAAGATCTTCCAAAAATATCAAATCCATATGACTCTGTTTGTAAACCCTGTCAGATAGGAAATCTTACTCGCACTCAGTTCAAATCTAAAAACTTTCCTTCAATAGAAAAACCTCTCCAGTTAGTTCATATGGATCTATTTGGACCATCAATGAAAGAAGGTACAAGAAAACAAAATTACTTTATGTTGATTATCGATGACTATTCTAGACTAACCTCGGTTGCCTTTTTTAAAGAAAAATCTGAAACATTTGAAAAATTCAAAGTGTTTAAGGCTTTGACTGAGAATCAAACAAGAAAAAGATTAAAAATAGTAAGGTCTGATAGAGGAGGAGAGTTTAGTTCAGGGAACTTCAAAGAGTTCTGTGATAAACATGGGATCAAAAGAGAGTACACAATTCCAAGGACTCCATAGCAAAATGGAGTTGTTGAGAGGCAGAATAGGTCAGTACACCAAATGGCAAGATCAATGATGAATGAAAGGAACATACCTCAGACATATTGGGTGGAAGCAATTCATATAGTTGTTCATATCCTTAATAAATCTCATCTCAGGCCACATACTGACAAGACTCCTTATGAACTATGGTTTGGAAGACCTGCTTCAATCAAGCATTTTAAAGTCTTCGGGAGTAAATGTTATATCAAGAACAATGATGAAAATATTGGCAAATATGATGACAGGGCTGATGAGTGTATCTTCTTAGGTTATGCTACAAATAGTAAAGGGTACAGATGCTACAATGAGAGACTGCATAAACTAGTTGATTGTATAGACATAAAAGTTGATGAAGAAATCTCGGTCAAGAATGTAGGCAGTGTTGAACCAAGAACAAAAGATATAGTTGAAAATGAAGATGAACAGGTCTAAGGATAAAAAAAGGGAGAATCTGAATCAGATGAAGGTACAAATACTTCAACTGACACAAATCAGCAGAAAGAAGCAAAATCATCTCTCAGAATTGTTAAAAAGAATCATCCTGAAAATCAGATAATTGGAGACATAAATAAAGGAGTTCAGACAAGAAGGAAATTGATTAAAGACTCAGAACAATCTCAGGTTTCTTTTTTATCTATGACTGAACCTAAAAATTTTGATGAGGCCAACAAGCATGATGATTGGATTAGAGCTATGAATGAAGAACTAGATCAGATTGAGAAAAACAATACTTGGGAGCTTGTCCCTAGACCTGAAGATAAAAATGTAATAGGTTCCAAATGGGTGTTCAAGAATAAAATGAATGAAAAAGGGCAAGTTGTTAGAAATAAAGCCAGATTGGTCTGTAAAGGATATGCACAAGTTGAAGGTTAGGACTTTGATGAAAGTTTTGCACCAGTGGCAAGATTGGAAGCCATCAGAATGTTTCTTGCTTATTCATGTCATAAAAACTTTAAAGTTTATCAGATGGATGTTAAGTCAGCATTTCTAAATGGAGATCTAGAAGAAGAAGTATATATGGAGCAACCTGAAGGATTCTCATTGAAAGATAATCCTAATTATGTTTGTAAGTTGAAGAAGGCCTTATATGGACTAAAACAAGCACCACGAGCTTGGTATTATAGACTGGACAATTTTTTACAAGAAAAAGGGTTCAAGAAAGGTACTGTTGACAATAACCTTTACATTAAGTTTGAAGGTGATAATTTACTAGTTGTTTTGGTTTATGTAGATGATATTATTTTTGGTTGTACTAATGAATCATCTATCTAGTGGTTTGCTAACTCTATGCAAACAGAATTTGAAATGTCCATGATAGGAGAACTGCCATATTTTCTTGGCTTACAAGTAAAACAAAGTTCTACAGGAATATTTATTTCTCAAGAAAAATATTTGAAAGAGATGTTGAAGAAATTTCAGATGGATGATTCCTCTCCAGTTAGCACACCTATGGTGGTTGGTTGCAAGCTGAGTAAAGATGATATCTCACCTGATGTTGATCAAAGGACATATCGCTCTATGATAGGTAGTCTTTTGTACATCACAACATCCAGTCCTGATATAATGCAAGCTGTTGGAATGGTAGGTCGTTATCAGTATGCTCCTAAACAAAGTCATTTGGTAGCTATCAAAAGGATATTTAAATACTTGAAGGGAACAATGACTTATGGTCTGTGGTATCCCAGAAATCATAATTTCCAGTTAACTTCTTATTCAGATGCAGATTGGGAAAACTGTGCTTATGAGAGAAAAAGCACCAGTGGAGGAGCATTCTTTATGGGTGACTCATTAGTTGCATGGATTAGTAAAAGGTAAGTATCCATTTCATTATCCACTACAGAGGAAGAATACATTGTTGTTGCTACTTGCTACACACAAATTTTATGGATGATACAAACTCTTGTAGATCTAAAGGTAACTTACACTGATCCCATTCTAATTCACTGTGATAACACCAGTGCCATTAGTGTCTCCAAGAATCATGTTCTTCATTCCAAGACTAAGCATATTACAATAAAGTACCATTTTCTCAGAGAACAAGTTACAAACATAATTGTTCAACTAAATTATATACCTTCAACAGAACAGATTGCAGATATATTTACAAAACCATTAGCAACAACCCCTTTTGGATATCTTCGTCAAAAGTTGAGGGTTATAATTTCTTGTCATGTCCAATCTGTTCACCTGGTCAGGGGGAGTATTTATTGAATATCTGGTGTATTTCCAAGATTCTCATAGTTGACAGGGGGAGTATGTTTTGCAACAGATCAGGGGGAGCATGTTTCTTCTTTGACATTGATGTCAAAGGGGGAGAAAAGAGTTAGGGAGGAGATTCTGAATGCATGTGGGTGCTTGAGTTGCCATCAATGCCAAAGGGGGAGAATGCTGGAAAATCGTTAACAGACAGTGCATGCTTGTATACTTGTCATTGATGGAAAGTACAATAGTGAGGATGGCATGAGTACAGAAAGTATGAAAACTAACGAAAATTTTCAAAGCTATTACTGTTGTGTCCGGCGCTCATGGTTGTTGGGTGAAGGGCTCGACCCAATGTTCAATGCTCTCTGATTCAATTGTCAGGAGATCATGATAGAGTTTCGGGCTAGAATGATGTCTCTGGAGGGGACACGAGTTGTGCCAGATACTCGAAAAGGACTTGTTTGTGTAGCTAGGGGAGATGAGGGTTTGGTGCACTTTCAATGGCTTAATCAAACAAGTAATGTGGTAGAAGTTGATCAAATTGTATTACCAGATGAAGCTGTATTTGAAAAGGTCAAGGAAACCCCCGAGCGAGTGTACATTTTGAAATTCAAGGAGGATGATCGCAAATTCTTTTTCTGGATGCAGGTTCCCGATGACCGTCAGATCAAGTGTTGATTGGGACTATTGATCTGGACCGTCGACTACATTTTGAAGTCTCGCGACTCGCGTCTTGAAGAGGCAAGAAATATGACCATTGAAATTGTGATTTAATCGCAGCCGTCAGATCAAGGTGTGATCTGGACTGTCGACTCCATTTCGAAGTTTCACGACTCGCGAGTTGGAGAGGTAAGAAACAAAACCATCGAAATCGCGATATGAGAAATCGCGATTTAAGTCCACCCGTCAATTCACGATGTGTTTTGGACCATTGATCTAAGCTCCAACTCGGAGCTTTTCCTATCACGATTTGGAGAAGTAAGAAACAAAACCATCGAAATCACGATTTAATCCCAACCATCAATTCATGATGTGTTTTGGACCGTTGATCTGAGCTCCAACTCAGAGCTTTGCCTATCATAACTTGGAGTGACAAGGACCTCTATCGAAGGAATCGCGAGATGCGAATTCACGATGAGATCTGGACCGTAGATTCATCGAACGCGTGGACCATTGATCTAAGATTCATTTTGGAGTTTCGCTTATCGCAACTTGGAGTGACAAGGACCTCCATTGAAGCAATCGCGAGATGCGAATTCATGATGAAATCTGGACCGTAGATTCATCGAGATCATGGACCATTGATCTCAGCTCCATCTCGAGGTTTTGGGGATCGCGACTTGGAGAGTCAAGATGCCTCATCTCCAGACTCACGAAAGGCGAATTTTCGAAAATCACTTTTTGCATAAGCGCTTGATCATGGCCCTAGTCTTATAGAGGAAGGAGCTAGCATAGAAAATCTCTATATCGGAGCTTCGAAGATCGCAACATGAAGTGTCGAGACACTTGGCCACAGGTATTCTGAAATGTTGAAACCTGATTTAAAGGCAATATTAATAAAGTTCATCGAACGGTGCAGATAAACATGAATATGATCGGAGGGCTACTGTTCTCTCTCACAGTTAATTCATTAGTTACGAATTAGTTAGGAAAACTGATTCATGATTTCTAATTGGTTGGCGTTTCAGTTGCCGAGACGGTTTTTATTTCTCCTTAGAAGATTCTAAGTGTAACTGCTGCAGGGGCAGTGCATAAAAGAAGAAGAGACAGACTGTGCATGGAGTAGTTTTGGACAAAAAATGAATTAAACTGTAAGAAAGGGAAAATCACAGGATGCGCAGTGTGAGACTGAAAATATGCACAGTGTGAGACTGAAAATGTGCACAGTGTGATATAAAACTCAGAGAAGAGTAACAGATGATGAAAAGATTTGAAACGGAGCAGAATGACAAAACAAGTTGAAGCATAGTAGAATTGCAGAACAGACAAAGGAAGAGAGGAATTGCAGAACAGTTAGAAGAAGACCAGATTTACAGAATAGAGAAGAAGTGGTAAGAATCAATTTATCTGTGTAGTTGTCTGTTTATTCATTCATTCATATTCCAGGGTGGTTGGGAGGTGCTAGGGAGGACTGTAGTCCTCAGAGGTTCAAGTGGGAGATTGAACATAGGGAGTTGTAGCTTCCATCTGGTTGCAGCCAGAGAAACCGGGGTGGCAGGGTGGTGCAGGGGAGAACAAGTGTTCTCTGTTATATAGGTTAGAGCCTATGTAACTGGAAGTTGGTGCTTCCATCTAGTTGGTGCTGGAACATTAGGGGAGTTGGTGCTTCCTTCTAGTGGGTGC
This sequence comes from Picea engelmannii, assembly GCA_009831015.1. Lineage (NCBI taxonomy): Eukaryota > Viridiplantae > Streptophyta > Pinopsida > Pinales > Pinaceae > Picea > Picea engelmannii. The sequence goes on along the minus strand of ML777655.1, from coordinate 365,421 downwards.
TAGAGAAACAAGAGAGTCAGTGCTCTCAAACAAGTTGCAGCTTGTAAAACAAAGGTAGCAACCTCACATTGAGTTGGTGCTCAATTATAGATGATGTACAAAACTTAAAAGATTGCCTATCATTTCGAAGAAGAATAGGTTTTCTCCCTTTATGGTTTTCCTTGTGAAAATCTGTCTCTGTGTATACCTTATGTGTGACTGATGCTCTTTACTTTTACTGTCCATATGTTGTATAATGTTGATGATCATTTGAAGAAAGATTAAGAATGTTTTAATAGAATTAAAATTGTTTAAGCACAATAAAAATTGATTCACCCCCCCCTCTCAGTTGTCTTAGTAATTTCAACAACCCCATCCTTCTTTCTTATGAAAATAAAAGGCACACCCAAAGGTGACACACTTGGACGTATAATTCCTAGGTCCAAAAAATCCTTTAGTTTCATTTTCAATTCCTGTAACTTAGGTGCTGACATCCGATAAGACATTCTTGCTATCAGTTTAGTTCCAGGTTTCAAGTCGATGTTAAAATCCAACTCTCTTTTGTGCGACAAACCTGGTAACTCTTCTGGGAACACGTCCGCAAACTCTTGTACTAAAAAAAGGTTTTCTAATCCTTTTTCCACACCCTTGTTGTTCAACGCTAAGATTTCATATAGATTTCATCCTTTGCACATGCTCTTATGTAGCTTTACAAAAGAAATGAACCTCAGGAACATTCCTTGGTTTCTTCCTACAATCACTCGTCTCCGTCCCTCATCATCGGTCAAACTCAACCATTTTGTCTTAGAGTTGAGTATTGCATTATGAGATTCCAACCAGTGCATACCGATCAAGATTTCATAATATCCTAAGATCATGGTGTATAGGTTGGACTTTGCTACAAAATCTACCAAGTTAATGCACAGGTATGTAACCATTCCTCCAACCTCATGTTTGGCACTCAAAGCAATTTCTATGTACCTAAACTCATCATGTTCAATTTCCTTTACCTTAATTCTTTTTAGCACTGCACTAGAAAAAATTTCTCTGTAGCACCTGGATCTATCAAAATACTAAAATTTTGGTCGACGATCGTACCTGACGTCTCGAGCATAGTGGACTGGTGCCCGACCTGGCGGTTATTCACCGATGCATGAATCCCGTGGGCCTTTCCCAAATCTCCGACTGTAGTGTGTCTCGTTGACCCGACTGCTCTAGCCCTCTCAATCGAATAGTCTTGCTAGTAATGTGGATCTCCACATGTCCAACATCTAGTCTTCGGTCCAATATTATTGGTCCCCGAATTAGAATTTGTTGGTAGGCCCGAATTAGAAGTTGTTGGCCTACTAGCCTAGAATCTACGTATGTTCTGTTGAACAAGCCTAAACTGTTTCTTTTGCAGGCGACGTTGCTATTGATGTTTTGGTCCTCTATAGGGAGTCCTCTACTGAGGAGCCAGTCATCGTGGCATGATGAATGTGGATCCTCTTGGTGTATCTCGATACCCTGATGTACATATGGCTGGTGTCTGATGCTTCTGCACACCAGATGTCACCTGTCTAGTTTCTCTTGCAGGAGTCCTGCCCTGACCCCTGCTGGTCAGCTCTTCCTCGGCTATGAGGGCCTTTTGGACTCCATCGTGCAACTTTTGAGGCATTAGGATCCTCACCTTCACACAAATGCTGACGTTAAGGACGAACACAAACTTGTTGACCTTTAGCTTCTCGATGTTTAGATGCAGAGCATACCTAAGAAACTCCATGAATCGGGCCTCATACTCGGGCACCATACGACCACCCTGTCGTAAGGTATTGAACTCATTTAGCTGGAGCTCAATGAATTCCTCTGATAAATACCTCTCTGAAAACTGTTCCTCGAGCAATTCCCATGACATGTCTTCAACGATTATGTTCATTTGTGGTAGGAGAGTATTCCACCATAGAAGAGTGCTCCCATTCAGCTGAAAGACTACCATGTGGACTTTCATGTTGGAGGTGTAGTCGCGAAGTGCAAAACACATCGCCATGTTATCCAACCATGCCTCGACATCTAAGCCATCTATGACACCCATGAACTCGGGAAACTTAACCTTCTTGAGTTCTCTTTGAATGCTACCACTGCCAGCTAGAGTGCATTGTGGACCCTCATTGGGCACAGGTGTCGTGGCCTCATCTATATTTAATTGGTTAATCAAGGCCTTTGACATCCTATGAAAGGACCTCATCAACCCAATCACATCCTCCACAACAATCTCCTCTTGTCCAATGATTTTTTCTTCTCCTTGGGGTTTAGACCCCTCTGGCGTGGATGCTACTAGAGGCATCACACCTCCTCCCCTAGCACCACGTCATCTACCTCCATGGCTTCCTCTAACCATGATTACCTGCATGGAAAAATTTCAAATTTTAATTAGTAATAAGTTATTAATCAAGTGTTTAATACAGTGGAAGGTGTAATGATCCCAAGTCGCGGGTTTGAACCTCGCTCTGATACCATATGTAACAACCCCTCCGTTACAACAACAAATAGCGATGTACATCAGGTAAATGTTTTTTTTTTCGCATTATGTTATTAAACTCATTAAAACATAACAAACAAAATCGCAAATGATACATCATCGTAACTAAAATGACACATAAGCATTGCATTAACATAAATAAAAGAGACACAACTCAACACATAAACAACGACTCAATCAACGTAACATCATAACTAATAGTCGCACTTTATCAACACATCATCATAATAAAAAATGACACAATCGACAGATCATGATTGACTGAAGAAATACACAATTGAATGATCAACCATGTCACTGAGCATTAAAGGAACTACCCACCCAACCTATCCTGCATGGTTAGGATTTCTAGGACACATAAGAAATGCTCAAGCCTAGGATTCATCTGATTGATTTTGACCATTTAAGATCTCAGGGTTGGCGTCTGTTCTGAGGAACAAGGAGGTGTTGAAATCCCTTAATCAATCACAATTCATAACTCCACTCTATATTATCAGTCGTACATTAACATTATCACATGGCACCAGAGAAATCTAACTACTAAACCATCATACATCAACATTATTAATGACGCAAGAGTAACTAATTTCTAAGACAATCATACATCCACATAATTAAAGGCACAAGTAATCTAATCACAAGCCAATCATACATCACATTAAATTCATGGCGCAAGAGTATTCATCAATTTTATTTTCAAGGCGTGCGATTAATCAATTACTGAATTAAACAATAAATCAACATTCTTCTCAAGGCACGTGATTAATCAAATTATGAATGAAGCCATAAATCAACATTCCTTTCGAGGTGCATGATTAATCAAATTCTGAATTAAACAACAAAGCAATCATTATATAATCATGGAGCAACATGATATTCGACTAAACTTTATCATTTTGCGAGCAACAATGTGGGTAAGGTAGCAAAAGGATAATTTATAAATATAAAGGAATCAAGAGTGCAATAACATACATACCATTAGAATGTGCTATCTCAATCAAGTGGTACAGTAAGAATTTAATGCAATTTCATAGTCATTTATAAGTTACTTATACAAGATGTTACTTACATTGAATTATTAAAATATAGGGTTGCCTATGTATCCATTAAGAAGTTATGCATCATCACACATGATTCATAATAAGATAATTCCCACCTTACTTACATATTCATAAGTATGAATTGAGGAGGATCAAGCTTACTAACTGACCTACTTAAGGTCTTGAAGCTCCCAGACTAAGATATTAATGAAAATCAATAATTATTAATTAGGTGGGACAAAATATTTTCTTCTTGCATTTAAAATATTATTGAGAATGAAAATAGTTAACATTTATCAATATAGAGAATCCATACAACATAGAGAATCCATTTAACTTTGAAAGGTAATTGGAGGTTATAACTGGAAAAGGATGGAACTTTTTATATATTTTTAATAATTTATGATTGCATATAATTTAATAATTATTTATAGTTACATGAAAATTGTTTGAAGATCCTTTGAAGATATTTTATTTTACAACTATAAGAAAATCAATTGATTTAATCTCATTGAAGTAAGTTAATGTTGTTGTTTGAAGAGTTTTGCATTTACAATAAAAAACACGAAAATAATAATAGTCTAAACTACAATAATTATGCCGAAAGGCCTATACCTATTGAAGATGGGCACAATTAATGATCTTATAATTATGAAAACTAATCTTATGGCTAGCAATTGAAGATGTTGGCATATTCTTAGTCGTCCTTCTAAATTAATGAATGGGATTTCATGTTCATAACTTTTTTGCATTTTTTAATGCTTACGTTTCCTTGAGCTAAACGGATAGCGACATATATACAACAGAGAGAATTATAAAGAAATACCCGAAGAGTTTTTCTGTCTGATTTCAAATAAATTCATATAGGATCTTGTTAGAATCCCTGACTCTCACATCACTATTGGAGAATCATTTTCTTATTATCACCTATAATCGAAACTCGGTAAAAGATTGGCACAAGCCAGAAGATGTGTTGCCCGATCTGAGAATGAGAAATATAATGGAGGACTGGTTCTCCCACTACGACCTCGGCCCTCCCTTCGACTTCATCTCCAAACAGGACAACCTCGTGGTAGCGATGGATTCTGTATTGAAACAACATAAGAGTTCACTGTTGCTCGAATTAAAGAGTGCGATCAGAAGCAAGCCTTAGCTAATGAAAAACGGAGGATGTATCTTGTGCGTGACCACACTCTTATCATTGTCAAGTTTCGTTGCTTCATTTTTATGTCTGCTTTGAGATTGTGGGAATGACATAAGCCTTTCAGAATTAATCAGCCACATGATTGTGGCTGTGCTACTAATTACTTCAACATGATTTTGTAATTTTGTAAGACAAAATTATCATTTATATTAATAAAATTAATTCTCTATTGTAAGGGGCAGCGAATTAGGCAAATGCTGCCATTGTCGTGGATGCGACTGGCATACTCCCTCGAAAGGAAACTTCGCAGGAAGAGATGGGAACACAATGACTGCCAGAGAGAGGGAAATGAACCATTGACCATTGCGCAACTAAGGAATAACAACCAGTGTTGCGGTCAACCCTCAAGGATAACTCATAGAGTTGTATTTCGTGGCCAGTTAAGCTCTGTCTGGAGTCTGGTGACGGTCATGGTATAAATCTGGGGATAGGCGAGGATACAAGGAACAACAACCCAACAAGAGCCTGACTGTGAGCTCACATAATTTTGGAGAGACGGTAACAATTGCGCTGAAAAAATAATCTACGTAGACCAAGAGGAGAATAATTCTCGCACGAAATTACAGGGTGCGACTACAACCCCGAGAATGCAAGGTTAGTGTAGTCTGTTGAAATTTTCATAGAAAAGGGGTCGCCCTTTCTCGCATCAAGCCTAAGCACACAAGACTTAATTACCTTCATATGGTTCTCCTAAACAAAAAGGGTAATATTCTTCCACTTCTAACAGAGGATACAAGGTAAAATTGCAAGGCGATTCCCCAACACACAGGGAAAATTATTATATATGCAAAACGCAGAGGATACAACGTAAAATTGCAAGGCAATTCCCCCAACACGCAGGGAATTTTTATATATACAAAACGCAGAGGATACAAGGTAAATCGCAAGGTGATTTCCCCAACACGCAAGGAATTTTTATATATGCAAAACGTAGAAGATAGAAGGTAAAATTGCAAGGTGATCTCCCCAACACGTAGTGAAAATTATTATATATTCAAAACGCAGAGGATACAAGGTAAATCGCATGGCGATTCCTCAACACGCAGGGAATTTTTTTATATATGCAAAAATCAGAGGATACAAGGTAAATCGCAAGGCCATTCCCCAACACGTAGGGAAAATTATTATATATGCAAAACGCAAATGATACATGGTAAAATCGCAAGGCGATTCCCCCAACACGCAGGGAATTTTTATATATGAAAAACGCAGAGAATGATGGTGCATGGAGCATACCATTTCAGTCAAGGAAAAAAGAAAGGAGCTTTGTTTTCTTGTTTGGTTTTGGCAGAGCCGTTGCAGGTGGTGGAGAGAATGGACTGAGATTATGGTTGCAATGCAAAGGATAGGGGAGACTTTTATTCCCTATCAGATCTGACTTCGGATAACAATCAATCTTATCTATCATTCCTAACGACCATGAAGGGGATTGACTCGGGGCTGAAGGAGATCAATTATTATATATGATTATTGTTGCTAGAGTGGTCCTTTGATATATATAATATTTGGTTTGAAACTAATGTACAAGGTTATACCGAACTCTTGCAATAAACAAAAACACTAATACCAACTATACAAATAAATAAAGCACTGACCAATAGGTTCCAACGTTCCAACGTACTGATAGTTAGAGTAACTTATCTATGGGGGGGGTGTCATGATGACTTTCAGTGTGCTTAGTGAAGGTTTTCTAGTGATTCACCAATTATGAATGAATCTACCCACACCACAAATAATATGCAGGTGGACTATAATATCTTTAACAGACACTCGACTGTGAATTCGATTTGTTATCGTTGGGCTTATACTCTACACTATAGGTTAGGATAAGTAGGTTCAATCTTTCGAGAAGCCTAATATGGAATGGATACATTAGACAAAACTCTAGTACTACACACACGAGACAACAAAGAAGACCTACTATAGCCATCAAGCCATCCAGTTTGTCCAATGCCAAGATCTGGCGATTCGACAGGTGTTGATGGTATATAGGTGATTTCTCATTGCTTGTTTCAGATTTCACATTCGGTATACTTATACATATCTACTAGTTATGTTTAATCGTTTCTAGATCTTATAGAAATCCATCAATAAATAGAAAATTTAAAATTGTATTATTTCATTTACAATCACAACTTCACGGCAAGATTCAACTTTAATATACAATCTATTTAACAATTACAACTTGAAATTTAAATACCGTAACCGATGAAGAAAGACTTGATGACGATCCTTTGCAACTAGTGTTCACTTCCTTTGCCCACCTTCTAACCGTTGATACTTCACCAGTACCTCCCAACTAACACTAGGGGTACTTTTCTTCCCCCTTAACCCCTCGAGCCGCAAAGGGGCCACGCACGCACACAACCAGAAATCCTATAGCTCCTAGCTCGCCTTTCAAGGTAGAGCCACAACTCTCTTTCAAGATGGGTATCCCAACTCTCACAAGTAAAACCAGTCAAATTTCTACAGCATAACTTTTCCCATAACCAGTGTGATCCATTGCTCATCTCAGCCATTTGTTTTATAGAATTTTCCCATAACTCATCCCCACTTGCACAATTAATTCACTTTTTAATTAAAATGATATAGAATTATCTCCCCCTTACACTTGTCACCCTTTCCCCACTTTGCACAATTAAATGCACATTTCATTTTAATAAAATTCAATTTCCCTCACCCTTCCTAAAAGCGTTCTTTAAATCACTTGTAGTTGTCTCTTTATTCCCCTTATTTCCAATTAATGATTGACGCCTTTTAAAATTGAGTTGAGTTAAAATATGAATCTTCTCCAAGTTAAACTAGTGTTAACTAGACTCTAGATTCCTTTCTATGCATACCCACTCCTTTAGATTTATTCCATTCTTACCTTAAATTCCAATTTGGTAATTACTTGCACAAATGTGTATTAATTCAATCTTTAGATTTATTTTATTTTTTTGATTTCTTAAATTGATTTACTTCATCCCCTCATTATTTAATTTATAAATTTAGTTTTTAGTCTTCTTACTAAGTTAGACTTAGGCCTAATTAAATTTTTAATTGCAAAGGCTTAGACTCTTATAGGGTTTATGATTAATAAATTCAATCTTTAATTAATTAATTAATTAATTGATCTGGCAGTGCTAAATATTTTACAAGGTTAATTATTCGCTTAGGGTTTTCTAGACCACCTAGATTCATTGACTCAAATTTTATTTATGCGACGTTCCCTTCAAAACGCACTTCGTGGTCCAAGGGTGTCACTTGCCTTTGATTCAACTTTTTAATTATGCGACATGCCCTTCAAGACATACTCTGTGCTCCAAGGGTGCCACTCGCCTTTGACAGTTTTTGGTAGTTGTCCAACCCCTTGAATTAGCACTCCATTAAGGTGACCTTCTGAGAGACTAAGGGCTTCTAAGGAATAAGGGCCCTGCCTTATTCTACACCCCTTATAAATATGCGTGAGCGACTATCTAAGTCTTCCCTCATGACATCGTGGACCTCTCAAACTAGGTAATCATTAACCTACAATTCGAGCCACGGAGAGAGTGCTAGTAGGTTGTGACAGGGATGCTGCCACACCTCTCCCTCAATATCTGGTCTATGTACATGGCCCCTTTACTCCGTATGTGAGTCATATTAGCAAACAATCGTCAGCCTACATCCATCAACAAAACACTGTCAATGATCCATAAACAACATCATAATATAATTGATCATATGTCACATTTGCATAAATGAAATACTCAAACCAATACAATCCACTCCCTAACTCAATCTGGAGTCCAAGGAGGTCCATTGATGCCATCGACATCCTCCATCTATCAAGATTCATTCATACTTAGGGGAAACTCGTCAATAACATCTATTAATATATAGATATTAAACAACATAAATTATAATCCATCAACATCATCATAAGAATCCATAAGCGAAACAAATAACTATATACTATAACCGAGTCACTTGCACGTAAGTGTCCTCAAAGAATAAGTCAATAACATGTGCTCTCAAGAGTGGGTTGTTATAGTTGTCCCAAAGATAAAAATAAAAATAAGTCTTTGAGGGGCGGAGATCTAAATTTCCAAGAAAATATTTAAGGAAGTGATGGAAATGTGTTAAAGACGAGTATTATAAGAAGGATTGTAGATCTAAAAGTGTTGATAAAGGGAAGGGATGTGATGATGTTCCTTCCACAGAAGGGAAGACCTCCTCAGAGGAAGAGGGGATGTGTACTTTGATTCTATAAGAACACATTAAGATCATGATGTATGCTTGATCGATTAGGGTGATTATTTTCATAAGGCTCCTCATAGGGAGTGGTTTTGTGAATATGAAAAGTACAATGGAGGTGATATTTTATTAGCATAAGACTCGACAACTAGAATCACATGATGTGGAAGAGTTAAGTTTCTACTCAAGGATGGAAGGATTGGGACACTTCCTAGGGTTTTTCATACTCCAAAGCTAGATAGAAACTTGATATTCGTAAGCAAGATTATTGATGAAAGTGTACATACTATGTTCGAAAAGGATACCTGTTAAATGGTTTGAGGAGAAATGGTATCTATGAGGGGAGTTCTATAAGACGTGTGGAATAAAAAGGCAAAAGGCTACTCCATACACACCTCAACAGAATGGAGTTGTAGAAATAATGAATAGGACATTGATGGAAAAGTAAATGAGCATACTTAGTGGTGCTCAGTTAGTATAATAATTTTGGGCAGAAGCAGTGGATATTGCATGTTACTCGACAAATCAATCACCCTCATTAGTGTCGGTTGAAAAAAACCTGCATGAGGCATGGACTAGTAAAAAACCCCTCTCTTAAACATCTCAAAATTTTTGGTTGTTATTATTATGTACATGTTCCAAAGGAAAATAGGAGTAAGTTGGATAACAAATCTGAAAAATGTATATTTATTGGTTATAAAGATGGTTCAATGATTCTTAGATGTACGAAAAATTACAAAAAATAGCATATCTAGGAATATGTTGATTTCCCTCAAGGATTTAAATAAGAATGAAAACATTGTAGTTCTCAAAGAAAATAAAGGTGGGGCAATCGTTATCATGAAATCGGAGGACTATGTAGCTAATATGTATAACCATGTGAATAATAGCGGGAGTTATAGAAGACTAAGTAAAAACCCCCTCAAAAAAAATTGTAACGAATTTGCTAATTCCATCAACAAATCAGGTTTGGATGAATATATCAAGAACAAGTTGGTAACTAAGTTTCCCTCAAGTATGAGGTTCTATGGTCTTCCAAACATTCACAAAGAAGGTGCTTTTCTTAGGTGTATTTTCAACACGATTGGAGGACCTACCTACAAACTAGCTAAGTATTTATCCAATAACCTCAAGCCTTATGTAGGTAAAATTGTGTCCTTTATCAAAGATTCAACCTTTTTTGTGAACTTGATTAAAAAAGTTAAGATAGAACCGAATGATATTTTGGTGATCTTCAATGTCATTTTTCATTTTACCAAGATCCCAATTGATGGACAAATTTAGGTTATCAATAAGATATCAGACCAATGCACCACAAAGATTTTCAATTTTTGTTTAAAATATACTTTCTTTAGTTTCCAGGGCCAGATGTACGAACAAACCTGTGGTGTTGCGGTGGGGTCTCCTTTGTCCCCCATTGTGGAGAATTTAATTATGGAACAATTTGAAGAGAATGCTCTTAGTTCTTTTCCCCTGAAGTCGAAGTTGTGGGTGGGATTTGTTGATGACATTTTTTTCATTTGGCCCCATGGTCGTGAGAGTTTAAATAATTTTTTAGAACACCTTAATAGTCAATCGGAACACATCAATTTTATTATGGAAGTTGAAGAAACTTGTATTCTCCCGTTCCTCAATGTTCTAACCATGAAGAGACCTAATGGATCCTTGGCACATAAGGTTTTCAGGAAGAAAACCCACATAGAACAATACCTACATGACAATTCCCATCACCACCCTGCACAAAAATTGTGGGTCCTTAACACTCTAGCAATGAGGGATTTTAGGATCTCTGATCATGAGCATTTGGAAGAAGACAAACTCCATTTCCTTAAGTTTTTTAAGGATAATGGATACACATAACACCAAGTTTTGAAGGCTTTCAAAATTTTTTCCAGAGAATGTCACAATAATAACCAATCTTAGAACATATTTAAAGTCTCCCTTCTTTGCATTCATGGAACAACTGACAAGATCTTGTGTTTATGCAGGAAGGCATATATCGATGAAATTGGTTGTTCCATAAAAATCAGTGTAAAGGAACATATAGAAGATACAAATCATAACAAAGTTCATTCATCAGCATCAGTGACCACTCGAGCAAAACCAAACACCATATTTGCATTGAAGATACCAAAGTCCTAGCTAGTATTTATTACTACTCAAAAAAGAAATTTTGAGAAGTTATTGAGATCGAGATCAAGAAGCATCCCAACAAAATTAATCACGGAAATGTTTGGAAGATCAATAAAAGTTGGGCTCCTACATTATAACATACTCATAGACCTAAAGGAAATTATATCCATTTTATTCCTTATAATTATACTAATAATAACTACACTAATAAGAGGTTTATATAACCTTATACAAAAATTTTAACATTTTAATATTATTTTTAGTTAATTTTATTAACTATAACTTTAATATTTTTATTATTTTTTGGCTTTTCCAACTTGGTTGTGAGGGTTTTTATATTTAGGTTTGGTTTTTGTTGTGTGTTCTTTATTTTATGTTTCATTTTTATTTTCCTTTGTTTTCTTTTCAAATCCTTTTTTTTCTCTTCGTTTTCCCTTTCCCTTTATTAGTCCATGTCGAAGGCGCAGAGGGACTATAGTAATCGATAATTCGTTGACTTCATATTAATTTGTCCTTTGACCATAAATTTTTGCATCATCTATATCGTACGTACTATAGAAGTAAAAACGTTATTATATATATATATATATATATATATATATATATAAACTTATATGTCATCATCTCATTGGACAATAAATTTGAGGTCTTATTGCCATCTTCGTTGTTCCCAATGTTGTAAATGTGTAGATATCCAAAGTTTTGAGCTTAGATGTCCTTTTTAATTCTTATTACATTTTTACTGAAATGTTTACAAACCGAAAGTTATGAGCATGTACGTTGTTTTTTTATAAGGTATTTGTCCTATTATTATTAGTCCTTTGTATTTGTATTTAAATCTTTTCATACCGAAGGTTTAGATCATTGACACTTTTTTTGAGGTGCTTGAATAGGCCTGACAGCGTAAATGTTTACATGGCGCGAGGTCCTGAAATAGGTCTGAAAGCTTAAATGTTTGCATACCACGAGGCTCTTAGACAACCTGACAGCCTTAAATGTTTACCTAAATAGGCTTCTCGGAGTACATTTTTCCTCAAAAATTTCCATACAATGTTGCAGTGAATTTGGACAATATTGTTGTCCACCTCCAGTTGAATAGGCATTATATGTTTCATACTTCTTCTAGGCTTGGAATTCAATTTCGTCATCGTTGATGCTACATACATTGTTTACTGGTTCGGTGGGTGCATCTTCTTCGTTGGTTCGTCAGTTGTTGCTTGTTGTTGTTTGGTTCAACTTTGCAAGGTTGGGGTCCTACATTCATAGATAGATCTGGTTTTTTTTTTTTATTACTTTGCAGGGTCCAGGTGATACACCCACAATTCAACCTGTGCTTCTGTCATTCATCGTTTTGGAGTAATTTTACATGCCATAATTTCATTTTATATCCCTTCTTTGTTGTTCAGTGTTTGCAGTTTGCAAGTAAGAATGTTTGCTTATTTCTAATGGCATGCTCGTCATATGTTTTCAGTTCCTTTTGTGCTTCGACTACAATTTGGTGATCATTGGAGATAGATTATTGTTTACTCGTTCGGTGGTTGTTGCTTGTTCATTGGTTCGTTGGTTCATCGGTTCCTAGTTGTTTTTGTTGTCTGGCTCAAGTTTATGATTTTGGGTCCCTAGGGATGTAGTCCGGCATGTTCATGCTTTCTCGCTGGTTTGCTGCTTGTTGTTTTCTTTTGTTTACTTCGGCTTTGCAGGGTTGGGATTCTGCACTAGCAGTTGGAGCTGGGTTTTTTTTTTTTTGGGGGGGGTGCTAAGCGGTGTTTAGATCCTGCACCCGCGAGTGGACCCGCAGTTGTGTTGTTTTCCTTGTTCCGCGAAGCCAAGATCTTTCGCCTGTTCCGTTCCCGCCTATTCTTCTGTAAAATTTTGTTGATACTTCAATGTTGACATTATACAAAATAGTGGAATAAGAAATAATTGGACAACTACATGTGCAATTGCAGTATCCATTGTTTTTTTGTTAAAATAAAACATGTTCAAAATGCACTTATTAACCATATATGGTGAAATGTGCCCATATCACAATACAGCTTCTTTATCCTCTACGGAGACTGGTGGGACCACAGTATAATTTGTCTTGTACTTGAGACATGATATGTACACCAAATATACTGCAAAATTACATTTCCATGTCTGGAAGCATATCTGGATACTTTGTCGCAGAAAACCAAAATCATTTATCTATGACCATGCAATTTCTTAATATTTTGTGGCTTGTAATATATTTTGGGCAGGGAAAAAATTTATATATTTACAACCATGGATAGAGAAAAGAAAAGGTTCATATTTCTGACTATGTTTTATTCTATTCATTGATTCTCATTTACTGTATGTACATATTACTTGTTCTCCGTTGCATACAAGCTTCCATTTATGTTCATTGTATTTTGTGCGTTCCCACATTCAAACAAATAGAATAGCTGGAAAAAACGAAGGAGTCTTAACTGCAGCGGTGGAAGAGGAGATACAACGATACATGCTTATACTATTATTTCATATTCCATTGTTTTGTATTTCATTTATTGTCTATATATGTTTTCACCTAGTTTATTGTATGTAGATACTGCATACCTTCCTACATAATAACTTATCTTCATTACATGTCTTCCTGCATACTAACTTCCTTCATGTGCATTGTATTTTTCCTGCATTGCTACATTTAAACAAACAAAGAGGCTGGAGAGGACGATGGACTCTTTGGCGCAAATGTAGACAATGAATTGCAGAGGTGCATACCTGTACTCTTATTCCATATTCCAATGTTTAGTATTTCATTTATTGTCTGTGTATTTGTTCTACTGCTTTGCACCTTTTTTAGTGGATGTATATACTACATATATTTCTTCTTATTCTCATGTGAATCGTATTCTCTTTGCTACTACATTAAAATAAATAGAACTGTATTTCTTTATTTTACATGTCTTTCTTCAAACTAACTTGTCTTCATGTGCACTGTATATTCGACATTGCTACCATGGAAGAAATAGATTGGTTGGACAGGAAGATGAATTCTTATATGCAACAATAGAGGGGTCTGTGGTACAATCTTCGAAAAGGTATACCAACTGTGGTGGTAAATTAAACATACAAAAACGGGTGGGGGCATATAATATTGGACTAGAAAATGATGATTTGGAAACAATGGGCCTTTGTGCCCTCCCCATTTCTAATTTTTCCATTTTCTATTATCCCTTTTTCTTTATGATTTCTCTGATTAGTCGTCTTTCCAAAAATGACCTGGTGCATGGGTTGGCAGACTCATAGGTTCACATTTATGGTCATGCTTCTACCTTATTTCATACTTACCCACTTTTTCGATTATGTGTGTTGGGCTGGGGGGTTCAAGATTGTGCCTCTAGCTTCAGAGGTTCCGTGATATACAAATTGGTCGTCATGCCCCGCCATCAGGCCCTATTTACTGTTACACATTTTTTTCAGTCAAAAAATCTGAGGCATACAATTTGAACCTCGGGTCCTCATGTTTCCTGAGTATCCCTTGACACGCTATTTTGTATTCCATATCCTTTGACCCTACATGTGACATTAAGAACAATTATTGACAATATACAATGCATATGCTTGTTTAGTCCTTTTGATGTTCATCTAGACATGCTTGCATCAAAAAATGTTGGACTAGTGACATGGCCATGAGCAGTCAATCATCCCAAACATCAGCAGACCGACAACGCCAAAGGTAAAGATGCATGCATTTTTTTTCCTTGTATGTTTACCAAACAAATATCCTCGACTATTTATCCATCTATGACATGGTGAATATGATGATGTCATATGCAACACATACTTTGTAGTTCACAAGAAGTATCAACAAGTGCAAGCGAGATGTAGAACATAGTGCAGGTTCCGTAGACTAAGAGGTCTGGTTGCAAAAATCTTGCTCCATAGTTCATCCAAGTTGTGCGTCTACTTGTACATTTATGCCATGGAAAAAGAAAACAAAAAAATAATGCACACTACCATTTACATTACTTTTCCTGTTCAAAATTTGTCACCATATCTAAACTTGTAACACCCAAAATACTATCAATAGAGGGCTTGAAAAGCCATCGAACAAGACAAGTGTTCATCGAGGACATAATGGTCGTCTATAGCACTTACTTCGACAAGGAAAAAAAAACTAAATCCATTATGCGTGTTGACATGACAGACAAGGAGGCCTTGATGATAGTAACATTGACTATTCCTACACAACTTGTCCAGAAACATGCAAAAAAGATATTACCATGTAATGGGATATCCATTACAAATTTTAATATATTGCCCAAAATAGTATATGACCATGGTGATTGTGATCAGATATTATCGCTCAACGAAACAAGTATTGTGGAAAAAAATTCTGCTATTTGTTCAGAATATCATTTCATCTCGGACACAACTATCGGCCAACTTGCACAAAGAAGTGACATTCACTTAATCAAAACCATTGGCACAACTGTCACACTCGCAGGAAAACTTGGCTCGCAACACATTCTCCATATAAAATATGGAGAGTCAGACAACGACAAGGTAATGGTACCGTTCTCCATATCCAGTTTTGTCCTTTTCTTTCGCATGTCCATGTATCTCAGTTAAGTTACACAAATATTGCAATGTTTCATGTTGCAGCTACAATTGTTCGATACCTATTCAAATTTGTTTTTGTCAATGAAACAACAATTTCATAAAGGGAAATTTCCACTTATGCTCTTCAAAAATATAACAAAGAAAAGAGATGTTAAAGAAAGGATATTTTTCACAACCCAAGGAATATTTGTAACAGAATTGCAAGAAGACATAGTACAGGATCTCAAGAAACTAACTAGATCTACCACTGTTGTGCATATACATCTACAGATTCATCCTCACTTTTCTCATACAAATATCCTTCACCAAATTTCTGCAGTTTTTTTTTTTTTTCAGGGGGGGGAGAGAGGTAGTTGTATATTATATTGTTCAATACATTAACTGCTATTCTCGTGTTTCTAGGTTGAAGGTGTTTTGGTTGCAACGAATGCGTACTTGACCCCCTTTGAGCCTGTATGTGAAAAATGAAACTCTCTTTCTTCTACCTCTACTTTCATAAGGGATGATATGATTGATTGTCTGCGATGCAGTGAAAACTTTCCATACATATATAGACATTGCCTCAATGTAGCCATCCGAACCGTGGGCAACACAACCGTGCATTGTACAATTCGACAACCTCTATTACAGGATGTGCTTCTCGGGTTAGCAGAGTTGTCATATGAATCATAGCTATAGAAAAAGGCAATCATTTTATACATGTTGCGCGAATTTAGGATACATAACAAATTTACCTTAAATAAGGACAATGAAATATTGCATATCGACTGAAATAAAAAAAATAAAAAAAATAAAAAAAATAAAAAAAATAAAAAAAAAAAACATATCAAGCTTTGGCAGGAAACGAAAACATCTCATGTGTGTCTATAATTTTTCTTCAACACCCATAAGGAATGTTCGTCGGACTCAAGTTCTTCGGAGTTTACATATATAGCTGTAAAATTATCTTTCCAAATATTTTGTCTCTTCTTGTGCACTTGAAACAACAAGGAGAATCTAATTGTAAATGCAATCGATGTTGTTATTTTGATGTTTTTTTGCATCTCCTCGTAAGAATTTTGCACATTTGTTTTGGTGTGCAAATAAATAAAAATGGTGGTTGCTTGTGGCTTTGATGGAGGAGTCTACACATTTTTTGGGTGCTCAAGTTGGACAATTGTTTTCCAACTATATAGCCATGGTAGGATTTCTACATTTTTTTTGGGTGCCCAAATAAAATAAAAACCAGTCTCCAACTATACATTTATGGTATGGTATCTGCATTTTCTCGATGCCCTAATTGAAAAAAAAAAGGAATCGACATGGATTGAAACATGAGTTTGAGATGTTCAGATCTTATTATAGATATTGGGGAGTTCGGGCATTGGAATTCAAACAGGCAGGTGCGGTTGTTGGTGATGTACATATGGAGAATGTGAAGCATGAGATAAAACCCCATAAAAAGTATCCAATTGTAAATAACTTGGGCCCATCCTTTGAACTGTCAAAATAGCTTTCTCCTCTTGGCAGAATCATCAGGAATTTCCAATAATATTGGAAATTTGGCATTGTTAAAACTGGTAGTGATAGACCATTGCACTATTAGAAGAAAATGTCCATAGTCATCTTTCTTAATGGTAAAACAGTAATCGAAAACTTTCTTGTTCCCCATTTTGAGGTCTGGTTATAGCTAGTGTACAGTGGCGAAGCTCTGCTAGTTTTGTGTTGTCTTGTATTTGGCAGACTTTTGTTCATATATGATGGCCCCGGTTATTTTCTCGTGGGAACATATACCAGATGTAAGAGAAAACCAATGAAACGATGTTTTTTTCTATATATCTAATTGTTTGATGAAAAGGTCGATGTGTATTGTTGTATGGAACCTTGTGGGATCTTGCTTGAGGCCTTCTGTGTTCATGCGTTTCCTTCTACCTCAATTTGCAATACATTTGGTGTTTACTTGGTTCTTGGTTGTATGCTTCGTTCTGGAAAATAAATAATACATTCAGGATCTTTGCAGTTTTTCTATGACCTTAAAGACTATAGAGGACATGCTTTTCCCTTTAATATAATATCTGTGACGCAAATGTAGTGTGTGGATCATTTTAACAGATTTCCTTGATCGATGAATTTAGCAAAATTAATCTCCTGGAATAAATTGAAATAAAAGAATATATACTCTGCGAAGTCAAATGGAACTATCATATCAACGAGAGGACATTAAAATTCAAATTCCTCGTTGTTATACTTGCGGTGAAGCTGACAGTATAATAACTTTACTTATACATCCCAAAATTGATTTTCTTGTAGCTTTTAGACGCTTCTCTTATACAAGCAGATCATGGAAACTATAATCATGGCTCGCTATATCTATTTCTTGATTGAAGAACCTGTTCACATGTTTAATGCACTTCATGGTTACTGTTAAGACCATCAATGGGGATTTCTTACTCCATTTCCCTCTTCTGAAAATTTCCATCCCCTTTCTTTTTTCCCTATGATTTCCCTCTCTGGTTACTTACTAATTTCTCAGAAAATTTCTAGGTTCGGGAGTTGGCGGATTCACATGTTCAGATTTTCACTTACATTTATATCACCAGCCCGACCGACCGCTTCCTCGTTTCATATTGAACACAAAGTTTTGATCATGGGTTCCCAGATAGGCAGGTTCAACATTGCGTTTCCATTTTTCTGTCACCTACAAACAACACTCAGACTTCCGTGATCTACAAATTAGTAAACAAATTCCCCTTTATCTTTTTTTTATCACTTTTCCTTGATCGATGAACTTAGCAAAATTAATCTCTTGGAATAAATTGAAATAAAAGAATATATACTCTACGAAGTCCAATGGAACTATAATATCAACGAGAGGACATTAAAATTCAAATCCATTGTTGCTATACTTGTGATGAAGCTGACAGTACAATAACTTTACTTAGACATCCCAAAATTGATTTTCTTGTACCTTTTTTACGCTTCTCTTATACAAAGAGATCTTGGAAGCTATAAGCATGGCTCATTGTATCTATTCCTTGATTGAAGAACCTATTCACATGTTTAATGCACTTCATAGTTACTGTTAAGACCATCAATGGGATTTCTTACACCAATTCTCGCTTCCGAAAATTTCCATCCCCTTTTTTTTCCCTCTTCTTTCCATTTCTGGTTACTTACTCATTTTTTGGAAACTGTCTAGGTGCGGGAGTTGGTAGATTCGCGTCTTCATATTTCCACTTACTTTTATATCACCAGCCCGACCGACTGCTTCCCCGTTTCATATTGAACAACCTTTTTTGATCGCGGGTTCCCAGATAGGTGGGTTCAACATTGCGTTTTCATTGTTCCATCGCCTGCAAACAGCACCCAGACTTCCGCGATCTACAAATTAGCAAACAAATTCCCCTTTATCTCATTTTTAGTACTTTTCCTTGATCGATGAACTTAGTAAAATTAATTTCTTGGAATAATTTGAAATAAAAGAATATATACTATGTGAATTCCAATGAAACTATCATATCAACGAGAGGACATTAAAATTCAAATCTGTCGTTGTTATAATTGTGGTGAAGCTAACAGTACAATAACTTTACTTAAATATCCCAAAATTGATTTTGTTATAGATTTTTGACGCTTCTCTTATACAAACAGATCCTAAAAAACTATAAGCATGGCTTGTTGTATCTATTCCTTGATTGAAGAACCTATTCACATGTTTAATGCACTTCATAGTTACTATTAAGACCATCAATGGGGATTTCTTACACCAATTCCCACTTCCGAAAATTGCCATCCCCTTTCTTTTTTCCCTCTTCTTTCCCTTTCTGGTTAATTACTTGTTTTTCCGAAAATATCTACGTGCGGGATTTGGTGGATTCACGTCTTCACATTTCCACTATTACTTTTATATCACCAGCCAGATCGACCGCTTCCCCTTTTCATATTGAAAAAACTTTTTGAATCGCGGGTTCTCGTATAGGCGGGTTCAACATTGCGTTTCCATTGGTCCACTGCCTACAAACAACACTCAGACTTCCGCGATCTACAAATTATCAAACAAATTCCCCTTTATCTCATTTTCTTTTTCTTTCTGTTTACTTGTTCCTTTTTCCAAATGTGTTTTTTTTCCCGAATGTCTCCTACTTTTATATACAACACTAGAAGTTCCGCAATATACAAATTGACCCTTGAAATTTGTCATTGTCTCATGTTCTATGTTACACATTTTTCATTCAACAGTTGGGGTAGATCAAATTTGAGCATTATGCCCTCACATCTCCTAAGTAGAGCTTGTGGCCCTATTTTCAAGCCCATCAATATTTCATGTTTCGATTATGTCTAATGCTTTTATATCATGAGTCTGACCAACCGCTTGTCCATTGCATACTTGACAACTATTACCATCATTGGTTCATGTCCAGGCTTGCTCAACATTGTGCTTCCACTATTCCGCTACGTACAAACAACACCCAAAATTCTACGATATACAAATTGATGGCTGAAATCTATCATTGTGGCATGCAATTTGACCATCAACCCCTCACGTATCCTGGGCATATCTTGTGACCCTATTTTGGAAACCCACCCGACCGCTTTCCATACTTGGGCATTTCTTGGAATCTGTTTCGCGGGTTGGAGGGTGGACGAAATGTACAATGCTTAGTCACTCTTCGCCATCCCCACTACCTTCATACTTCTTTCTAGATATGCAATTATAAATCTTTAATGATATTAGTTCATCGTGCAGGAACCGTTAAGATTGTCATTAATGTCTGCATTGCCGGAAATGATTTGTCATTAATACGAATTAAACTAAGATTTGCGGAGAAGAGTTTTATCCTTTCCAAGTATTCATTTCAAACATGATGCAATCTCTTTCGTGCATTGGCTGGTTGGCGCCTTTATGAAATCTCTAATTCTTAATCTCTCTTTGTCGTCACCGCCACCTTCGCACTTTTTTCTCAATATGCAATTAGTAAGATTTAATCGTAACAACTCATTACACACGAACCCTGGAGATTTTCATTGATTAGTGAAAGGCTCGAGCAAATCTTCCATTGATACGCATTAAACCAAGATTTGTAGAGGGTTATATTATCCCTCCCCAATTTTCATTTCAAACATCATCTGGAGCAAACGAAAATTCTCGTTAACTTATGGCAATATTTCCACAATAGTTATGTCCAGATATAATAAACACCTTTAGGCATGATGGCCAGAGATTCCAGTATTCCAAGGAATATTTTTACTACTCATCTCCCTCCACCCAAGAGAAAAAAAGGAGATGGTCCCTTGGTGCACCGAGAGATATATTTCAAGCCAAAGAATTCCAAGGCAATCTTGTCTGCTCAGACAACCTGCCCTCTTGCATTGATGGTTGGTGAAGAGGTTGATGTGATGGATTTCGAGACGGAAGAAGATGATCTGATGAACAATGATACAAAAATGGATGATGGAAATGTAGATATTGTTCCCACTCCTACGCCCAAATTTAAATCAACCATAATGAGTGACACTTCTTGTCTCGGCAATGGCAGTCCTGACAAAACCAAAAGAAAGGGTTTCGGAAAAGAAATCGACGTTGAATGCAATAGCCTCTTTGCAGCTCGAAAGTAGGAATTCCAGAGGTCCAAATTAGTTCGTTCTGGGTGGAAGTGTTTCACTGTAGGGAAATGATCTGTTGATGCTCCTAGAGATATATTTCAAGACAAAAAAATATTCAATTGCAGGACCACTTCCATGTTCTCTGGATATACAATTAGCATCTTAGGGAATGAGGACCAGAACTCCCATTAGTGCAAGGAAGATTCCTACTAGTCATCTCCTTCCGGCTAAAATGGACTAATTTGGGCCTATGTAATTACATGTGCAACCTGTTTCCCTGATGTTTTCAACGGTGAGGAGGTGGTTTCTTGGTGTGTCATAAATTTCAGTTTCAGAATATTCTGTTTTCCCTACAATGTTTTTCGTCTTCTTCCTCACGGGAAGCTTGTGAGAACTATCAATTTTACCACAGGACTGTTGTTCATCTTCTTCAAGTCAAGGATTTATTCCACTATGGACCCACTTTCATGTTTCTTTGTCGTCTTCGATCTTCCGCAAAATATTGATATTGGGGAACTGAACATTGATCCACCGAGGAGAAGACTGCAAGGATTTCCTAAAAAAAGGCATGGTAATTAGTTTTGTATGCATGTTGAAGAGCATCTCGATGGCTCCTACATGTTGCAGATCCAGTTTCCGTGTCTATGGAAAATATGTTCAATGTTTTGGACCAAATAACTCGATCCAATTTCTAAGGATAGATATACAGTCTTTAGTATTCTTTTTTTTTAATGGATTTACTATTAAAAGTTTTTCCTTGGAGTCTTGGTTGCTGCTTCTTTTCTGGATTTAACACCTCTTCTCATTGGCATAGTTCGATAGTCTCGTAGTTCTTTGATATTGTATTTGCTGAAGTGATTTGTTCTAAAATGGAGCATTTAACAATTATATGAAAATGCACTATGTCGATCCATCATGGTTTTATGGAAACAAAAACTGAATTTCAGACAGTTTGAAACCAACGTTCAATTATATTTGTAATGCAGATAGAACATAGAAATACCAAATCACAATGTTGCAGCAAGATCGCCATTCTTGTTTCTAGACATGCAATTATTAAGATTTAATGCTAACAACCCATAATGAAAGAAGTTTAATACTTAAGTTAATATGTTACAGTCATGGAAGAATGTATCAAGAACACACTTACTCCCACAAGTTGAAATAACATCTAATCTTCAACAAAGCATTTTCTGACAATTACTAGAAAATCATGGTTTTGCAACAATGGGGTTTGTTTGAAACCAATTCCCACTTACGAAAATTTCCCTCCACCTTTCTATTTTCCCACTCTTTTATCCCCTGTGGTTTCTCTTTCTGGTTACTTAGTCATTTTTTCAGAAACTTTCTTGCTCCGCGGGTTGGTGGATTCACATGTTTCAACCGAGTCCTTCCCCTTTGTCTAAATTGCACTTTCCATTGTTCTGTGACCTGCAAACAACACTCTCGCTTCTGTGATATGCATATTTACTTCTGGACTCCCACATCATCCCCTCTTCCATGTTACACATTTTGCACTGAAATCTTTCGATATATACAATTTGGTAGTTGGGGCCTTACATCTCCTCAGGAACCCATCACCCTATTTTGAAAGTCGTTCGACCTCTTTCCACACTTGACCATTTCTTGACATCTCTTTTGCGGATCGTCGAATTCACGGGTTCAAAAAATTTTAAATTTTTAGTTGTTTTATCCTGTGCCCACTACCTTCAGATTTCTTTCCAAGTATATGCAATATGTATACAACTTTTCCAACAACATACATAAAAGATATTGCCAGGAAATGGAATATCTATTGCAGATTCGAATATATTGGACCTTATTTTCCCTCTTCTATACTTGACCAAATTCTTGTTTTTGTTTCCCCTCTACTCTCTCTTTCTCGTTACTTAGTCATTTTTCTGAAAATGTCTCAACATGCGCATTGACTGACTCACGGGTTCATATTTGCACTCATTCTTTTATATCGCGACTCCGTCCGACCAACCACTAGCCATTCGATGCCTAGGCACTTTTAAGATCATGTATTCTTGGGCAAGTGGGATCTATATTGCACTTCCATTGTTTCATGGCCTACAAACAACACCCAGACCTCTGCGATATAAAAATTTACTATCGCACTCCCACATCATACCCTCTTCGATGATACACAGTTTGCACATGAAATTTCTGAGACCTGCAATTTGACCTTTGGGTCCTCATGTCTCCTGGGGAACTATTGTCACCCCGTTTTGAATCCCCTACGTCCGCTTTCCATATTTCTCCATTTCTTGGAATCTCTTTCACGCCTCCAATTGAATACTTACCTAAGTTTTTCACTTGCGGATTCCCGGACAAGTAGAGTGGACTTCCATTGTTTCGTGACCTTCTGTGATATGCAAACTGCCTTCTAGATTTCTACATCAGCCCTCTTTTGTGTTACATAGTATCCACTCAAAAGTTCCAATCAATACAATTTGAACGTCGGGGCCTCATGTCTCCTTGGGAACCCTTTTAAACCTATTTTGAAGCCCATCCGACCACTTTCAACAACCATTTCTTTCAATCTCTTTCACGGATTGTCCGGTTGGTGGGTTTAGACAGTGTCCAATTCCTAGTCATTATTTTTTGTGCCCGCCACCTTCACACTTCCTTCCAAGTATATTTAATAAGTATATAACTTCTCCAAAAACATGCAGAAAAGATCTTGCTAGGAAATGGGATATCTATTACAGATGTGATAATATTATCCCCTCTTTTCTGTCTTCTATACTTAACCAAATTCTCGTTTCTCTTTTCCCTTTACTTTATATTTCTTGTCACTTAGTCTGTTTTCCAAAAATGTCTAGTTGTGTGGGTTGGTGGGATTATGGGTTCACATTTTCACTTGTGCTTTTATATCATGATTCTGACCGAATGATTCCCCATTCCATACCCAGCCACTTCTCTGACCGCAGATTCCCGAGTAGGCGAGCTCTAGATTTCACTTCTATTGTTCTGTGACATGCAAACAATACCCTGACTTCCGCAATATACAAATTTACAACCAGACTCAAATCATATCGTCTTTCGTATTATAGTATATCTATCATGCCCTCTTCCGTGGTACACATTTTTCACTGAAAACTTCCGATACATAGAATTTGACCATCGGGTCCTCATGTCTCCTGTGGAACTATTGTCACCCCATTTTGAAGCCCATACGTCCACTTTCCATACTTCACCATTTCTTCGAATTTCTTTCGCGGGTCGTCGGGTTGGCGGGTTCAAGAAATATCCAATTCCTAATCATGGTTTCCTATGCCCGTGCCCTTTTCAATTAGAAATTATCAATTATATATAAGATCTTATTTCTAAGTATGCAATTAGCAAGCATTAATGCTAAACCGGGATTTGATGAGATCTCCCATTAATACGCATAAAACCAAAAATTTTGGATGGTTATATTATCCCCTCCAAGTGTTAATTTCAAACATCATGGAATGTCATTTGTGCATCGTCGGGTTGGTCTGTTCATGAAATCTTCAATCCTCAATTCCAAAAATGATTCTGACTGACCGTTTCCCTATTCCATACTTATCCACTTTCCCGAAATTTCGCGAATATACAAACCGGCCTCTGAACTGCCCCATCATGCTCTATTTTGTTTTACATGTTTTGCAGTCATAAATTCCAATACATAAAATTTGATCTTCGAACACTCACCTCTCCTGAGTATCCCTGGTAACCCTATTTTGAATCATGTCTAACCATTCTTCAGAACTTTCCATTTGTTCTTTGCTCTTCCCCGTCTACGTGACCTTTGCACTTGTCTATAATAAAAAAATGTTTATATCTATCTCTCTCTCT
>ML777655.1:285293-331437 GCA_009831015.1 Picea engelmannii | reverse complement strand
TTAGTTAAGATCTACTTGGTCTAATATGTCGTTAGGTAAAAGTGTGTTTCTTTAGTATGCATTAGTATGCATTTGTAGTTAGGAAATCCGACGGTCACGATATGTTCCCGACATAGAGTGATCTGACAGTTCATACTCTCCTCAATCTTAACGGCCATTGATCCGTGGCTTAACACCTGATTGGTCCATGATCTCTATTTAAAGAGCATGGAGGGTCATTTGCCGATGATCGATTGTGAGAAACTCTCTTGTAAAATCTCTCTGTAATCTTTTTCTTTCCATTAATAAACTGCTCCAAGTGGCCGCGTTGGCTGGGGCTGTGGATGTTTCCCCGTAGGGGTTTTACCACGTGAAAACATCGATGTGTTGATCTTTGATCTGGTTATGTGAGTGGTTATTGAAGGTGTTCGTCCTCTGTTGGAATACCTGTGTTGTCGAACAACCGATACCTTTCAATCTATTCTTTTTAGGTATTACATTCTACCGTCACCAACTTCTTCTTTCTACAGTCCTATTTCTTGTACATATTTATCTTATGGTTTGCAGGAGCCCCAATCCCAATCTATATGACAAATGCATTTAAATTTCCAGGAATATGTAACATACAATATTATTTTTTGATATATTTCAAATAAAACTGTTTTTTTATCTCCTTTTATATTTATGTCCTCATAAATTGTTACCTTCCACTATGCGTATGGTCCGTGGGAACCCCAATCCTAGTCTATATGACAAATGCAATTAAATTTCCAGGAATATGTAACTTTTTTGATATATTTCAAATTTAACTGTTTTTTTATCTCCTTTTCTATTTATATTGTCATAAATTTTTATCTTCTACTATGTTGAATGTCGAGAAATTGTATTTTCTTAATTTGAATATAACTTTTTTTTGTCCTGCCACATATAGAGACAAAATAGATAGAATTTTTCAACATAGAAAAATAAATTATATAATTTCAAAAAATAAATGGGACTCTAGAGGCCACGTGTCATTTACTGCATGGATACCACTTGTGCTACATGCTGCTTGCCACATCTCCGCTAGAGTTTCCATATTCTTCCGCTACATTTTCTCATCCCTGTGCATTTATTCTCAATTCAACCTGGCAGGGACTATGCTGCCACGCATCACTGGTTTAATAATTTAGGTTTCATATTTTAAGTGCTCATGTATTGTCTTTCATTCTCTTCTTTCTTCCTTTAGGTTTGTTTAGGTTTGTTATTTTCTAGGGTTCGTTTTGTTCTTATTATATTATATTATATTCCCCTTTTTTTATTTTTGTTTTTCCTTTTCCTTTTTCATTCTAATGTTTTTTTTTTAACACAATTTTGTTATTTATTATTCATAGTTTTTATTGAGATTAACTTTTTATTTTTTATTATTCTTTTTTTAACTTTGGTTTTTCTTTTATTTTTGGTTATTGGTCTTTCTTTTTTATTTTCCTTGTCTTTTTTTCGTTTATGCTATAATTATTCTTATATTTAATATATTAATATTAACTCTTAATACTTATTTTTTCTAATGTTTTTAATTTGGTTAGGCTAAATGTCCTAAATGTAAGTAGACTTTTTTTGTTTTGTCATTGTTTATTTTTATTTTCTCCTTTTTATATTTAAAGGTTTTAATTTTGGATCTTCTCTTTATCAAATTCTTTCTTGATGATGGATTATAATGGTTTGGTTCGAAACATCGAAAAATTTAAAATGGATGTGGTAACTTTAAAAGTTTTTCTACACCATGGCATAAATGGTTAAAAACTTTGGAACCTAGTAATTAAGAAGACCTTTTACATTAGGGATGTTGTTTTAAGAGAGGTTAAAGATGTTCACGAATAGGAAGTCATACCAAGGGGAAAATAACCAAAGATAACAAATTTTGAGTTGGAGCATGAAGAATCTAACTCAACAGAAAAAGACAAATCCGAACAAGAACATCATACTCCAGTTCTGAGGAGATCGGTTCAAGAAAGAAGGAAACCATGATGGTATACTCAACTTGATTTTCATTCTAGTTTTTCTTTATCTATTATTGATTATTATCCCAGAGCTATTAGAGAGGTAGTGGATTCAGAGGATAGTAAACCTAGAAGAAGACCATGGTTGAAGAAATGGTCTCCTTGTATGAGAATGAGGCTTGGGATGTAGTTGAGTTGCTAGTTGGAAAAAAACTCGTTGGTAGAAAATGTGTGTTTAAGTGATTTTGGAGATTTTTGTTTCCTCCTATTCCTAAATTAAGTTCTATTATATGTGTTTTGTCTATTGTTGTTTCTTTTGATCTTGAAGTAGAAAAAAGGGATGTGAAGACAACATTCCTACATGGGGATATTGAAGAATAAGTCTACATGAAACAACTAGAAGGTTTTGCAGTGAAGGCAAATAAAGATGATCATTGTGTATATTCTAATATATTTGGTGCTTATTTTAATCATGTGATCTTGTATGTTGATGTTGTGTTGCTAATTGGAAACTGTTAGCACTCTGTAAAAAAAAATTCGTTGATAAACAAATGACAAAAGTAACTGTTTCAACCTACTTTAGAGTTGAAACACTAGCCTGCTCAACTCAGAGAGGGCTCTCTCTCTCGTGTCACTTGATGTTTGTTTGGAAATTGGTGGCTATATTTGGTTTGTTTGGGGGTTTTTAATAAAATTGTTGGCAAGGAAGGGGAGGAACACTCAGGGCTATGGAGTCAAAATTATGAAAGAGAATGAAAATGAATGCATTGGCTGATAGAACTCTCTAGAGGATAAAGGCTAAATGAGGTGATGAATCTGAGTTATTCTTAAATTTAAATAGAGTGTAGGAAGATAAGGAAAAAAAATAACTGCATCAGAGCATTACTGAAATGAATTCTGAATAAGTTAAGAAGACAAACATACAGTTTAAATTGCTTAAGCCAATAGCATCACAAGATGAATTTTGGGCCTTTAACTCTCCAATTTAAATAGAAGAAAATGTAAATGAAATGACAGGTTACAGGAAATACATACAATGAAGGGAAACAAAGGTCATAACACCACCCTTTAGAATCTTTTCATAGAGACCTCAAAATCTTCTGCATTTATATTCAATTCAGATTCAAAAAAATTATAAATAGAGTTTGATACAACCAAAAGGTGCTCTTGCACTTCTGCCAGCATTAATTCATTCAAGTGTCCTAGTATTTATACAATTCGATTACAATGGCTGAAACTAAAGTGTTTCATCTTCTAAAATTGACTAAAACTATTATGATTGACAGTTTCGGTATATGAACCGATTTACAATGATTAACAAAAAGCGTTTAAAAATTTAGGACCAATTTCTCTGATTGCTCGGATTCCTCCACGCCACCTGTCTCACTCTGGTCTTCTGCCAGATCTAAAAATTTGGTGACACCTTTGGATCACTTACTGGTTTCGGGGATATTGCACTTTGTCTTACCCAGCCACATGATTTCCCTCCATTGGAAATCAGAGGGGATTTCGTAGTCCATCATCTCTTTAATAAAAATCTCCAATTCAATGCACGTGGTGTAGGACATAGTTGGAGGCCAACTTTCATTGTTTTGAACTTATTCAAAATTTCAAAGTTTGTAGCCAAATACTCTACCAGACTTGGGCCTTTCAGACTTTCTTCCATAGCTTCAAATTTAGAATGGTCCATTATGCATTGAATGAGGAGAGAATTGTAGTCTTATTGATTGTATAATGAACCTTTGCCATCCCAAAATGGTGGGAGGCCTTTGATAAAAAATAAATCAAATGCATCCTTAAACTCCTGTGTGTTGGGCTTCATTTGCATAGCTTTGTTCTGGACCGATCTGAGCAGGTTGTGCTTGGAAATGATCCTCCTAGATGAAATGATCAACGCAGTCCTGTCCTTTACCCTAATAGTTTGGAGATCAGCAGTTGGCACAGAATTTAGCAAGTCAATAGAATTTTGGGCCATTTAGAGGGATTCTTGGCTAATACTTCATTAACAACAGTGCACCTGCTCTAAACTGTAGCAGCCAAGTTGTCTTTGTCACTTATAAAATTCAAATAAACCCTAAATTTAGCAGCCTCTGCAGCAATAGCATCCCATATCACATGTTTGGCTCCCTGTAACAATGTTTTTCCCTTTAACCTGGTTTTCAACTTGCTCACTCTTTCTTGCAAATATTGATTATCTCTGTGGAGTTGAGCCATATTCTCATATTTCACTTTCATTTCTTGATTCAAATTTTCTATGACATCTTTGAGACCTTTGATCTCCCCTATTTTTAAGATTACCTGGGACATATCTTGGACTAACCCCTCAGTGATCAACCTAACCTCTGTATTAGTAGGTACAATGACAACCATATCTGATGCTACTTCCTGTGCTTGTGACCAATTCTCTTTCTCCTTTTACAACTGTAGCACTTTAGCTTTGTAATTGAGTGCCTCTTATCTAAATGTTTCCTTCTCATGTTACAAAGAAGTCAACTCAGTTGTCTGTGGATGATCTGTAGGGGACATCTTCATCTTTTTATTTAGGCTTTGGATCATCTTATCTTTCTCATCCAGAGAAGCTTTTACCCCTTGGGGGCCTTCAGATTCTAACCTTTTAACCTGTGTCATCCAATATTTGTTGGATGTATTTTCCTACTTCAATTGTCCATCTAGTTTTAGTGCATGCACTGTCAATTTTGCAACCCTCAGACCCAAGCTCAGATAATCAGAATATGGCATGTCGTTGACATTCTTGTGGAACTTTACTTTGTCAGGGGCACCAATATTTTCATAGTGCATTTTGATCTCAAACACCTTATCATCATCAGCCACTGCTATGTTAAATGTCTTTCTTTCCACATCCCTGACTAAGAGTAAAGAATCCTTATGCCGAGAAGTCTTCTCTACTTCAGGTAAACATTTTATTATTTCCCTATTGGCCATACTTCCCTTCACAGCATATTGGTTCATTAAATCTTCCTTGGACTAATAAACTACCCCAGGTGTCTGGATAAATATGTATTTCCTGCTGCTAAAAACCTTTGTGTTGCTTTCACTTTGTGACATGATTCCTGTAACAACATCTTCATTCTTGGTTTCACCTTCCACCATCTCCATGCATGTTTTCCCTTTGGGATCTTCTTCTTCTAGGTTGACTATTTGAGAGGATGATGTGATTTTCATTTTCTTGAGAGTATCTTGCTGGCTACTAGCACCTAGGGCCTCTGAACTACTCCTCTTATTATAGACACTCATTTTAGGATCTTTGACAACCAACCTAGGGGAAGGTTTTTGTGTTGGGCTCTACTAAGAGGTTGTTTCTGTATGTTTTGTCTGATCTTGCTGCAGAGTGACCTCCATATCTACACATATTTCTAGATTGACTAGCTTATCAAATCGTTCAACCTACTCATGTTCATAGGGGCCTTGTTTGCTCACCAATATCCTCTTCAATATGATCTGATGCAGATCATATATTATCCCCTACAACTGCGTGAACCTGAATTCACTGAGTTTGGATTGGATTTGAGGAAAACAAGACTTGTTCTTTATCACAAAGGGTCCAACTATGAAAGGAAACTTTAAGTTAGAATACTTGTGTGCTTTCAAAAAATGCTCTATCTCTGAGATGATCCTTTGTCTTATGAACTCCGAAGAAAATATTATGGGATTCAGAAAGACTAGTAAAAGATAAGGTCCTTCCTAATAGACATATACCCAGATCACAACAGATTGTATGAATAGTATCCAATCTCCTATCTTGCTCTCTGGATTTGGTTGTAAAGAGATTTTCATTTCCTCCAGAACCCTTGGTAGATCTGAACCAAAAATAAGACTGTACACCCTGGACATAATCTTATTGATGAAAATAAGCATGGTGATCCTTTTACACTTAGTCAAAATAAATGCAGTCTCAGGAAATTCGATTTTGGTAGATTCCAGAAACATTCTCAACAAATGCATGTAGTATCCAAAGTGACTCAATGAATTAAAGTTAACCAGTTCTTGATGCATATTGTCAGCAATAAATTTGTCAAAACTGACACAGACCGACTGACCATATAGAAAGAAAATCAACAGGAAACCTAACATGACTTCTACCACAAACTTGTTGTTGTCCAACCCTAAAATTTGACTTAGCATAGAACAAGCCCACTGGACTTCGATGACCATGATGCTTACACTGGCAGGTAATGACAGACGTTCTGAATGTTGTTCAGGATTGACAATGGTCTGCAGAAACATGGTTTTTACTTATGGTGGGCATTGTCTATAGACCATGATCATTTTTTGTTCCTCAAAGGGCTCTGACACTGTGGGGGATAAATCTGGTATACTGAGGGTGTGCCAAAGCGATGGACTGTCTATTTCACATAAAACCTCTGACCCTAATTTATTCAAAATGAATCTTTCTTCCTGAGAATATCGCTCTACACACCAACTTACAAATTTAGGTAAAGGAAAGAGTACTTCTACGATGTAAGGGGTGATGGAGGCTTGAGTCACTTTGAGGAAAGGTATGTGCATTCCTATATTGTCTAAAAAATTCGATCTGGATATAGAAACGAGCGAAACTGTTATCTATGTGTCGAAAATGTCAGAGTCTCTGTCAATTAGGGATTCTTCTCTGGAGGATATGTCTTGTTCATTCACGGATAAAACAACAGGATTAGCGTCCATGGTGAAAAATACCTATTAAGCGGCAAAGGTCGAAGCACGAATCTGATTCAGTTCTGAGCATGAGTTTCAAATGTATACTTTTTACCAATTTTTGAACGTTTGAATGCTTCAAAATATCATAAAATAATGTTAGGGATATCCCTTTTATATCATGCCCATCGACATCCGAGGTTGGAGAAAATGGTTTTAGGTAGATCAATTTTCGCCCCGATGTACCTCTAGAGGCACCCTGTGTCCACGGATAAAACCATGAGGGTTTTCCTCGACCTGCCCTCAACTGATTAATCTTTGTGCTACTTCAATCGTTGATATGAGCTTCAACCATTGATCTGGATTGCTCTAAGATCTACGGTCCACCTTGATCCAACAACTTTTGACATCGGGGGTTGGAGAAAGTGGTTTTAGTAAAACTTCTTTTTCCTCGACGTACCTCTAGAGGTTCCATGGATAAAACCATGACAATTTTCCTCGGGCCGCCTTTGAATGATTATTTTCCATGCTTCTTCATTCCCCGATATGTGCCTTAGCCGTTGATCCGGGCTTCTTTCAAGATTGACGGTCTGTCGAGTCCTACCTTTCGTGCCTCTGCTATACTTGTCCATACGTCGCCAGATATAGCATGATCCTCCAAAATATCATGCTTCCATAGCATTATAGTTCTCCGCTAAATTTTTGCAACTTGGATTCCATCCGAAAATTGTTATGGTGATAATAGAAACAACAAGGAAATCATCAAGGATGTCAAAACTTAGTTTTCTTATAAATTTTATATGAAAGACCTTGGTGTTGCAAATTCTATTTTGGGCATGGAAATTAAAAAGATTGCACAAACATGAAACTATAGTTGAATTAGAGGAAATATAGAGATAGTATTATAGAGGTTTAATATGCAGGAATATAAACAGGTCAAGGTCCCTATTCTTATAGGTGTAAATTTATATGTAGATCAGTGTCCCAAGACATGGGAAGAGGAAGAGCACATGCCATGTGTTCCCTATGCTAGTTTTTTTGTTAGTTTGATGTATTCAATGGTCTATACTAGAATGGACATGGTCCATGTACTGGGAGATTTGTGCAAGTATATGTCAAAACTAGGGAAGGATCATTGGATAGCTATAAACATGGTTTTCAAGTATTTGTGTGGCACTACCGATTATGCAATCTACTAAAAAGAAGACTCGACGTAGACAAAGTGTTAGATGTAGATGTATTTGTTGATGTTGATTGGGCTAGAGATTTGGATCACATAATATCTACAAGTGGTTACATGTGTTTAACCTATTTGAAGGAGAAATCAATTGGATGAGCATAATGCAGGCTATAGTTGCACTCTCAACTATAGAAGCTAAATACATGGTAGCCACCTATACAAGTAAGGAATATATATGGTTATAGATATTTTGTTTAGGCATTGGGTTTGTGTAGAAAGTTGTAAGGATAGATTGTGATAATTAGAGTGCAATCTTTCTGGCAAAGAATCATGCTTATTATTCTAAAACGAATCATATTAATTTTTAGTACCACTTTGTGAGAGACATGGTTGAATACAAGAAGGTGTTGCTAGTGAAGGTTGACACTTTGCAAATTGTTGTAGACTCATTGAGGAAGTCTGTTAGTACTTCTTGGTGTAGAGAAACAATGGGCATTGTTTCCCTGAATTGTTGATCTTATAAAACACAAGCCTGTTGTTTGCAAAGAAAACAAGTGGGAAAATGTTGGGAATGTTATATTATTTTCATGGTTATATCCACACATTTTTCATATGCGTCAGGTTCATTGGAGGAGATACAACGGGGTAGGAGCCCTCGAAAAAAAATTGGGTTGTTTTGTGTTTTTAGGCCAATGGTTTTCCAGTCCATTATAGTCTAATCTTGATTAAGAGATTAGGGTTGTAAAATAATTCATATTAACATATTAGGTTTTTGGATACTGTGAAATACCTAAATATTGTGTTATGTATAGTCAAGTTAAAAAAATGAAGGATAGGTGTGGCTCTAAGGTTTGCTAATTTTCTCGGTTAAGGGTTTCTGAGGTAAATCTTGTTGGAAATGTTTAACAGGTAGCATATGCTTGTCATTGATGGAAAGCACAGCAATGAAGATGGCATGAATACAGGAAGAATGTAACATATGGGAACCAGAAGTATTTTGGGAAGAAGCTGCAGAGCAACCTCGATAAGATCAGAAGAGATAGTGCAGAGGATGTTTAGCATGTTTTACAGGTAGCGTAGACTTGTCATTGATGGCAAGTACAGTAGTGATGATGGCTTAAGTACAACAGTGAATATGGTAGGATCAAAGTGTGCATGTGAAGACTCTGTAGAGGTGCAGAAGTCCAAGAATCCCTTGGGGATTCGAAAGTGAAAGCTCAGGAGGAACAACGTTGAGGAGCACGCGCGCAGCAAAGTTCAAGATACAGGAGTTCGTAGAAGAGAAGGAAGACAGAGATCCACAGCCGTTTGATCTCATTCAGAAATCCCGTCAGCCGTCAGATCGGACAGGAGCTGGAGGAGGTTTACCATCGAGAAAAGCCAAGGTGAAATCCCGACAGAATGAGGGTTGTCAGATCTGAATATAGACAAGAAGAGCGTGCTAAAGAGGAGGACAGGTCTCAGCCGTCAGATCTGAGCGCAGGGTCCGACCACCGTTGGATCAAGGAGAACCTGCACGGTCTTTAAAGTGCAAGGAGTTTTGGCTACGGTCATGGGGATAACGGTCATATGGTCCAGGAGCCTAGCCAGGAGAGCTAGTGTGTAAAGAGCACGTCGGAGTTTCAAGGATCGCGTTTTGGAAATTTCAAAGAAACAATGCAACAGGAATCCAAATTTCCTGATATGAAAAATCACAATGTAATCTGAGCCGTCAGATCGAGATTTGATCTGGAATGTTGATTCCACTCAATGGAGAGGCATCGGGGATCGAGAGTTGGACATGTCAAAGTTTATTGACATCAAGAACCCTGAAATCGCGATGTGTGAAATCCTGACTGAACCTAAACCGTCAAATCAAGATGTGATCTAGACCGTCGACCCAACTCACGACAGCAGACCACGTCAGCTAGGAACACGTGGCACAATCAGGTAATGACAAGTGTCAGACTGATTCAACATTTTAGGCACATGTATGTCTTGAATCAGAGTGACACGTGGAAGTATTCAACACGTGTCAATTCACGTGTGATGTCAGCAGATGGATACCATATCGGAGTTTCGGGGATCGCGACTTGGGAAGGAAAAGAACTCAATGCATCAAGAATGATGATTTCGTGATATGAAATATCGCGATTTAATCGCAGCCGCTGAATAGAGATCAGATCTGGACCGTTGATCTTATACCATATCGGAGTTTCGCGAATCGAGATATGGTAAGGCATGCAACATGAATGTTGAAAACGCAATATGCAAAATCGCGACAGCCGTTGAATCAAGAACCAATCTCAACCGTTGGTATAACTCCATATCAGAGTTTTGCGGATCGCAAACTCAAGAGGCAAAGAACTCAATGCATCAAGAATGTTGATTTCGCGATATGCGAAATCGCGATTGAATCTGGACTGTCAGATCAAGAAATGATCTGGACCATTGATCTGACCTCTCACGGAGTTTCGGAGATCGGGATTTGTAAGTGACAAAAACTATGAACGTCAGGAATTCCAATTTCGCGATGAGTGAATTCCCGACTTGATCTTAATCGTCAGATCTGATTATGATCTGGATCATTGATCTGATCGCTTTACAAAATTTTTGTTAATCGGGATTTGTAAGTGAAAAGAACATTGAAAATAAGGAATGTCGAAACCCGATTTAAAAAGGAAAGAATAATAAAGGTCATCCAACAGTGCGGATAAAACTTAACTGTGATCGGAGGGTTATTGTTCTTACTCACAGATTAACTCCTGAGTTTGGAATCTGTTAGCAAAATGGATTCTTGATTGAGAATCAGTTGGCGTTTCAGTTGCAAGGACAGGTGTTCTTAATTTGGTTAAGGGAAGGCAAAGTGGAACTGTCGAGAGAGATGTGCATAAAATAAAATGAGTGAGGCGGAATTTGGTTGGAAGTTCTGGATAAGCTCAACTGTAATAGAGAAGACGAAGAGTCTCAAACTGCCAGAGAGGTCGAGGAATCTCATCATAACACCCAGTGATGTTGAACACGTGGTTGAACTGCCAGAGAAGCTGAAGAGTCGCCATGATGATCACGCAGAGCACTCGAGAGGTGGAGGATATCGATGCAGTGTGAGTATGCAGAGGAATGGTGCACATTGCATGCACAAGGGGCACAGAAGATATAAGTACATTGTACAGAGAAGAGATGAGGTTGTTGTTGCTATTGGAGTTGTTGTGGTTGCTGTGTAGAAGGATTGAAGTGTGAGCTAGGAGGCATAACGCAGGAGTAGAAATACACAGTAGAGGAAGGTTGCATTGAAGGGACAT
The DNA here is from genome assembly GCA_009831015.1 of Picea engelmannii. Classification (NCBI taxonomy): domain Eukaryota; kingdom Viridiplantae; phylum Streptophyta; class Pinopsida; order Pinales; family Pinaceae; genus Picea; species Picea engelmannii. Next base: position 320,368 of record ML777655.1, on the reverse strand, counting down.
GAGGCAGAGAGTATAAATGGCAGAAGAACAGACAGCACAAGTGATGTGTGCAGGAAGGCAGTGAGGCAGACAGAGCAACAAATTGCAGCAGAACAGTGATGAGTCTAGTAAGCCATTGTTGAACATTATATCACTGTAATAAGTTTCAATAGCAAAGAATTATTTCAGGGTGGTTGGGAGGTGCTAGGGAGGACTATTGTCCTCAGAGGTTCAAGTGGGTGCTTGAAGTTGTAGCTTCCATCTGGTTGCAGCCAGAGAAACGAGGGTGGCAGGGTGGTGCAAGGGAGAACTCTTGTTCTCTGTTATACAGGTTGGTGCCTGTATGATTGGAAGTTGGTGCTTCCATCCAGTTGGTGCTGGAAACACTCAGGGAGTTGGTGCTTCCTTCTAGTTGGTGCTAGAGAAAACAGAGAGTTGGTGCTCTCAGCAAGTTGCAGCTTGCAAAACAGAGGTTGTAGCCTCATTATGAGTTGGTGCTCATATGTATGATAATGTAAAGAATGTAACTATTACTTATCATATAAATAAAAAGAGGTTTTTACCCTGTATGGGTTTCCTCAGGAAATATCTGTCTCTGTGTTTCTCATATATGTGACTGATGCTAAATGTGCCATTGTTTATTTCCCTGCATTATTGTGATCATTATTTAGTGTTTCAACAAAGAGTTTAAAAGAAGCATAATTGTTTAAGCTCAGTAACAACTAATTCACCCCCCCCCCTCTCAGTAATGTGTGTATGTCATTGTTGTTATTTCTATTTGTCTTAAGAATCTATATGCATTGTTTCACTTCAAAGGTTTAAGACTTACAATTAGGAGGCAAAGTGCTAGAGAGTAAATAAATATTGTCTATTATCTTTCATATTTTCTACAACTATAAAGTTTTTCCACAAATTAAAGCTTATTTGTGTACAAATCTCGATTGTGGTCATTTAAAGTGAGTCAAAGGTTAGAAGTTTGATGAAAAAAAAGTGTAAAAAAATAATTTATAGGAAGTTGGAAGGAGGGGACCATACAATTGGAGGGTTTTGAGGATATTTTGATGCTCTTTCTTAAACCATGTTTCTCTGGACTTGATGTTGGTGTAGGGCTTCCTGATTTTCTTGGAAAAATTCCTTATACTGAAGCTGGAACTAACATAGAAGAAAAGTTAGGGTCTAAACTAGGTAGAGCCATTCCTACCAAATCCATGTTGTTACCTCTCAAGATCATCTCAAGTTTTTCATAGTATGTTCTACCTAAACATTTCTCCAGGTAAAATAAATCCGAGCTCAATTGCTCTAATTGCCTCTGTAGTTCAACGATTGTCTTACTTTTCATTTTCTTAGTACCGTTATATTTACAAATTAGGTTTGTTTCATATAAAATGTTAAGACCAAAAATAAAACTAGTGATGATTGGATACCAAAACTAATGATGATTGGATACCTTTGTGATCTTAATGGCCTCTACATACTTAGAAACCCAAAATCAATGCCATGAATGGGCCCATGGAACTTTGGAAGACCAACACTAGTAATAAGGAAGCAAGATAAGAAGATCAATAGAAAGAGGAAGAACACCAATAATGCCATAGTCCAGCTTGCAACACCTTCCCAAATCCAAATAAAACTAAGTACACACTACATTAACTATCTATTATTAGTGTCAAGTGGAAGAGGAGGAAAAACTTATGTTAAGAGTATATTGTGTTTGTGTCATATCTTGAGGATGCAACTCAAATCACTAGTCACTGAAAATGACATGAACTCTCAAAAGAGTCAACAAACTAACACTACAAACACTTATAAAATACAAGGTGATATTCTTCATATAACGGTTTATTACTTCAAACATTTCTCTTTTCCAAAAAGAAAATTTCTCCATTATATTAGTAATTTAACTTAAACATCTCGAGGATCACTTAACTTGTCCAAAGTGACTTATAACTGAGTCACAGAAACTCAACCAAAGTGGCCACAAAATAAACAAAAAACATGAAAATAGTATCAAGACGGACAGTACATACTTATGTAACTACTAGGACCTTTACATAAGACCAGACTAGAAGATGGAGATGTGTTCTCTATGGCCCTCAATGACATTTTCCCAGTTGTAAAAGGTGATCCTTCCTTCCGGTTCCATAAAGGATTTCTTTGATAAAATGTTTGCCTCTATGTTGTGAGTCTTGTATATATGATGGAAGATTATATCCTAAAACATTTTTAATAGGCCCAGAACTTTACCCTTCCATCCCTCAATGGCGCAAGATTGTAATCTGCCTCTTTTGTTTATCTAGTCTATGAACACCTTCAAATCACCAAGGATCTGCAGTTTGGTATAAGAAAGGTGATGTGCTACAGTCAGTGATTCCCAGACACCCAAAATATCAGCCTTTGTGTTTGTACCATGTCCATAATTCATAATCCATCTGGCAACATTGGATCCATGGGATTTTAGAAACCGCCCTGTGCCATAAACATTCCCATCTGCACTGGCAGACCCATCAAAACATGCTACAGTGAATCTTTCATGGTATGTAAAGTCTCTTGGATGTGTTTGAGGAGACTTTTGTATGCCCGAATTCCACTGTAGAGAGCCCAAAATTTAACGAAAACTCGGCTGTCGGACAGAGGAGTTTCCTCGAATATAGTTGAGTTTCTCTCCATCCATAGAAACCAACAGGTGAGAGCCAGAAGGAAGGGAATGTTTTTTTTATATGATATCCAACGATTATAACAGTCCATAAGAGAAGAGCCCTTCCAAATATCCTTTAGGTGTAGAAGTGTTTTTAATCTCTGCCAAATAGAGAAGGTGAAGCAGCACGAGATAAATAGATGATTTATGTCTTCAGCAGAACATTTGCAGAGTGAGCAGCGAATTGGACCTTCCCATCCTTTCCTCTAAAGATTCTCCCAAGCGTGTATCTTTCCCTCAATAGAAATCCATGTAAATAATTTTATTTTTAGTTAAATTGTTGATTTCCATATACCATGTCTTCAACCTGTTATTGTGTTGTTGTCCTATGTGGTAATATAAGCCAAGTATACATTTTTTGTTGTTAATATACCTGAGTGGTATCCTGCCGTCCACATCTGGTTGTCGTTGTCGTTCCCTATGGATACACTGGAGCTAATAAGTGATTTTATGTAGCAATCCCATTCTATCGCCAGTGGGCCAGAGAGGTCCAAGTCTGTATAATTGTACCAGGTGGGAAAAATCCTGGATCTTTCCTCATTTTTCCATGCCTACAAGAGAACAATGATATTATTTTTTTTTAAGACTATAATCAATTCGAAGAGAGGAAAGAGTTTTCCTCTAGCCCCATAATTTTATCAATGCCAACCGCCACTAGATGGTCTGACCCCGGAAGCCAGCTAAGCCAGTGAGTAATCAATTGTATTGATTTTAATAAAACACCCCAGATCTTGGAAACTGACGTCAGGGAGAAGGATGGGGATCTGAACCAATTTATGATCATGGTCGATGATAGATACTTATCCTTTATGACTTCATGCCATATTTCAATGCCCATAAGAACCCTCCATAGTGTGTTTGTAGCTAAAGACTTACTGAAGAGAAAAATATTTTGAAAGCCCCAGCCTCCATGACTCTTTGGTTTTTCTAGTGACATCCATCTGCACATATGTAGATGTGGAAAGTCCATGTTCCCTCTCCAGAGGAAGTTATACATGATATTCTTAACCTTGCTTAAAACAGAACAAGGGATGATAGTCAGGGACAACTAGTAAACTGGCATAGTTTCTAGTGTCGACTTGACTAAAATGTAACATCCACCCAGGGACAACCATCTGTTGCACCAGAGATCAATTTTGTTTCCCAATTTTGTTAAAATCCAATTCCAATCTGAATTTCAATGGGGACCCATCGACAAATAGCAACCAAGATATCTGAAACCTGTGGAGAGTGGAGAAAAATTGTATGGGAGAATATTCTGAAAAGGATTTAATTTAGCATCCGATAAACTGACAAATAGTGTTGTGGATTTTTGTACATTAACCTTTAACCCAGAGGCTTTGCATAAATTTTTTATAGTATCTTCAATTTCTTTCCATTCATTTAAGGATGCATTTCTCATTATTAATATATCATCTACAAATATGATGTGTATTATCCTTATCAACCTGGATACTTTAATACCTGTGATCTTCTCGGCTGCCTTGCTATCTTTTAGAAGAAAACTAAGTCCTTCTAATACCAAGATAAATAATAATGGGGAAAGAGGGAAACCCTGACGTAAACCCCAGCCGCTCTTGAAGAAATCAGTCGCTTCCCCGTTCACTAAAAGTGCAAAGGAGGAGGAGGATACACATCTCATTATCCAGTTGGATAATTGTACATCAAAACTTGTTTGTAATAAAATCAAGCGCAAGGTATCCTAGTTGATACAATCATAAGTTTTTTGTAAGTCAAGATTTAGGATTATAGATTTGATATTCTTCTTCTTAATACGATGAAGACATTTGTGTGTTGTTCCAATGGCGTCCTATATCTTTCGGCCTTTTAGGAACCTGAGCTGTTTTGTAGAGATGTATCTAGATAGTATGGGCTTGATGCCATTTGCAATAAATTTGGATATTACTTTGTAAACAAGATTGCAAACAAAGATTGCTATGTATTCAGCTTGTTTGTCTTTGGAATCAGTGCAATAAAGGTAGAGTTTATACCGTTGATTACCCATCCTTTAGTTCTAGACTCCTCCACCATATCCAATAGATCGTTCCCCACAAGATAAAAAAAGATGGTGAATAACTCCACGGTCCATCCATCGAGACTTGGACTCTTATATTTCTTAAAGGAATGTAGCACTTCCTTTAACTCTTCTATATTGATAGGATGGGCTAGACAATTTGTATCTAAATCTGAAACCATGTGTGTAAAGAGTCTGAATATTCTACATTGTTCCATGGATAAACATTGACCCTGTGCTTTGAAAAAATTGTTAAAATATCTCACGGTCTTTGTTTTAATATTCTCTTGGCGAGTGTGTTGGCACCCAGAGGAGTCTTCGACTTCCCAAATTTGTTTTCTACTTCTCCTATAACTGGCATACTGGTGAAAGAACTTTGTGTTTTGATCACCTCCCTTAATCCAAATAGCTCTATTGCGTTGCCTCCAAATTTCTTCTTTTTCTCTAAGGAGGTTGTTTCGCTCCTATTCCAAACATATTAATAACTTTTTAGTATCATATATTAATTCACCACTGACCCGATGACATAAAATATCATTTATGTCATATTCCAACTGTTCCATTCTCAGCTGTAAAATCTTGTTATTTTCCTTGATCCAAATCTTGGTACTTTCTTTTAATCCTTAAGTTTCCAGATGATTCTGCGTTGTTTGCCTCCTTCAGAAAGATACTGTGGATCTAACTAGATATCTTTAACAAGGAAAATATAGTGTTTATCTGTTAGCCACTGTGGATTTAGTTTGAAGGGGTAAGGTCTGTATTTAGGCCTGATCTCTAATTGTAATAGAATAGGGGCATGATCAGATACATAGGGATATTCCACCCAGGAGCGATGTATACCAACCTTTGAAAGTAGCTCTTTTGATACATAGAACTTGTCCAAATGATTTGCTATAGAGATAGATCCTTGGTGATCATTTCTCCAGGTAGGGACGATAGTATCTGGTTGTACATCGACCAAATGGTTGTTTAGGAAAAGAGCTTTAAAATAATTATATAGTAGCCCAGCCTGTGTTGATCCTCTCCAAATTTCACTAAACGAAACAATGAAATTCATGTATCTAGCTATGATTAGATTTTTATGTGATAGAATTCCTCTTTCCTCTACCACATTCCAAAAGATCCTCCTCTACACGAACAGACCATATGTATTTAGAATTAACAACTTTCCCTTATTTGCAATGTAATGAACTGTACATAATATGCCACCAACAAAAAGATAAGGTACCAGAACAATTTTATCAGGGTCCCAAGCAACCAAGATCCAACCCAAGGTCCTGAGAGAGTTTACCACACATGTAACCCATGATGGTCGAAGGCCACCCATGAATGTTCTCTTTTTTTTTTCAGGGACCAGGGTTTCTTGTAATAAAATGATGTTTGGATGAGTCTTGTCCAGTAGACGTCTCACAGAGGCCGTTTTAAGGGAGCCTCCCACCCCTCAAAGATTGAAGGAAAGAAAAATCATTATTTAGCCCTTGCCAGGGCCTTCACTGCTCTAAGTGCCCCATTTTCCTTAGAACGAGAAACAAAATCAGGTAATAGGTATGATGAGGGGGTGGGCTTCTTCCTAGCGCTGTGGGTTTTTATTAGCGAGTACTCAATCCCCAAGCCATGTGACTAGGCATATTCCTTTCCTGTGTCTGAACCCATCAAACAGGAGGTGTTGGTTGTACCATCTATAGGAAAAAATCTATACACTGACTTACCCAAGAATGCAGGAAAAGGGATAGTGGATGAGTGGTCCCGTGGGTAAGGTAATAAAGAGTCAAGGACCTCGTTTAGGGATGAGTTTGTTTCTGTAGATTCTTGATAACTGGGAAGGGTAGCAGAGGACTCAAGGTGGATAACGGGTGGAAAGGTGGGGGGAGATGAAGGTTGTGAGGCCTCCTATGCCGGATATGAAGTGATAGGTGAGGAATTTATTTCTATGGGTAGAAGAACCCTAGGGGGATCTAGAGCATTAGGAACTAAGTGGGATAAAATCCTGAGTTTTTTTGTCTTCAGTGAAATGGTGACTTTATCAACTGACCCAACAGTCGTAGAAACCCCCTCCATGCTCCCCCCCCCCGCCTCAAAGGTAGTGTTCTCCTTCAACAGGTCCGAGGCATCCAAAACCTCCCTTTCCAAATACGTTAAAGTAGAATAAAACAAAGGGAAATGTGAGTGTAGCTTACCTGAAATCATAACCGGAGGAGTAGGAGAACTGGAAATCTCTGAGGGGAAATGGTATGCTCTTGATACATTATGGTTTGTATCCAATGAAGATATATATGAAAACTCTTGTTGTTCAAGACTTCGGAATATTCGGGAGAGCTCCAACCGCTGCAATCCTGTCAAAGGTGACTGATTTTGTGACAGAGGCTGCACTAGAATGGAATGTCAAGATAGTCAATTCGTTGGGAGGTTTTCCTTCCCCACCATTCTATATCTAGAACTTCTAGTAAACCATGGTGAATATCCATATCAACTAGAACATGGGCTACCTTCCTGTTTGATGAATTTAAATTGTCAATATCCACAGTGATAAAACTATCCAGAGCATTGCCTATAACCCTAAGCACAGGTTCATACCAAAGGTGTATGGGGAGGCCCGGTAGGAGAACCCATATGTGGCGCTGTTGAAAATAATCGTTGGTCGAGTTGAAAGATACATGCCACTTATTTATCATAAGGCTGCTACCTCCCATAATCCACCTGTGTTCTAAAATATTTTTTTGGTCCTCTGGGGACTTGCAAATGAAGCCAAGTCAGCCTCTGGTCAGATAGAGGAATTATGGAACATAACCCAAGAGGGGAGACCAGTGTGTTTGTACCCAATCCTGAATAGGAATATTGCTAAGATAACAGTATGACATCCTACCAACAAGACTGCAGAGGGCGAGTCGAGCCGCCTCTTCTAACCCAACATCTAAGCCCATTACTAGTTTTCAGTGAGTCTTAATAAGTTTCCATAGCCTCTGAGAAGTACTAGATTTCCTAGAGGAGTATGTAACCTTGGTGTAAGTAGAAGCCTTAACACCGCGAGAAAAATCTTCTCTGGCAGTCGCGAGAACCTTTGATTTTTTATGTACAGAAGATGAGAGACCAGGCATGGTGTTGAAGTGAGGGAGGGGGAGACTGGGTAAACCATTAGAGGATGAAGGTAGAGGGGATGTCCCATCTTGCAGAGTAGACTTTAAGGTAGGTGTACCAGTGTCCAGGGCGTATACCTTGTCGAAAAGACCAAACTGTTGCCACATTACCTCATTTGTGGGTTTCATTAAGGTTGCAACGTGAAGGTTTAAGTCATCGTTTTCTGGTGGGTGAGAGGATCCTCGCCATCTTTGTTCCATTTTTTGTTTCGTGCCAGAGGTCAGCCCCAGAACATTCCAGCGCAAGGAAGTGGAATCGTGCCCTGTCTTGGAACCAGTGACTATAAATGGGAAGTAAATGCGAGATGGTTAGTGGGATAGTAATGGTGAAAGTGGGACCAGCCCCTAGAGTAGAGAAAAAATAGTGGAAAGTAGCGAACAAATAATAGGTAGAGGGAACTGTAACCCAATCTAGTGTAACCAATAGTAAATCTTACCAAAGACTAGGAAGATTAACCAAAAGAGAAAAACTAGGAGACTATAAGTAGGGAAAAATATGCCATTGTTTGGTTTGAAACACTGTAATCCCACCATATCACATTTGCAGAAGACTCGTCTAGCTCCACCCAATCCCTTCTTGAAATTCCACTTCAAACATTTCTAGAGAACATACACAACCATGACAAGAATAAGGCCTTAATTGCATTGATAAAATCGTGAAACCTCACAATAAGATGTGAATACATAAGGATTAAACTTAAGTGACCCCATGTTGTTGACTAATAATTTGACACAAGTTTCAAAGCATTTTGATTAAAATATTTCCTGCAAGGCATATAATAATAAGGAGAAAATAACCTTTTAAACTCTTGATTTGGGTTATACACTTTATTTAGATTATATAGTTGCTTGATTTGTTTTACCTTTACGTTTATAGTGTCATGGATCGTTCTTCTCCTTTACAAGAGGAGTAAAATGATCAAAACAAAAAACGATTCTCAAGGACACAGGAAATGTTCGTATGAATGATTTTATTTAGTAGTAATAAAAAGTTTTGTACGGAAAAACATTTTGAATATATATGTAAACAAAGTCTTATTGGATTTTTGAAGTTTCCAATTATTTATTTTATTATACCTACCGATAGGCTGGTATCGGCTGGTATATAGCGATGAGTTTAGCCTTGACTATATATTAATCTATTCATTTGACCAAAAATTTGTATACTTTTCTAATGTCATACTTTAGCAATGAATTTTTTTTATTTATTTCAATTATTTAAAATCCTTTTTGGCAACATCCCATTCGCTATTGAAACGAATGTCTTATTGCCAAGCCGACGACGGGGTCCTGACATGTCGCTGTAGTTGATGCACTGCAGATCAGAGCCCTTGTCAGTATGCTCCTCCTGTAGTTTGGCAGTCGACGCCTGTCACTGCAGCCCTTGTCAGTGATAAATTTATGGGCATCCTTCCTACAAAAAAATCGGTGAACTACAGCCTTCCTACAAAAATCGGCAATAAATTTACGGGCAGCCTTCCTACAAAAATCGACGAACTGCACAACCTCCACGAGATAATCGTCAGCACTGATTTACTCTCTGGTGCTTTGCCTCCGATCTTGGGGAAGCTGCAACAACTCGGAAAGCTGGACCTTGGCAATAACCAGCTAAGTGGAGAGCTTCTTATTGAAATTGGCTCTTGCAAGCAACTTGGGGAGATCGATCTTTCAAAAAACCAAATCTTCGGTTTTATACCTGCGAATCTCGGCACTTTGTCAGTGCTTAATTATTTGGACCTTTCAGACAATCTTCTCACCGAGTCGATTCCTTCCGAGATCGGGAATCTGAAGCTGAATACGTTTAATGTCTCGGAAAACCATTTGTCCGGTACATTTCCTTTTGCTTTTGAGAATATAGTCTATGAAAATAGCTTTTTGAGAAATCTTGAGTTCTTTCTAACTTCAAGCCTGGTATTGTTGTGTTTTGTCCATGTATAAGGTTCATCTTGTCCTTGGTCTGACTTGATCTTGTGTTTGTTTAATTACCAAATGCGAGTTTCATTTTTTGATTATTCTATTCCCGAATGCGGGGTTCTTCTTGTTCTTATTTTATTTAGCGGAACTGCTTATTGTTTTTCCTACTTGTTTGAATTTTGTAGGAGGGTTGAAATTTGTAAAACATTCTACAGGTTAAAATTCACTAAATTAACAAGGTACTGCTATAAATATAATCGTATTTGATGGACAAACCTTGAATTCCAACACTACTGTGCATTGATTGCTTCACTCTGTCCTTGATATTGATGTTGGGGTATTGGGTCTCCGTGAACATTGGTGTGCAGTGTCCTGCTTTTAATACAATTCTTACACTTTTTTTTGGTTGAGGACGTTGTTTCTTATTATGTGATTATTTTTTCACCTGCGATTCAATTTGTTTGATGTTTCTATTTGAATTGGTCTTGTAGAGCTATCTTTGCAAATCGAATAGGAAGATAATCTTATGCTAATCTAGATTTTCTTTATATTTTGAATTAGTTCATCGGAGTTTTTGACAAATTTACATCTTGCATTGTGCAGAATACACCTACACACTCAAAGTGAATGAAAAAAGTGACATCTATAGTTTTGGAGTGGTGATCTTGGAGTTGGTGACCGGCAGGCAACCAACAAATCCAGAATTTGGAGAGAGCAAAGATCTTGTGAAGTGGGTGTGCAATAAAATAGAGAAAAATAATGGATTGCATGAAGTGTTAGATACCAAGCTTGTGGATTGCTTCAAGGAGGAAATGGCCATGGTTCTGAAAGTAGGAATCCTCTACACAAGCACCCTACCCATCAACAAGCCATCAATGAGGGGAGTCGTACATATGCTGCAGGAAGCCAATCTCTAGCACAAGGCTAAGGCAACTGTCACGGATGGAAAATAGTCTCCTCACTATTACGTGGAACCCACAACTTTCATTGTATAGGCATGATGGTAATTGCATCTGACCTGGACTTTTCTTCTATGCAGGGCCTCCATATTTACTGTTGCTTTGTATTTTCTAAGTTTGTTTAGGTTTGTTCATGTATAACCTTTTGAATCCAACCCTAATACTGATACCCAAAATCGAAGCTTGCCCCTGTAACTTTTTGGGCATCATTCTCCACGAGAGTACAATGGTTATAGGTGCATGTATCTACCCAGTCGTGGGAAATTGTGTCGCTGTGTTTTTAATAAATCTTCCCTCCGAGTTAATGAGTAGTGGTGGTATGGCTAAGACTCAAAGTTTGCTCCCTGTCAAACACCATGTGGAAAGCACAGATCGATACCATCGTCATCATCTATGTAGAGTCTTATTAATGAGCTCCTCCCGCTCTACTCTCCTTGGGCAGAGGCATTTAATTTTAAGCCAGAACACAGAAGATTTCAAAGTAATAGAGTTGGCAATAAGGCTGATTTTATTGGTTGAGGCATTTAATTTTAAGCCAGAACACAAGCTTTCAATGTAATAGAGTTGGCAATCAGGCTGATTTTATTGGTTGTTGCTTCAGATTTTCATTTTATGGTAATAAATGGTTGGGTTTGTCAAAGCGTTTGTCTTTTTCAACTTTTTCATTGGAATGAAGCTAATAATTTTGGTGACATCATCATTTTATGTTGTTTAAATTGTAATACATAAATGAATTCAGCATTCTGAAAAATTCTAGTGACATTGGAATTATACAAATTTAATAACTCAAATGAATTCCAATAAAATTGTAGTTTTTAATACATAAATGAATTCAACATTCTGAAAAACTCTCGTGACATTGGAATTATACAAACTCAATAACTCAAATGAATTCCAATAATGTTTGGTTAGATTTCAGTAAAAACTAGAAAAATATGCTCCTAAAAACTCCAAAAAAATATAAAGTTTTGAATAAACTAATAAAAATTCAATAATAGAAATTCAATGATTAACTCTGACTTTTTAAAACCATATTATAAAATGAAAATGTTCATTTCTGATGTATTTAATCATTCTTTGTATTAAATCCCAATCATTTATGATGTATTTAATCATTCTTCGTATTAAATCCCAACCAGTATGTATTTTGTTGTGTTTTTAATAAATCTTCCCTTCGACTTAATGAGAAGTGGTGGTTTGACTAAGACTCGGAGTTTTCTCCATGTAAAACACTACGAGGGAAGTACAGATCGTTACCATCATCGTCATCTTGGTATTAATGAGCTCCTCTCCTCTAGCTATAATTTGGTAGAAGTTCAATAATTTCTAAAATTTCTGATTTTGTTGGTTGTTGATTCTCATTACCGGATGTCATAAATGGTGATTTGGTAGAAGTTCAATAATTTCTAAAATTTCAGGATATATTTAATCATTCTTCCTATTAAATCCCAACAGGATATGAGAGCAGAATTTTAACAAGAAAATGTTGCTTTCTAACATTACAGGATGTGAAAGTTAATTCGGTTTCAAATTTTATAAATATCTTTGTCACATATCAACCTTTCACAAATCTATTTTAACTTCTCATGCACTTGGAAATTGACTTCCCTCATTAATGCCATTCATTTGACAACCTAAACCCCGGCCATAACACTTTCATTTTTTTTATACTATATTGGCAATAACACTTTCTTTTTTTTATATACCATATTGGCAAATAGTAAGCATTAGCATGCATATATATTGCACAACTTAATTAATTAATTTTTTTTTTTTTCCTTTTTAATATTTTTTTTCAATAATTAGAATTGCATATTTCTATAATTAAGATTATATATAAGTAAAGGGATTTTTGAAATCATTATATTAAACCTGTTACAGTCTAAACCCAAACCATAACACTCTAAAAATGTCAATGTATAGACTCATTAACGCATAAACTTTTTAACTTTCTAAAAAGATAGCTTTGGCTTTAGCTAAGCTTTATTTAAAATGGACTGATCATTATTCCAAAGCATTAGACTTCCGCATTGTTTTCATGTATTCAGACTTCGGCAGGTATTTGCTACCATGTAGCCTTGTTTATATAAAGGCTTGATTGTGGATAGATTTTCAAATTCCTTTAGTACTCTCATATGTGTATATGACGATGATTTTTTTCTTTCAAAATATAATAAAGATTACAATATTTAGAGTTAATAGTTTAGTTTTTTTTTTTGGATATTATCTTAAGACTTTAATGTGTAATAATATTATTGTGTGTAAATAAAATTCGGTCATCTATAATATCCCTATTTTATAAGGGAAAACTTTCACTCTTTCTAAATGACATTGGATCTTGGGTCATTAACTTGTTTTTTTTCATTATAAAAAAATAAACTCATAACCAATCAAAAATAGTTTAAAGTCTTAAAGTATTGATTTCATAATACTTCCAATACTATTGAGTTATACATTTTATAATTATTATTTTGTTTCCCACTTTTATACTTTGCAATTTTCATAAATGGTTATTATAAATATGAGTATAAATTTATTAACCATATATATGTTTAATAAAAAAAAAAATTATTTTATTTTGATAATAAATTTTAATTTTCCTCTATTTTAATTTATAAACATTGCATATTTTCTATAAAATAATCTTACTTGCTATAACCCAAAAATAGAGATAGGGTTTGGAAGAAATAACTCACTTTTCAATGAAGCTCCTTTATGCAACTAATTTAAATTAATTGTAACTTCCATGATTCTTCTTTAATTTGATATTATTACCACAATCATGAAATGCCATGGCCACTCGACATCTACTTGCACTAGTTTGACTGAAATCTTTCACTTTATCAAAATATATTTGGTCACAATCCATGTCCAATCATCCAAAGAAAACCTAAAACATCTTATTTTATATCAACAATAACTCCCTTCCCAGACATAGATTTGGATTCTCTTTTTTTTAACTTGGGTATTTTGTTTAGAGGAATCAATAAATATATTTATATTCTACATATTCTACATAGAAAATTTCATAAATTAATCTAAATGTTTCCATCCTCTTCCTTCCCTGAAAAATCTATGAAAAGAAAAAAATAATTCTCTTTTTTGGCCGAAGAAAGAACTTTGATACCACGTGTAGTGATCCTTAACCCTTAAATTGAATCACATTCAAGATATAACCCTTGAAATTTAGAAACATAAAATGTGTTGACACCATAAACAACACAATAATATAGTGAAAAACCCCTAAGGTAGGGTAACACCATCAAATACTACCTTTGGAAGGAATCACTCCACAAGTCATTTTTTCTACAATACAATAACATGTAATCTCTCCCCAATACAATGGAACACATGTGTATTTATACTTTCTCATGTGTATTCATGGGGGGTTTTGCTAACTACCCCTTATTATTGCATTATTTCTCAGATATCATGAGCACCCAAGATCATGACCCTATGAGTGTTTATTCTTAGAAATATTTTCTTAGTACTTTCACCTGCATCATTTTTCGGGCCACCTTACCATGCATGCATGACATACTCATTGACATCTAATGTACAACGCACAAGGTGTACTTCTACTCAGTATTGTTCTCAATGTACTATAGAAACAAGATGGCTGCAAGTTTACCTAAGGTTGGTTTCAGGTGCACTGAAAGGGATTCTAATATACCCGAGTGTATGCAAAAGACAACTCCATATACAAGTGTTGTATGATATTGTTATCACACCAAAACTGCTCACTTGTGACATTTTTATTAATCATACTTAAATGTGTCACTATTGGCACGCATAACCCTCATCTCCAGCTACTTTCCACCATCACATGACCTCAAATCTGTCAAAAATAACATTATCAAACCATGGAATTGACCTTACTTGGCCAGCATAGCTCTTACCCCCAAAAAATGCTCATGTGTAGTGCATATACTACCCCCAAAATCCACGTTGGTCCTTAAAATCACCAAATTTGATTATTTTCATCCCCCATCATTGCTCTCAAATTCGTATGATGGGAGGTTAGTTATATGTGACCATATTAAACTCTAATTTATGTTTTTAATCTTGATTTGGTCATATTTAACCACTATTTGGGAGCCCATGCAAAGGGAGTTTAACCACTATTCTACTATAAATAAATCTTTTGAGCTCCCTCCACCCATCTATCCTCACAAGTAAGTTTATGTTGTTTAAATATCACTAGGACATCGAGGACCTCTTCCTCTTGATTGTACCTTTCTAGACTATGTGCCTTTCCAATAAACCAAGGAAGGAGTCACAAGCACATCAAGGAAGCCAAGGACTCATCCCAAGGAGGGGCTCCAGAGACCATTCAACTTTAGCAAACTCATCCACCAAGTATAATATTTTTTCCATCTCATTGAAAATATAATCCTTTGTATTCTTTCATCTCTTTTGTTTAAGTTGATTGAATGCTTTCTTGTTTTAGTTCATGATCTCATGAATAACTTAGGGTTTGAAGAATACAAATTAAGCAAGCTTAGGATTTGATTTTCTAACTCTTTAAAGAATTTGTCTAGGCTTAATATGAAACAATTAAGCTTATGAAATTTATCCACCCTTGTGACAAATATACATCAACATATTGGTGATTCCACTCGGGAAACGATCCATATCTTCTTCCCCAGTTGTGGGAGTGTTTGTTTCCCCCATCACCCATTTCACTCATAGTTCTAGATTTTCAAATTTATTTATATTTCTATATTTTCTATTTTTACATGGGAAACTAAGTAGAAAACCTTTATTTTTGCCTCAATTACAGGCTAGCAATTTCATCTCCTTGTTTGAAGTCCAACGCAACTTTTGGTACCATTTTCCACACTAGTCTAGTGCATATTTTGGTACATTTTTATGAATTTATTGATTTCTTCTTTCTACCCCTTTTCTGCACTTATGACACATTTTGTGATACCAGTTTTTGCATTGATCAAGTACTGCTTTCGATGTAGTTTTTTACACTCTTTTATTGAAGCTTTCTACCCCTATTTCTACATTTCCAACACAACTTTTTGGGTAGTTTTCTACATTGTTCTCATAATTATAAAAACAATAGTTTTCCAATTTTGTCTTAGTTCAAGAAATACTCATGTAGGGTTCTCCTAGACTTATATGTGGTTTTTGTTGTACTATAATGCTTTTTTAGGGAAACATTGTAAGTAGAGAAAAGTCCCCTTAAGGTTCCTAGTACCTTATGCTTTCAGGTTTTCTCTTTGTTGCATTGCATATTTATATTTTAGAATACTAATTTTAGAACCATTGCTTGCTTGAATAACCCTTAGACTTGCTTTAAATATTAAGAACTTTGGATGAAGAAAAGCCTCCCTTCTGCATCAGTACTAGTCCTTATTTATTTATTTATGAGCCATTTGTCTTTGCTTTTTATAGCTAGCTATTCATCTATTTTTGTCTTTCAATTCTTGTTTTTATTTTATAACAGGAATTTTATTTAAAAAATAAAATTTATTCAAGTTAAAGAAAATAACTTCCTTTGTTTATGTTGAGAAATGCCCTCTTCAAATAGCCCCTGCGATTGAGGAAAGAGCCACCCTTTCTAAGTATTTGACTTATTCAATCTCATTTTTCATTTCAAATTGCTTAGTCATTTAATCCTAGTCCTTAGCTAGCTTGAAATAGAATTTTGCACTTGATAATTTGAATTGATTGATGTTCATTTCTACTTAAAATGTTCATTGACATAAAGAAAAAGTTCCTCTTACTCTAGTATTTGTATTAATGTTCAATTAGCATTTTAATTCCAAGTCTCAATTTATTGCAAGTACATCTATTTCAAACATTTTCTTTTGAAGTTGATTACACTATAATTTCACATTCTTCACTCCCTAATTATCTGTTTGGTTCATGACCCCAATTTCAACCTAAAATTAACCACTTAACTTAACACATTAAATACTCCTTGAGGCCAAACAAATTTTGTAGTTAAGTTAGAGTTGTGGGGATAGGAATCCAAATAATTCACAACAACCAATGAAATTTAAAACATAGTGGTTAACTAATTAGCGAACTTTAAACCATTTCTATTGAATACAATCAAGACACATTTAGAAATGGCCATGCTCTTTGGAGTGGATAATTCAAAGGTTGCAACCATAGGTTTGATTGAGGCTCCTATCTATTTCATTACTAAAGATCCCCCAACCATTCTATTTCATCATGAATGCAAGGTAACATGTTGCATGTATCCATGAAGAGGTAGCTTAGTGACCATTCTACTAGGTTCCTACCTAGGTGCCTCTCATAGGAGGGAGAAAACCCGAGACAAATTTCTATGGTCCATTAGGATTTCATCACCCTTTTTCTCCTAGTTAGAACTGTCTCATTTTCACCTTCACTCATCTCCATGGTGGATTTTCTCACCTCTCATGCTAGTCTCTTGGAATTCTATTTTTATACTCTTCATCCTTGTTCTGTGGTAGTTCCTTTAACCATTTAGAAGAAAGGGCTCAAAAAAGTTATAGTCTAGGCTTATTTGAGCACTTTTAGTTTATCTTTTGCATATATTATTCTTGTTTTTTAGGGTGGAAGATTTGATTAGGAAATCCATATTGTGCTCGAGAAACAATTAAAGGCACTTGTTGTACCACCTACCCACATAGTATTGTTTCTTGATCACTACTTTCTTGATTGTTTTCTTTTATGACTTCAGTTCTTTGATATATTGATTGTATTCTATGAGAGATATTTACACCTAGGAACCATTGTGCTCCTAAGGAGACTATATCATAGACTCCAAGGCCTACCTCCATTGAGAATCCATATTCATGTCTTATCCCCCACTCAACAAGTTATAGTTGATAATCCTATCCCTTCTATGGGATTATTATCGAATTCATAAAGTTCATTCTCTTCATATTTTGAATCCTTTTCCCCTTTGAGGCCATCTAGTTCAAGTGTTCCCATAGTTAGTCTTGTTGGAAGATTGTTTGTTGTCATTGATGTCAACCCTAGCCATTCGATTTTGGACCCCACAGTTGATCGAAGTAGATAGACATGAAGGAAATTAAACATGAAGATACAACACCCATGGATGGATAGTATAATTCATGCTGCTTCCGGTGGTATGTGGCACGTCACGTGGATCCTCATGATTGAGGAGAAATTAATTTTTGAAAATGACAATGTGAATTGAAGTAGAAACTACATGTCGACCCTAATGCTAAAAGGAAGTGACATAAAGGGTATAAATACATCTCATTATACATTCATTTTTTAACACACACAAGTTTATTAATGAACAAGGAGATATAAGTCGAATTTCTGAGGAAATATGAAGTAAAGAAGGTTGAATTTTAATGGAGGATGAAGTAGTTTGGTGATGTGTTCTAAGGTATGTTATTTACAGGTCATATTACCATTTTCTCTATAACTTTGTTTCTAGAACGATTCAGATGTTGAAATTCAGAGGATATTGAGAAGACATATCTAGGTAACTGTGGTAAAAATTCTAGCTCTTTATTCGCTACAATTTTGGAGATACACTCTGTGGAAGATAGGGGTTTTGACTAGTCCTAAATCTATTCATAAACAAGTGCTCCTAGTAAAACAGTCACAACATATTCATAGAGAATCCAAATAAAGTGAGACCAATTTCATTGGAAATATTATGGGTTGTAGTTTCATGTGTATGAATTTAAGGATCTGATGTTAAATATTGAACGTGGGGAATTATGTACAAGTTTTGTCTCCTGAATAAATCAGGATTGAATAAGGTCTACCATTTTCTCTATAACTCCTTTTCTGGTAGCATTCAAGGAGTGAAACTTGGAGGAGTTTTAGATAATAGATTGAGTAATGTTATCTAAAGGATCAGAGTATTCCAAGAATTGAATAATTGCAGAAGTTGAAGAAGTCTCAGGAACCATTATCTAGTTTTATGTGATGGTTGGTTGATGGTGATAATTTAATGTAAAGTTTTATTATCTCTCATATATTATTGGGTGGAAGGAAGGCGAAAGGATGGAGAGGTCAACCCTCTCTTGATATTGGAGGATTGTATCTTACTTTTGTAGGTTTATTCCTCCCTTTATATTTGAAATTTGTAGCTACCTTTGGAAGTCATTACTTCCTTTGAACAATAATACATGACTACTTCTTATATATTGTGCATCTTGTATCGATGTATCTCTTATACTATTCTTCATTGTTCATTGGATAGTCTTCATTGTTGATTGGATATAAATTGAATACATGATATGATTGAAGTACAAGTTCAAAAATAGTAATTTCTCTAAATATTGATTCACCCCCCTCTCGGTATTTCCAACAATTGGTTTTAGAGCAGGTTACCTTCAGAACAATTTAACCACTGGAAGGAAAATCTTGAGTAGAGATGGATGACCATGAGCACATTCCAAATGGGATTCAATGATTTTATGGAAGCAATTATGCATACTGGAGTGATAGAGTGAAAACTTACCTAACAACTTTGGGAGTAAACATTTTCTACTCAGTTGTAAATGACTATGTAATCCCAAAGAATGCTCCAACCAATCCAAATGTGTAGAAGCTTATGAGTTTTAATTCAAAAGACAGACATGTTATTCTAGGAGCATTGGCACCAACCATTGCTAGCAAAGTGATGGGTTGTAGCACTGATAAAGAGGTATGGTACAAACTCAAGAGTATTTATGAAGGTGATCCAAAAGTTAAGAAGGTCAAGCTTCAACGACATAGAGAAGAATTTGAAAATTTGAAGATGGATGAAAAGGAAGATATTGAAACCTATTTTCTTAGAGTTAATGAAGTTTTTAATGCTATCAGAGGATTAGGTGAAGAGCTCAATGAATCCTTGGTTGTATAAAAAGTGTTGAGATCACTTCTCTTGAAGTATGATGTTAAGGTCTCTGCCATTGAAGAAACTAGGGACTTGACCAAAATGACAATGGATGAATTACATGGGTCTCTTATAGCATATGAAATGAGAACAGGTACAGAAAGTGACCAGCTAAACAATGAATCATCCTTTAAATCCATAAATAAGACAAAAGACAAGGATAATGACCTTGATGAAGAAATAACAAATTTTGTAAGAAGGCTCCAGAAGGGAGCTGGTAGATACAAAGGAAAGTCTCCTCTCAAATGCTTTAAATGTGGTAAAATAGGACATATTGTTGAAAAGTGCTACTATAAAAAGAGAAGT
This sequence comes from Picea engelmannii, assembly GCA_009831015.1. Classification (NCBI taxonomy): domain Eukaryota; kingdom Viridiplantae; phylum Streptophyta; class Pinopsida; order Pinales; family Pinaceae; genus Picea; species Picea engelmannii. The sequence continues at coordinate 300,495 of ML777655.1, read as the reverse complement.
CTCGACAATAAAAAGAGATTCTACTCCAAAGATGATGACATCTACCCAAATGAGAGTGATGAAGAAGATAATGATGGAGGAGAAGTCCTCTTCATAACCCAAGAAACCTAGGATGATGATCACAGGAGTTCTAAAGAATAAGAAATCGTTTCTGAAGAAGATTCAGATGAAGAAACCAACATTGATTCCTTTTTGGGATACAAGGACAATGTAGAGAGTGAACAAGAAGATGAGAATCTTGAAAAGTTGAAGCATGTTGAAACTAAAAATATAAATCTTAGAAACACAAACATAATACTAAAAGGTGAATTGACTAGTTATGAAGAAGATAATTACCATCTTGAAAAGACCATCGGTAGCTTGAAGAAACAATTAGAAGATTATGAGAAATTGAAATCATAATTGGATCACACAAAAGGGGAGCAACTATTGACAATAGAAAAGTTGAAGAAGTTCGAAAAAAGCACTGAAAAATTAGATGAGATACTTGGTAGTCAAAGATCTCCAAACGACAACATGGGACTAAGATACGATGACAGTTTGAAGACAACAAAATAAGAGAAGGAAGATGAAAATGATGAAACCAACACTCTAGAGCAAGTTGAACAACAAGATAGAAGTCTAGAATTCAGAAGGAATGAGACATCAAGAAGATCCTCTCCCATCAGGTATGAAAGCAATCATTATGAAGGAAACTACAGAAGAATAGATCGTGAACCCAGATGTACCACACCAAAAATAAGATCACTTACTCCCAGGTATCAAAATTTATTTCTTGGACATTGTTATACTTGTGGAAATTTTGGATGCAAGGCAATTGATTATAGAATCAATGAAAGGAATAACTATGCAAGCTACATGAATGGTGTAAATAGTAGATATGGAAATGTTTGTAGACGTATCAACATAAATTATAATCCATTTGACCCATTAATGGATCAAAATATTATATGCTACAAGTGCAATAATCTTGGTCACAAAGCACAGGATTGCAGAGAGATGAAGGAAGATAATCCTATGCCAAATGTCCCTATACCAACTACAACATGGAAAAGAAAATAAATTCCACACAATGAAAATTGTCGAATAACATTGGTCACTAAATAATGCAAAGAATAAGATGAATGGTTCATAGACAGTGGGTGTTCATCTCATATGACCAGAGATCAAAGAAAATTTGTCATCTTGAAGAAAAAGGGCAGAAATGTTGCATTTGGAGATGACTCATCTACCAAAATACTTGGAAAAGGAATTGTAAATATTGGAAGTGAAAATGTAAAAGAAGGAAAATTCCTATTGGTTGAATATATGAAGCATAATCTCCTCAGTGTTAGCAAAATATGTGATCAAGGATACACTCTTATGTTTGACTCCTAAAAATGTAAAATCAGAGAAAAGAACTCAGGAAGATTGATTGCAACTGCAACAAGAAGACCGAACAACATATGCATCCTAGACATGAAGAAGAGAGATAAGACAAAAGCCACAGAAAACCATTCCAAGGAAGAAAAAGTCCCAAAGACCAAAAATAAGGATGAAGTATTATTGAGTGCCACATGTTCAGGGGGAGTAGCCCCAAAGAAGAAGGTCACCTTATGCCATTGAACTCAGGGGGAGCAGTCACACCCTTTTCCATCGATGTCAAAGGGGGAGATAAATTGGGATCATGATGACAGGGGGAGCATGAGTGTTTCCATCAATGAGAAATGGGGAGATTGTTGGAAGATTGGTTGTTGTCATTGATGTCAACCCTAGCCATTGGATTTTGGACCCCACAGTTGATCGAAGTAGATATACATGAAGGAATTTACACATGCCGATACAACACCCATGGATGGATACTATAAGTCATGCCACTTCTGGTGGTATGTGGCACGTCACATGGATCCTCATGATTGAGGAGAAATGAATTTTTGAAAAGGAAAATGTGAATTGAAGCAGAAACTACATGTCGACCCTAATGTTAAAAGGAAATGACATAAAGGATATTAATGAAAAAGGAGATATAGGTTGAATTTCTGAGGAAATCTAAAGTAAGGAAGGTCGAATTTCAAGGGAGGATGAAGTCTTTTGGTGATGTGTTCTAAGGTATGTTATTTACAGGTCATCTTACCATTTTCGCTATAACTTTTTTTATAGAATGATTCAAATGGTGAAATTCAGAGGATATTGAGAATACATATCTAAGTACCCGTGGTAAAAATTTCAGCTCTTTATTCACTATAATTTTGGAGATACACTATGTTGAAGATAGGGTTTTTGACTAGTCCTGAAGCTAGTCATAAACAAGTGTTCTGGGTAAAAGAATCATAACGTCTTCATAGAGAATACAAATTAAGTGAGACCAATTGCATTGGAAATATTACGGGCTATGGTTTTTTTTTACAAATTTCATAATTTGATGTTAAATATTGAGCATGGGGATTTATGTACACGTTCTCTCTCCTGAATAAGGTCTACCATTTTATCTATAACTCTTTTTCTGGGAGGATTCAAGGAGTGAAACTTGGAGGAGTTTCAGAGAATACACTGAGTAATATTATCTACAGGATCAAAGTATTCCAAGAAGTGAATAATTACAGAAGTTTAAGAAGTCTCATGAAGCATTATCAGGTTCTATGTGATGGTTGGTTGATGGTGATAATTTAATGTAAATTTTTATTATCTCTCATATATTCTTAGGTGGAAGGAAGGGGCAAGGATGGAGAGGTCAACCCTATATTTATATTGTAGGATTGTATCTTTCTTTTGGAGGATTATCCCTCCCTTTATATTTGGAATCTATAGCTACCTTTGGAAGTCATTGCTTACTTTGAACAATAATACATGATTACTTCTTATGTACTGTGCATGTTGTATTGGTGTATATCTTATACTATTCTTCATTGTTCATTGGATAGTCTTCATTTCTGATTGGATATAAATTGAATACATGATTTGATTGAATTACAAGTTAAAAAATACTAATTGCTCTAAATATTGATTCACCCCCCTCACAATATTTCCAACAAGTCTCCCTTCAACTAGTTTATCTTCATCTACCCTGATTATAAGCCTGGTTCCCATAATGGTGGGAACTAATCCAACACTTAATCAATCTCAAATTCAATCCCAACCTACCTTATATTATATGGTGGGGTTGAATCTCCCACATTTGACCAAACTTATCAATGATCCTATTCAACATAATGTTGTTTCTCTAGCCATCTCGACCAAGTTACTCTTAGATATCTAAGATTGAGGGTCATGATAGAGAGGGCCCCCTCAAATCATATCATGTCATTCCACCTTTGGTGTTCATATAATAGCATTAAAAATGAATTAATTAGACTTTGATTGTTTCGATTCACCCTCACAAGTGTGGCTTCCAAATGGTGTATTGATCAACCTACGAATACTCATATTACCTTTAAGTCCATTGCCAAATTGTTATTGAAATTTTTTCAACTTCCATTTCTCCATGATGTAGGGATTGAAATACTTACCAACTTTTGTCATATTATTTCTACCCATATCATGGATCATATTCATTAATGGTGTTTGAGATATGGTTTTTGTAAGGACAAAACTAAAGATCGATTTCTCATGGAATGGTTCTTGATGAAGTCATTACTTCCTCTAATAACCAAAGACATGACAATGACCATGACCATGCCAAGACTAAAGAAGAATCTATCCAAAAGGCACAACAATATTACCTAATCTATCCCTAGTCATAGTATTTGTATACCATCCTTCCTAATGCCCCTCACTATCACTTAGGTGACTTATCTGTATTAGGGGCATCCCATGTTGATGATGGTGTTATCAAGTCTATTTCACAAAGTAATCTATATTATTATCCACCTAGATATATTTTTTATTGTACCCCATTACCATATGGTGGAGTTAGTACTTATTAACCCCCACTCCTTGTAAGGTGTCCCTTGACGCCTTAAATTTACTATAATCCTCCACCAAATCCATTTCATTCCATGTCTTGAGTGGGGAATAACACCTCTTATTCAAGTCCCCCTGCACATCAACATGTGCATGATCATGATTGTACTATTTCCTCTTATAGTCGAGCATCCATGAACCTATATTATCCTTTTTATATCCCTTCTTCGATATATTTAGTTCCTCCAATCCTAGTACCTCAACCTCTATTTAATGTTGGTTGACCCACACCTTCTCTTTAAGGTCATGTGTATTCTCAGAAGAATGTTTGTAATCCCCCCAACCATAATCCCAATAGTAATAATAAAAAGAATAGTAATGGGAAGGGAAAATAGATTGACCAACACCACAATCAAAGGAATTAGGTTAACCAGAATAATAGTCCCACTAATAATACTAGTGATAATCATAATGCCACAAATCAGGGTCAAGGTAACAATTTCCAACCAAAAAGGGAAAGAACCCATAGATTTGTACTAATTACCCTTTCTTTGTTGTGGTGTTTATATAAATAATTCCCATCAATGCCTACCTTTACTTGATTTTATTTGATTGAAGGAGTCAACTGATAAATATCAAGTGAAACCAACTCAACCTATTCCCCAATCCACCCCACCTTTGTCATCACAACTAGTTGTGTCACATGATATTTTTCCAACACATGGACTTATTTCCATTCTAAAATCCATTCATCCTATCCAACCTCCAAATTCCAACCCTTCTAAAAATGGTACTTTCCAAATGTGTACAAAAAATTGTTGGATATTAATATATCAACACAAAGCTATCAATATCGCATGCCCCCCTAAAGCATAACCTATTGAATCAGATGATCCTCCACCCAAATTTAATGGAACTTTTCAAATTCCTTGACCTACTATAGATATTCCCCCTAAGGTGCCAAAGGTTCCTTTACATCAAAATGCCCATAACCCTCATGCATGGAATTCACATAACTGCATTATAGTTGATGATCTAGCTCAGTCTCCTATGATTATTTCATCTTTATAATCCATTCAGACTCATCTTTCAGAATGGAAGGTTTTTCTATCTACATTGGGCATGGTCAATGCTTCGAATGATAGAATGATTTTTTTTATATAGAAAAATTTCAACCTCATCCTCCCCCTTTATTTTGGCACCTTCTATCCTCTAGTCAAGATCAAGAATGTTGTTATTCGTTAGTGCATTATTAATGAGGGTGCAGCCACATGCACTATGTCTACTCATTTTTGGAAGACATTAGGCTGGCATGAGCTTGTTCCATCTATGATTACCCTTTATGCATATGATGGTAGGCCCTTCCAACCAAAAGAGTTGGATCATAATGTTCCCATGTAGTTAGTTGGAAAGTAAGTTCTTATTGATGTTGAGGTTGTAGCCTATATCTACTATAAATTATTCACTCTTTGATTGTGGAATAGTGGTTAGTACAATTTATTATTCTCTCTCTCTCTCTCTCTCTCTCTCTCTCTCTCTCTCTCTCTCTCTCTCTCTCTCTTGCAAGATTTGTGAATTTATACTAGCTAGGTTATTTATGCAGGTTTCACTGAAGCTTCACACTTCTTGCCTATATGGATCAATGTTTGGTGCCATAACATTGTCCTATTTATAAGTAACTTGATTTTTGAAGAAAGATGTTTTTTAGGAGGTTTTAACTATGAAGGTGTAGATCCTATAGATATCTCCACTCCATAAATCGAAGAACTGTTACACTCAATAGTGCACTCATTAAGCTGGAAAAAATTGCCCACATGAACACCCTTAGCAAGTACCATATCTCCTTGAACCATCTTGCACCCTTTGTTAGTGAAAACAACCTGCACACCCACATCATTAAGTGTTCTTATTGATAGTAGGTTTTTTGATAAACCCAAAATATACAAAACTCCATTGATCCCCTTTAATTTTCCATCAGGGAATCTAATCAAGAATATTCTGCAACCAACAATGTTAGGAGAGTCATCACCAAGGAATACCATCCCACCATCATATTTATGATACAATGAAAATTGATTTCGAATGGAAGTCATACAAAATGAAGCTCTAGAGTCTATCAACCATGAACTCTGGTCTACACTGGTTTCCAAAGATATAACAAATGCATATCAACCACTTGAGAATATTTTTTAGACTCATCATCATCATCATGTTTTTTCTTCTTATTCATCTTCTTCTCTTCCTTGCAATCCCTTTTGAAATCCCTGACCTTATCGTAGTTCCATCATTTTTCCTTATACTTTCGAGGAGACTTATGTCACCCATGGGATTTGAACCTACCCTTTTCTCTCTTCTTTCCTTTCTCCTTCAATCTTCAACAAACAAACAAAGCCTCATTTATATATATATATATATATATATATATATATATATATATATATATATATATAGAGAGAGAGAGAGAGAGAGAGAGAGAGAGAGAGAGAGAGAGAGAGATTTTCTACCTCACCTCCTATGAGAGTAAAGTAGCCACAATGATCCAGGTGGATATTGGTGGCCACCCACCTATTCCACTTTAAACCCCACCATTGTTTCTTTCAGTTTTTCATTTTCCTTAATTGTAGCACAATTTACTATTTTTGGCAATTTTTCGAGTCCTGAACTTTCAGATCCATTTTGAGGCCCTAAACGACGTTTTTTGGGCATCTATCATTTGAAAGTTATTTTTGTGTTATTTTTTGACCAACAATTGTACTCCTCGGATAGATATTTTGAACGATGTATCATTTGCGACAAACATAGATAGTATGCCAAAGTTACGACCTCGGGAAATTGATGTACTAATTTACCCCGACGGGGCCCATATTTTGGCGTTCTAGGGTTAGGTTTTTTGGATGTTTAGGGTTTCCATTATTTCTTAGTAATAGATAGGCCTTCGAGCCTCATTGGAACACAGAGTTCAGTGGCCTGTAGCCACCACATCTCTTCTCATATATAAGCTACCAATGCCCTAGCTAGTTTATTTCTATTCTATTTGCAAACAAATTTCAGTTCATTGATATTAATGAAATTAAGTGTTATTTCCATTGCATATTTGTATTCATGGTTATTTGTGTATTATGTTGTGTTCCTATATAAATATGTATCAGTGGTATCAGAGCGGTCTTCTCTTTCTCAATCCTTCTTTGGATGTCCCCAATGAGGTCAAGGTATAAGGAGTTAGGGCTTGATCTGGTTGAACCTTTGTAAGATCAGACTCACAAACCCCGACGACTGCCCATGGGGGACAAAAAGAAAGACAAAGGAGAAGGAGATCCTATCAAAATATTGCTCTAGGAGGCCTTTGAAAAACAAAGGAACGCGATGTTGAGGAAAATATATGAATTGATCTTACTCAAGCATTTTCAAACTTTACTTGGCTAAAGTAAAGCATATGGGAATATCATCCTACATTTATAGACAACAAAAATATGTATCCTAACTCACAAGTATTAATTACAAGTGCTTAGGCTAGTTTTTTATCAACAAAAAATTTGCTAGAAATTCACATTTTTATGTATTTTTCTGAAAATACCAGTTGCTGAAAACAAATATAAGAACAGAAGTAAAAACAACAAGATCACAATCAAGATATATGTGACATAAAAAAATCCTTTATTTCATTCCAATTCATCAAAGAGTCATTGTCTTTACAAAACTTCACAAGAAATCTTGGACCAAAGTCAAACTTAGAAATCCCCGATGGAACATACAAAAAGACTTCTGACAGAAAACCAAACATGAACTCTAAAAGATGGATCGGCTTTCCATAGATTGTTTCTCACTCGACTCTGCACAATATCCTTTATCATTCATGAAAATTAATTCACAAACAGACAAGCCTACACGGACTATCAAAGATGGACAACACCTCTAAAGAACAAGTCTCTGAATGATTTGATCCAGCCCTGAATATTGTTGTCTACAATAAGACCCCACTATCACAAAAGAGAATTAGGCTATGATGAATATATGAATGAATGAAAGATGAACTATCTTAAAATAAACTCAAAGAGAAAACCTTAGCATGATTTGTGCTTCTATCCTCCTCTTGTTCCTCCCCTTAGTTCAACTTTTAACAATTTAGAATTGGTTAGAGTAGTTGAACTAACTTATTAGTTAAGCTAACATAAGGCCTTAACTAACTTTAGTTAAGGAAGGGGGGAAAAGTAATAATCATAATAGGGTCATAATTAAAGAATAAATAATAGGTGGGACCCCATTGTGACTCCCCTAGTTACAACAATCATTACATCATAACATAATCCATTTGTTAAGCAAACACACCCCTTGTGTCTCCCTTCAAAACATATTTTCCTTTGACAATTTTAGCTCATACAAATTGAAAATAATTCAAACTAATACTCATATGTCCAAAATAAAACATGTTGTCCAAAATCCATGGAGTCCATTGTCATAAAACAATAAATGACATAAAAATTAAAACCCATATTTTCCAGTCTGTGAAGAAACCCTTCCTTGATTGTTGTTGTCACCTCCTGATTTCCCTGAAAATGCCTTGAGATGGGCAGATCCTTTAGGATTTATCTCACTAATCACATGGGAACAATCATCCCTCAGATGCATCTGTGAAGACACAGATTTGTCAGAGTCATCGGAGGGTGAGGAAGGGGCAGCGACAACTTTTCCTTTATCAGATGCATGGTGGGATCCAGTCTTCAATCTCTTGTTGGCATGGGAGGATTGCACTGGTGAGTGGTTAGGGGCAGCTTGGTCAATGGGGTTCAAAGTTGAGGGGGAAGGAAAGGTTAAGTTTGGCCAGCCACGGTGTTGGGAGACTGCATAGTGAACAATCTCCTGCCACCCATCATTTTCTGAGACTTCAGGTTGTAAAGAGACATGAGGAGGAACAGGTATACCGGGGGCTTGAGGGACTTCGAAGGGAGGCCTTTCAGGCCTTGATTGGACTATTCCCTATCCAATCCAATTAAAGAACCCATCATGGAACAATTGTCCAAGCTCTTCAGAATAAGCATAAAAATGTATTGAGAACCTAGGCTTCCTTGGGCCTTGGTTCCAATTACCTCTACCTCTGTTTCCTCAGCCATGGCTTCCCCGACTGAAAAAACTCATCCTGCATATGTTAACAATTAGAAAATAGTATTTTAAATAACCATTCATGAAAAATCCTTAAAAATACAAAATAGATCTGGCTCAGAATGTATCAGGCTCATGCAATCCAATCCATACAAATTGTTCTAATGTTAATCAATGAGTAGGGGGGTGGAAAAAATGTTCAGGGATACATGAGGGGTTTGTAATTTGTGAAAAAATGATATAATGAAAGGGAAGAGATATGGTCACTTCTCAATAATAACAACAATCAACTGTAAGAAAATCAATAAACCTCACTGCAATCCACACAGAATTCTGCCATTTCTATCTAATATAACGCATAAATTTTCTTAGTTGTGATCAATATCAAAACAGAGGGTGAAAAATGAATATGGGATATGTGAGGGGGTTGTAATTAGCGGAAAATGAGATAATGAGAGGGTTAAAAAAAAATGTTTACTATTCATGAGATTAATCAAGAAATCAATAACATCAAACAACAATCAGATGACTAAGTAGTAATTCCTGTGTATTTAACTAGTTCAATGTCCAATAATAAAATATCCAATACAACGCCATTACGAAACACAAGGACTTCACAAAATTTTGAAGAGGTTATGTTCCTTTTATGCATACATTCAGCATGTTATAACAGTCAACAAAAACACTCAATCTGTAACCATTAACATCCATCATTTCCATACATTTCCCCAATCCATGTCTGTATTTGAAAGTAGTGTTTCCAAAAAATAATAATAAAGACTCTACTTCTGTTAATAAATCCAATCAAGATCTTGTAATGATATCCGTTACCATACATATATATGCAGTAGAAAAATCAAAATGATCAAGACCTCACATATCACACCTGAAAGGAAATTGACTATAACCAACAATCACTATTTAGACACAGGCTATGCAAAAGCCAATTTCTGAAACCTTGTAACCATGTCACTGTGTAAAAAATATCTCAGTGCGACTTAAAAATGAGCCAAACATCCCACACAACTGTCATCAACAGTGATCAATTGCAAAAATACAAACGCACTTAGAATTTGGGGGTATCACTGGGCATACAAAGCAATCCATCCATATTATACGTGGTGCACAACTGAGAGGATCCCACAATGTCATAATTCCCATAACCACACAGCAATATATAACCACGATATAACTAAAAAAAAAATCAGTCTGGTCCATTTATTAAGTCGCTTGTGACTGACCAGTCTGCACACATTCAAGTGTATTCTACCAATGACAAGAGATGCAGTAAACATATCCAATCCAAACTTGCAACTGAGAAAACTTCATGGTGCAACAATCCCGCTAATCACACAGCAACATACGACCATGATATAACTCAATAAGTTGTGTTGAGCTATTTATTTAGCCAATCGTGATTGACCAAGTTGTGCACACTTAGGTTTATTCAACCAACAACAGAAGATGCAATGGGTATACCCAGTCCAATAATTTACTTTGCAAAAAACCCTATACAGAACGTGACCTGCGTGAGCAGCCCCCATATTCGTAACCAATGCCAACCATCAACTGAAACATCAAAAGTGTGAATATTAGTGATTGTATATCAACTAAAAAATTCCACTACGGTAGAGGAACAACCAACCGAACAAGCCATGGTAGTTATGCATAACCAAGCATCCAATCGACACATAGTAGAGGCCCTTCCATAAAAATCACTGAGTTACTTAGCATAAGGCGGGGGACTGTGAACTTAAAAAGAAGATAGAAATGCAAGGCTTATGTTAATATCATAGAGGCAATGAGGGGATTCCATACCAACATGATGGCTATACGACCTACGAGTGAGCCCATACTCAAGGTAATAGACCACAATAACTGGAAACCACTTGACAGGCGCGACAGTTTCCCTATGCACTCTAGCCTGGAGGGTTAAGGGTTTGCACAATAGCCTTCATAGGAGGAACATAACTAAATTCATTGAGACTCCAAGGCCAAAGGTGTATGCACAAGGGGTTGTGGTGCTTGTGGACATGAGATAGTCCCTTGGCAAGGTCGAAACAAGAAAACAAGGCTCTTAATTAAACCGAATAGCCGTGAAGACAATCATCCAACCAAAAACCCTTCAACCAACATGCAGTGGTAATAAGGAGATATCACTTAGTAAGATTAACAATCCAACAAATTTAACTGATGAAAGTCCAACCATATATTTTCATTTAAATCCAAAATTGCACACAGTTGCAGCACTCAGGACAAACACAAACCCACACAACTGAGCCGAAATTATTTCATAACCAGATTGAAGTCAATAATGGCCAAAATATACATACATGTTAATCGAAATCCTTAAGACGAGGGGTGGCCGAGCGGTTTCACCCTACTAAAAATTCTAGATCGTGAACACAACAACAATATCAACAACAATCTGACTAGGGTGGTGTCCAATGGGAAGGGTAAAGGTGGCGTGCAGTAAATGCACGTCTCCTCCACCCTTATCTTATTTACTCCAAAGTACATGCCAACGAGCCTTCCATTAACACCATTAATCAACTAGTACATCGATAACATCAATACATTTAAACCATATCATAATCCAAGTTCACATAATAATTCAACCAATTTCAATCACCTTGCCAAATGTGCCACCTATGTTTTCATTTCTGATATAACTCAAATAAATCGCTTGACCACTATACAATCTAAACGATCATGTATACAATCATCACCAAATAGCATGATCAACATCAAACTGAAACATAGCATAATCACCATAAAAGCGCAAGTCATCACTCCGATGATCCACCAACGTTATAACATATGTGTCAGTGTTTCATGGAAACCTGCACAGGAGATCTAGCTAAAGCAAGTACAAACAAAGATTATCAAGAAAGGAAGAGAGATTCAATATGGAAGAATGAAAAAATATATTCACACTACTCCAATGAGTTGATGATTGATACATAGATCATGATCAATATTATATAATGAATGAGTGGAATACACTCATATATAGGGCAAAACATTCCATAATTAAGAAAAGCAATCAAGTAGTTAGCTTTCCTTAGGAATGCATGCATGCATAATAGTGATGGTAAAAATAGAAAGTCTAAATAGAACTAGTCAGTTAACTCCCATTGAACTAGTGTGTCGAAAATAGAAATTTCTCCAACTCCAACACCCCCCCTGAACATCACTATGGAGTAAAAAATAAGTCCCGACTACTAGGCCATTTTAAGTACTCATGTACAATACAACTAATGAACACTGAATAAAAGTGAGGAAAGAGGGAAAACCATGTGGGAACAAAACCCCCCCTCAAAAGATAATGTATCAAAAGAAGAAAATGACAGTTGATAGGCAACTGTGTTCTTCACTGCAAGATGATCCTGCAAAGTCTAAAACCTCTGCTCATTGAAAGTCTTCGTGAATATGTATAAATCTTTATGGATCTGACGAAGTCCTTTAGCAACCTATTGGGCCTTGTACTTCTTGATCCTGTGCACCCATCTGCACCTGAAAATATTCCTTTCTGGTGGACGTGGAACTAGATTCCAAGTCTGGTTCTGTAGGAGTGAGTCATACTCCTTCTGCATGGTTTCTTGCCATAATGGATTTCCTACAACCCTATTGTAGTTCTCTGAATCAGTAGATTGAACCATATAGAAATGCATGGGCATCACAGGTTCTGAAGCTGAAAATACATGAGAAGGATCCTTATGCTGAGATCGAGTCCTCCTCGAATCCAATGGATTCCCTACAAGGTTGCCTGCTACCTAAAGTGTGGTATGTGCCTTCTTGGGAATCTGCTGAAGCTTTGGAACTGGCTTCTTATCTGGATGTACTACCTTCTTATTTCCATGTACAGAGTCTGAGTGTATGGAATCATCTCTTATGTCTGAAATTGATGGAAGAACAAGAGTATATGCATGTTTCAGTGGAGGTGCATGCAAAGTAATCTCCTTACGTGTAAGTAGAAAAGAGGAGTCATCATAAAAAAACTTAGTGAGTTTATACAACCTTAACTTGTGATCCACCTCACGAATTGCAATAATGGAATTGTCATGCATGTCAATTACTGAAACTGAATCTGATGTAAATTCAACCTTTTTGCCTTTCTGAGTGATCTGATAAACTGAGAGAAGATTCATAGAAAGCTTTGGAACATGTAAAACATTCTCAAAACTTCCATTGTGGAGTTCCACTCTCCCTTCTCCTGCTACTGCTACTGGAGTATCATCCCCCATGATAATAGGGGGTCTTCAGCATGGACTTAAGGAAGAGAAAAATTCCTCTTTCGTTGTCATATGATGGGTTGCACTAAAATCTATAATCCATGAATCAGATGAGGAATTAATTGCAACAGGAGCATGATGATTTCCTTTCTTAGGAGAAGGATCTTCTTACTTCTTCTTCTTGACTCCCTCTGGAATGAAATTTCCAAGGTTGTTCTGTTGAAGTGCATGTTCCATAAGATCGATCTTTTTCTTCATGCATGTGGATTCTTCATGATTCGGTTTATTGCAGTAAGTGCACTGCTTTCCCTTCTTCTTCTTCTTCTTGGAATCTGAAGAGTCTTTGGAACCTGAAGAATCATTAAAGGATTTAGAATATCCCTCCTTCATGTTCTGTTTGGATGACCCTTTTCCATCATGCACGGTGAGTGCATGTGCTTTGGGATATTTCATGAGGCGCATTTGTATGAGTTTTGTCTTCTCTTGTGTAAGAGACTCAATGAACTGAGCCAACATAGGCATTTTCCAATTTGTTCCAAAAAGACATCTGCCATAATGGAAATTGGAGACATATATAGTGTATTCTAGTCCTAGCTTGGCCAAGATTGTTAGAATAAGTTGTTTCTCTTATGTAGACTTGTCTATACGACATTCACCCAAGATCAATACCAAATATTTAAATTTAGTAAAAAAATCTTGTATATTATCAAAACTTTTAGGGTCTAAGGTATTCAACTCTACCTCAAGCATATGACCTCTCATCTCATCATGCTTTCCAAAGAGTCCTTCCAAGGTGGTCCAGATATCATTTGGAGTCTTGCATGCAACAACATGAAACCATAAATCAATGTATATTAACTCAAGAAGTAGTCTTGTGGCCTCATCCTTACGGTTCCCTCATCTCATCTTCTCAATCGCTAATGTAGGTTCTATTTCTGTCGCCATCGTCAAATTATACAATCCTTTCCTTCTGAGTTGGAATTCTACCTTGGGCTTCCAATCAAAATAACTGTATGGTGTGAGGATTACCACCAAGTTTGACTATATAATAGTTGTCATATCCGTCTCTCCCATTTCTGAGAAAATGGTGAGGAATCTCGCCAAACGGTTGAAAACCCACTTCCAAAATCAGTCGATTTACTTTCTTCATGGGCCATTTCCTCCAAAACGTAATATTTTGGGAGCAATGAATGTGGAAAGGTACGACCACGGATTCATATCAGTTTTAGGAGGCTATATTGCGGCTCACTTTTTAAGCAAACGGTATTGCATCTTGCCAAACGATTGAAAACCCACTTCCAAAATGGGCCAATTTACTTTCGTTGCGGGTTCCTTCCTCACAAATGTAACAATTTAGGAGAAATAACGGATGAAATTTACGACCACAGATTTAGCTCACCGAAACTCCAATTTTTCTTATTCTTTGGCTTGTCTGGCTTGCTCCAAGAAGCATAGCTCTGATACCATGTCAGTGTTTCATGGAAACCTGCATGGGAGATCTAGCTAAAGCAAGTACAAACAAATATTATCAAGAAAGGAAGAGATATTCTGACGCAACCCGCCCCTCACCGAGCGAGCTGCTTCCACCAGGACCTTCTGTTTCTCACGGGCCCGAAGAGTCAACACTCTTCAACTCCCTCGGGAGTCCACTACCCACAGTAGGCTCCTTCAGAGATCTTCCCCTTCGGAAATCGGGATATCGCGCTTCAGGAGTTCGCGGTTCATGCGAACATAGTTCACATGCAAAGCAAAACCCCGAACCCCAATGGTCAATGGGTCAACTTTCCCACTATCGGGATTTTCCCTATCAGGAAATCGGGAATGGCGATGTTATGTTACACTACCCTCTCAAATCCCCGAACCCCGAACTCCGAGTTGACGCCACCTGTCTTCCACTATATCCTGTGGACCCACCTTGCCGCGTCCTCTTCGGGATTTCGCGGATCGCGAATCCACGATGCAAAGTTTCTTGTGGTCGAGAACCCCGAAGC
>ML777655.1:214052-272000 GCA_009831015.1 Picea engelmannii | reverse complement strand
CAGAGTGAAAGACTCGCTAGAATGGTGGCAGCTTATCTCTAAGAAGAGATGTGACGGCTACTCGCATTCGCAAGAAGATGATTACAATGAGGCTCTGAAGGCCTTTTTACAATAAACGGGAATGCCAAAAGTCCTAGACATCCGAAAACCTAACCCTAGGAGATGAAGCGCCAAAAGTCATGTGGGCCTCGTTTGGGTAAGTGAGTACATCAACTTCCCGGGGTCGTAACTTTTGCATACGATCTCCATTTTAGGAGTGTGATAGCTCGTTGGAAAGGTATCGTCGAGGAGATTCATTTTGGGGGCTCAATAATTCCTTCAACTATCATTGAGATCCTCTATATCGAAAAAACTTCATTTGGACCCTCAAAATGGCCCCGGAAGTTAAAACCTGCTAAAAATAGTAAATTGCCAAAATTGCCAGAAAGCCATTTTGAACCATTTGGAAAAGGTGGGTGGCCACTGATATCCACCTAGATCATGTGGATTCTTCATGATTTGGTTTATTGCAGTAAGTGCACTACTTTCCCTTCTTCTTCTTCTTGGAATCTGAAGAGTCTTTGGAACCTGAAGAATCATTAAAGGATTTGGAATATCCCTCCTTCATGTTCTGTTTGGATGACCCTTTTCCATCATGCATGGTGAGTGCATGTGCTTTGGGATATTTCATAAGGCCCATTTGTATGAGTTTTGTCTTCTCTTGTGTAAGAGACTCAATGAACTGAGCCAATGTAGGCATTTTCCAATTTGTTCCAAAAAGACATCTACCAGAATGGAAATTGGAGACATATACAATGTATTCTGGTCCTAGCTTGGCCAAGATTGTTAGAATAAGTTGTTTCTCTTCTGTAGACTTGTCAATACCACATTCACCCAAGCTCAATAGCAAAGATTTAAATTTAGTAAAAAAATCTTGTATATTATCAAAACTTTTAGGGTCTAAGGTATTCAACTCTACCTCAAGCATATGACCTCGCATCTCATCCTGCTTTCCAAAGAGTCCTTCTAAGGTGGTACAGATATTATTTGGAGTCTTTCATGCAATAACATGAAACCATAAATCAATGGATATTAACTCAAGAAGTAGTCTTGTGGCCTCATCCTTACGATTTTCCCATCTCATCTTCTCAATCGCTGATGTAGGTTCTGTTTCTGTCGCCATCATCAAATTATACAATCCTTTCCTTCTGAGTTGGAATTCTTCCTTGGGCTTCCAATCAAAATAATTGTATGGTGTGAGGATTACCATCAAGTTTGACTATATAATAGTTGTCATATCCGTCTCTCCCATTTATGAGAGAACGGTGAGGAATCTCGCCAAATGATTGAAAACCCACTTCCAAAATGGGATGATTTAATTTCCTTGTGGGCCGTTTCCTCAAAAACGTAATATTTTGGGAGCAATGAATGTGGAAAGGTATGACCACAGATTTGTATCAGTTTTAGGAGACTATATTACGGCTCACTTTTTGAGCAAACGGTAATTAATCTTGCCAAACACTTGAAAAACCACTTCTAAAATGGGTCGATTTACTTTCATTGTGGGTCGTTTCCTCACAAACGTAATAGTTTAGGAGAAATAATAGATGAAATTTATGACCACAGATTTAGCTCGGCGAAACTCCGATTTTCCTTATTCTTTGGCTTGTATGGCTTGCTCCAAGAAGCATAACTCTAATACCATGTTAGTGTTTCATGGAAACCTGCACGGGAGATCTAGCTAAAGCAAGTAAAAACAAATATTATCAAGAAAGGAAGAGATATTCAATATGGAAGAATGAGAAAATATATTCACACTACTCCAATGAGTTGATGATTGATACATAGATCATGATCAATATGATATAATGGATGAGTGGAATACACTCATATATAGGGAAAAGCATTCCATAATTAATAAAAGCAATCAAGCAACTATCTTTCCTTAGGAATGCATGCATGCATAATAGTGATGGTAAAAATAGAAAGTCTAAATAGAACTAGTCAGTTAACTCCCACTTAAATAGTGTGTCGAAAATAGAAATTCTTCCAACTCCAACACCCCCCTGAACATCACTATGGAGTAAAAAATGAGTCCCGAATACTAGGCCATTTTAGGTATTCATGTATAATGCAACTAATGAACACTGAATAAAAGTGAGGAAAGAGGGAAAACCATGTGGGAACAAAACCCCCCCTCAAAAGATAATGTATCAAAAGAAGAAAATAACAGTTGCTAGGCAACTGTGTTATTCACTGTAAAATGATCATGCAAAGTCTAAAACTTCTGCTCATTGAAAGTCTTCGTGAAGATGTATAAATATTTATGGATCTGATGAAGTCCTTTGGAAACCTGTCAGGCCTTGTACTTCTTGATCCTGTGGACCCATCTACACCTGAAAATATTCCTTTCTGGTGGACGTGGAACTAGATTCCAAGTCGGGTTCTGTAGGAGTGAGTCATACTCCTTCTGCATGGCTTCTTGCCATAATGGATTTCCTACAACCCTATTGTAGTTCTGTGGATTAGTAGATTGAACCATATAGCAATTCATGGGAATCATAGGTTCTGAAGATGAAAATACATGAGAAGGCTCCTCATGTTGAGATCGATTCCTCCTTGAATCCAATGGATTCCCTGCAAGGTTGCCTACTACCTAAAGTGTGGTATGTGCCTTCTTGGCCATCTGCTGAATCTTCGGTGCTGAATTCTTATCTGGATGTACTACCTTCTTATTTCCATGTAATGAGTCTAAGTGTATGGAATCATATCTGATGTCTAAAACCAATGGAAGAACAAGAGTATATGCATGTTTCAGTGGAGGTGCATGCAAAGTAATCTCCTTACCTGTAAGTAGAATAGAGGAGTCATCGTCAGAAAACTTAGTGAATTTATACAACCTTGACTTGTGATCCACCTCACCAATTGCAATGATGGAATTGTCATGCATGTCAATTAATGAAACTGAATCTGATGTAAATTCAACCTTTTTGCCTTTCTGAGTGATTTCATAAACTGAGAGAAGATTCATAGAAATCTTTGGAACTTGTAAAACATTCTCAAAACTTCCATTGTGGAGTTCCACTCTCCCTTCTCCTGCTACTGCTACTGGAGTATCATCCCCCATGATAATAGGGGGTCTTCAGCATGGACTCAAGGAAGAGAAAACTTCCTCTTTTGTTGTCATATAATGGGTTGCACTAAAATCTATAATCCATGAATCAGATGAGGAATTAATTGCAACAGGAGCATGATGATTACCTTTCTTAGGAGCAGGATCTTCTTCCTTCTTCTTCTTGACTCCCTCTGGAATGAAGTTTCCAAGGTTGTTCTGCTCAAGTGCATGTGCCATAAGATCGATCTGTTTCTTCATGCATGTGGATTCTTCATGATTCGTTTTATTGCAGTAAGTGCACTTCTTTCCCTTCTTCTTCTTCTTGGAATCTGAAGAGTCTTTGGAACCCGAAGAATCATTAAAGGATTTGGAATATCCGTCCTTCATGTTTTGTTTGGATGACCCTTTTCCATCATGCATGGTGAGTGCATGTTCTTTGGGATATTTCATGAGGCCCATTTGTATGAGTTTTGTCTTCTCTTGTGTAAGAGACTCAATGAACTGAGCCAATGTAGGCATTTTCCAATTTGTTCCAAAAGACATCTGCCAAAATGGAAATTGGAGACATATACAATGTATTATGGTCCTAGCTTGGCCAAGATTGTTAGAATAAGTTGTTTCTCTTCTGTAGACTTGTCAATACCACATTTAGCCAAGCTCAATAGCAAAGATTTAAATTTAGTAAAAAATCTTGTATATTATCAAAACTTTAAGGGTCTAAGGTATTCAACTCTACCTCAAGCATATGACCTCGCATCTCATCCTTCTTTCCAAAGAGTCCTTCCAAGGTGGTCTAGATATCGTTTAGAGTATTGCATGCAACAACATGAAGCCATAAATCAATGGATGTTAATTCAAGAAGTAGTCTTGTGGCCTCATCCTTACGATTCGTCCATCTCATCTTCTCAATTGCTGATGTAGGTTCTGTTTTTGTCACCATCGTCAAATTGTACAATCCTTTCCTTCTGAGTTGGAATTTTTCCTTGGGTTTCCAATCAAAAGAACTCTATGGAGTGAGGATTACCACCAAGTTTGACTGTATAATAGTTGTCATATCTGTCTCTCCCATTTCTGAGAAAACGGTGAGGAATCTCACCAAACGGTTGAAAATCCACTTTCAAAATGGGTCGATTTACTTTCTTCACGACCCGTTTCCTCCAAAACATAATATTTTGGGAGCAATGAATGTGGAAAGGTATGACCATGGATTCGTATCAGTTTCAGGAGGCTATATTGCGACTCACGGTTTGAGCAAACGGTAAAGAATCTTGCCAAATGGTTGAAATCCACTTCCAAAATGGGCCGATTTACTTTCTTTGTAGGTCGTTTCCTCAAAAATGTAATAGTTTGGGAGCAATAACGGCTGAAATTTACGACCACGGATTTAGCTCGCCGAAACTCCGATTTTCCTTATGCTTTGGCTTGTCTGGCTTGCTCCAAGAAGCATAAGCTCTGATACCATGTCAGTGTTTCATGGAAAACTACACAGGAGATCTAGCTAAAGCAAGTACAAACAAATATTATCAAGAAAGGAAGAGATATTCAATATGGAAGAATGAGAAAATATATTCACACTACTCCAATGAGTTGATGATTGATACATAGATCATGATCAATATAATATAATGAATGAGTGGAATACACTCATATATAGGGCAAAGCATTCCATAATTAAGAAAAGCAATCAAGCAGTTAGCTTTCCTTAGAAATGCATGCATGCATAATAGTGATGGTAAAAGTAGAAAGTCTAAATATAACTAGTCAGTTAACTCCCACTGAACTAATGTGTCGAAAATAGAAATTTCTCCAACTCCAACAACATGTATATCATCTATTGATCCCTTTAAGCAATGCATAACCAATTCATTATCGCCTTGCCAAATGCCCCACCAAAATTTCCTCCATATGCATATAAAATGTAATTTAACAATATTTCATAGCCATTTCTTTGTTATCTAGGACTTAACCACTATCAACAAGTATTTCTAGGCATATAGTATCATAGAGCTAGGTCTCCTTTTTTGTGTTAGATATAGTATTTTATTTTTCCTCAACATGCCTTTCTATAATTTTCATTAACATTTATGTTTCACAGGCGAGAAGAACAAATATCATAAATGAATAGCAGGTTGTAGAATCATGAAGAAACAATATCTCAAAACTTAACTGATATCAATGACAACAATATTCTCATCACCGAAGTAACTTTGTAGCACATCATCATAACATTGAAAATGAATAGACCTAATCTTCAAAATTTCAAGGGGGTCCCACCTACTAGCATTATTTAGTCTTATATAATAATAGGCTTAGAAACACTTTGTGGGTGAAATTACGTTGACATTTTCAATTGTCAACACGCAATGATGGATAACTTCGCCCAGATCCTTCAACGATTGCCCACTGGTGGTGCATCTACATCCAACAGCCATTCTGGAGGCACAGCCCCTTTTAAGGTACAAGTAAACTTTGACATTCCCATATTTGATGGTCAAATAGATGCAGACGTCGTAGATAGATGGTTGAATTTATTAGAAGGATATTTATTGGTTCATGACTTTTCCGACCAGGAGAAGATTATTTTTTCACTACTCAAAGTCGCCCCCATGTCAAGGACTAGCGAGAAACCTACTCTGAGAAAATGAATGAGGAGGAACCCTCCCTGTTCTCGGTCGTACCCACTTGGAATTCTTTCTGAGACACCATCAAGGAACAATATTATCGCATGGGGAGCTATGAGGACAAGTACATACAATGGACTATGCTACGACAACAAATGGATCAATATGTGCATGAGCTAACGAATCTATTCCATACCCTACACACAAATTTGGGTATCAAAGATTCAGAGAAAACATTGTTGTTGACATACTGTAGTTGTCTACACAGAAACATTCAGGAGAAAAAGGAGTTCCTCGACATCTCCTCACTTGGTACGGCATACCGGTATGCTACCAAGATTGAGTATAAATTCAAACAGAAGAAGCGAGAATTTGGATCAGCGAATCAAAAGCAAGTGAAAGGTGCCCCCAAATCACAGAACAAAGTACAAAGTCAAGGCATGGCGTCTCAAGATAACCTGCCAAAGCCGCAATTAAAGAGAAACACCGCAAAGCCAAAGAAGGACACAAGAAAGTGGTGTGAGTTCCATAAGATCTCCACTCACAACACAAGTGAGTGTCAGGCCAAACAATCACTGGTGGCCGAGATGAGGGCTTCTGAATCAGATGCATGCTCCGACACTGAATCAAAACCCAAGAAAGGAAATGACAGAGGGAATCATATTATCAATGTGGATCCCAATGCCACCATTTCCACCACAAAGATCCAAAAGGAAGAACCAAAAGATCCAGAGGAGGAGGAGCATCTCTTCCACTCCCACATGTGGGTAAAGGGTTCCTCGCTACAGTTCATTGTCGACAGCGAGAGCCAAAAGAACCTCATTTAAACAAAGGTCATGAAGCAGTTGGGCTTGCTGACCACATCACACCCACATTTGTACACCATCGGGTGGCTTCACCAAGGACAGGATCTCCACGTCAACCAGCAATGATGCCTTCATCACAGCATCAATCCCTTCATCGATGAGGTATTATGTGGCATTGCTCCTCTTGATGTTTGTGATGTATTATTAGGCAAACCATACTTGTGGAAGCAACATGTTGTGTAGGAGTCCTGGCCTCGCGTTATTATTGTTACCTTGGGAAATAAGTTGTACAGGATACCAGAGGTACCACCCCATGTCTCTATCTCTTTGGTTACTACAAAACAATGTAGTAAGCTCATTTCCAAAACAAGGAAATTTGTT
Organism: Picea engelmannii; assembly: GCA_009831015.1. Lineage (NCBI taxonomy): Eukaryota > Viridiplantae > Streptophyta > Pinopsida > Pinales > Pinaceae > Picea > Picea engelmannii. The sequence goes on along the minus strand of ML777655.1, from coordinate 265,098 downwards.
TTCCTAAGCAAGAAGAATATTGTGGAAACAACCTCTAGAAAAGGCTTCTTTACATGACAAAAACGAATGGACAAGGTTGTGGAGGAGTACCGGGACATATTCACCTCACCCGCAGGGGTGCCTGTGCACTGTCAGGTCCAGGACCCCATCAATCTGACCCCAGGTGCATCGATGCCCAATGGACCGATCTATCGGCTCTCTGTTCTGGAGAATGATGAAATCAAGTGACATATTCAAAAGCTGCTACAGAAAGGTCACATCCGACCAATTTCATTTCACTGTGGGAGCACAATCGTGTTGGTGCAGAAGAAGGATGGGACTTGGAGACTCTGTATTGACTATCGGGCACTGAACAAGATCATCATCCAGAATAGGTACCTGATCCCACAAATTGATGACCTTCTGGACCAACTCAAAGGGGTGAAATATTTATGCAAGATCGACTTGAAGTCTGGGTATCACCAGGTACCAATCGAACTATCTGATGTGTGGAAGACTTCCTTCAAAGCTAAGGAGGTCCTTTTCAAATGGTTGGTCATGCCTTTCGGGTTGACGAATTCTCCCGCAACCTTCATGAGGGTGATGGACGACATCTTGCGGCCATTCAACAAGTCATTTGTAGTATTTTACTTGGATTACATCCTGATCTTCAGCCAAACCTGGGAAGAGCACCGCCACCACATCCGACAGGTCCTCCAAACACTGCAGAAACACAAGTTGTGTGCCAATTTGGAGAAGTGCACTTTTGGCATGACCCAGCTTCAATATCTGGGATACATTATTGATGAGCATGGGGTGCATGTGGATCCAACCAAGATCCAAGTCATCCTAGATTGGCTAGCCCCGACCAATCTAATAGAGCTTCGCATCTTTCTAGGTCTTGCTAATTTCTACTGTAGGTTTGTGTTGGGATTCTCTCATATCACTTGGCCCTTGAGTCAAGTCACCAAGGGAGGAGTGAAAGAAAAATTATTTTGGTCGAAATATCAACAGAAGGCATTCACAGAATTGAAACATCGCCTCTGTTGCGCCTCAATGCTCACATTACCATACTTGCAAAAACCATTTGAGATCAAGACAGATGCCTCTGAATATCCTATTGGGGCAGTTCTTACTCAACAAGGGAATCCAGTGGCATATCACAGTGTGACATTGTCCGACACAGTTCGAAAGTATCCCACTTATGAAAAATAAATGTATATCATTATGCAGGCTTGCCGACAGTGGAAGCATTACATTTTGGGGAAGGAAACGATCATCCACATAGACCTACGTCCCCTATAGTTCATACAGACACAAGGGAAGTTGCAGAACGATCGCCATCAGAAGTGGTCCAAATATCTGCAATATTTTCATTTGAACATCAAGTACAAGAAGGGAATCACTAATAATCTTGTATACTACCTCAGCCGACCATTGATTGTGGCAATAACTACCATGCTCAACTCTTGTGGGCATGATACTTCTGATTGGTCATTTCTCTACAAGAGAGATCCATATTTCGGCCACACATACAAGATGCTCTTGGAGGGTAACCGAGTTCCAAATTTTCACCTCTAGGATACACTACTATGTCACCTGGGACACCTTTTTGTTCCTTTAAGCGAGCATGCCAAGATGATTTTGGAAGCTCACTATAGTCAGGTCGTTGGGCATTTCAGGGCCGAGAAAACAATGGCAGTATTGCAAAAGTATTTCTATTGGACAATCCTTCGACAAAATGTCAGGAAGTACATCATATCCTCCACTACCTATGCCATTGCCAAACCGACCATCAAGAATCAAGGCCTCTATGCTCTGATGCCTACCGCTAGTCAACCTTGGGAATCCATCTCCATGGATTACATGTTGGGCCTTCCTTCTACTAAGAATGACAACGACTCTGTTTTCATGGTCGTTGACAGATTCTCGAAGATGGCCATTATGGAGGCCTACAAGAAGAATATCACAGTAGAAGCCACTAATAAACTCTTAGTGTGGGTACACTTTGGGATCCCACACTCTATCATCTCAGATCAGGACAGAAGGTTCCTCATTACATTTTGGTCCAACCTCTAGTCAATTTTGGACACCAAGCTCACCAAGTCCACAACTTTCCATCCCCAAACTGATGGTCATACATAAGTCGTCAACATGATGATCGTACACATTTTGTGCATGTACAACTCAAAGAATCTAGGCAAATGGGATGAGAGCCTCCCCTATGTACAACATAGCTATAACTGGGCCCTCCATAGATCAATCAACCATAGCCCCTTTAGGTGGGCTTGGGATTCCAGCCACTATGTCCCATTGACATATCCATAGCATTTGCATCTACTCAGGATGATTCGGCTCATGTCCAATCTGAAGCTGTCAAGGTGAACAAATTCATTGAGCGCATTCAACACATTCACCAATAGGTTAATGACATATTGGACAAAGCCAATGCTAAGTACAAGCAGCAACATGATCAACATCGGGTGCAACACAACTTCCAGGTGGGTGACAAAGAGTGGCTACATTTGTAGAAGGAGTGCCTCGTTGGACCCACCACAAGCTTCGCCCGCTCCGATATTGGCCATACAACATCACCAAGTCTCTAGGGGACAATGAATTCGAGCTCAGTATCCCACTATTCCTTAGTCTGAACCTAGTGTTCAATGTGGTCTGCCTTCAACCTTACTTTCCACCTCTACTGGACACATCCAACATGGAAAAACAAATCACACCAACGGAGTTAAGCCCAGACTGCATGGAACAAGACACAACTGATCAGATTATGGACACACGTATCAAGAACACCCACCAGTAGAGGATGAAGCTATATCGACTTGTCAAAGCAGGCCAACTCCTTCACCAGGGAAAATGGCTCACGAGGGACCAAGTTCAGCAGAAGTTTCCTCATCTCATGGAGGAACTCAACGCAATGGGGACCATTGCTTCCTAAGGGGGGAGGAATGATCCAGGTGGATATTGGTGGCCACCTGCCTATTCCACTTGGACCACCACCATTGTTTCTTTCAATTTTTCAGTTTTCTTAATTGTAGCACAATTTACTATTTTTGGCGGTTTTCCAGGTCCTGAACTTCCAGAGCCATTTTGAGGCCCTAAACAATGTTTTCTTGGCATATACCGATTAGAAAATCAATTGTATTCCTAGGATAGATCTTTATAACGATGTATCATATGCGTCAAACGAAAATAGTATGCCAAAGTTACGACCCTGGGAAATTGATGTACCAATTTACCCAGACGGGGCCCATAATCTGGCGTTTCATCTCCTAGGGTTAGGTTTTTTGGATGTTTAGGGTTTCCATTGTTTCTCAATAATAGATAGTCCTTCGAGCCTCATTGGAACACAGATTTCATAGGCTTGTAGTCGCCACATCTCTTCTCAAAGATAAGCTACCAACACCCTAGCTAGTTTATTTATATTTTGTCTGTAAACAAATTCCAGTTCATTGATATTAATGAAATTAAGTGTTATTTCCACTGCATCTTTGTATTCATGGTTATTTATGTATTCTGTTGCATTCCTGCATAAAACTGGATCAGTGGTATCAAAGCGGTCTGCTCTTTCTTGATCTTTCTTTGCATGTCCCCAATGAGGTCGGGGTATGAGGAGTTAGGGGTCGATCTGGTTGAACCTTTGCAAGATCAGTCTCACAAACCTCGACGGCTACCCATGGGGGATGAAAAGAAATATGAGGGAGCAAGATATCCTATCAAAATATTGCTCGAGGAGGCCCTTGAAAAACAAAGAAACGTGATGATGGATAACTTCACCCAGATCCTTCAACGATTGTCCACTGGTGGCGCATTTGCATCCAACAACCACTCTGGAGGCACAACCCCTTTTATGGTCAAATAAATGCAGACGATGTATATAGATGGTTGAATATATTAGAAGGATATTTCTCGGTTCATGAATTTTCCGACCGGGAGAAGATTATTTTTTCACGGCTCAAAGTTGCCCCCCATGTCAAGGACTAGTGGGAAACCTACTATGAGAAAAAGGACGAGGTGGAACCCTCCTTGTTCTTGGCCGTACCCACTTGGAATTCTTTCTGAGATGCCATCAAGGAAAATTATTATTCTATGGGGAGCTATGAGGACAAGTACATACAATGGACTACGCTGCGGAAACAAAGGGATCAAGATGTGCATGAGCTAGCAAATCTATTCCATACCTTGCGCACAAAGTTGGGTATCAAATATTCGGAGAAACATTTGGTGTTGAAGTACCATAGTTTTCTACACAGATACATTCAAGAGGAAATGGAGTTCCTCGACATCTCCTCACTTGGTACGACATACCGGTATGCTGCCAAGATTGAGAAAAAATTCAAGCAGAAGAAGGGAGAATTTGGATCTTCTAATCAAAATCAAGCGAAAGGTGCCCCCAAACCATAGAACAAAGGAAAAATCCAAGGCATGGTGGCTCAATACAACCTGCCAAATCCGCAAGCAAAGAACAACACCGCAAACCCAAAGAAGGAAATGAGAAAGTGGTGTGAGTTCCATAAGAGCTCCACTCACAACACAAGTGATTGTTGGGCCAAACAGTCACTTGTGGCTGAGATGAGGGCTTCTGAATCATATGCATTCTCTGACACTTAATCAAAACCTAAGAAGGGGAATGACAGAGGGAAGCATATTATTAATGCGGATCCCAATGCCACCGTTGCCACCATGAAGATCTAAAAGGAATAACCAAAAGATCCATAGGAGGAGGAGCATCTCTTCCACTCCCATATGTGGGTAAAGGGTTCCCTGCTACAATTCATCGTCGACAGCGGGAGCCAAAAGAACCTCATTTCAGAAAAGGTCATGAAGCGGTTGGGCTTGCCTACCACAACAAACCCACAGTCATACACCATCGGGTGGCTTCACCACGGACGGGATCTCCATGTCAACCAACAATGTCTCCTTCCATACAACATCAAGCCCTTCACCGATGAGATATTATGTGACATTTCTCCTCTTGATGTTTGTGATGTATTATTAGGCCAACCATACTTGTGGAAGTGACATGTTGTGTATGAGTCTCGACCTCGCGTTGTTATTGTTACCTTGGGAAATAAGTTGTCCATGATACCAGAGGTACCACCACCTATCACTATATCTTTGGTTACTGCAAAACAATGCAGTAAGCTCATTTCCAAAATGAGGAATTTTGTTTTCCTGATCATCCACTCTTAGGGCAAGAAGAAGATTGTGGCCACGACCTCCAGACAAGGCTCCTCCGCACGACAACAACAAATGGACAAGGTCATGGAGGAGTACTAGGGCATCTTCACCTCATCCACAGGGGTACCTCTGCACTGTCAGGTCAAGCACCCCATCGATATGACCCCAGGTGTGTTATTTCCCAATGGGCCAATCTATCGGCGCTCTGTTATGGAGAACGATGAAATCAAGCGACAAATTCAGGAGTTGTTGCATAAAGGTCACATCCGTCCAAATTCACCGCCATGTGGGAGCCTAATCATGTTGGTGCAGAAGAAGGATGGGACTTGGAGACTTTGTATTGACTATCGGGCATTGAACAAGATCACCGTCCGGAATAGGTACCTGATCCCACAGATTGATGACCTTCTGGACCAACTCAAAGGGGTGAAACATTTCAGCAAGATCGACTTTAAGTCTGGGTATCACCAGGTACCAATCGAACCGTCTGATGTGTGGAAGATCGCCTTCAAATCCAAGGAGGGCCTTTTTGAATGAATGGTCATGCCTTTCAGGTTGAAGAATGCTCCCACAACCTTCATGAGGCTGATGGGCGAAATCTTGTATCCATTCACCAAGTCATTTGTATTAGTGTACTTGGATGACATTCTGATCTTCAGCCAGACTTGGGAAGAGCACCTCCACCACATCCGACAGGTCCTCCAAACACTACGAAACACAAGTTGTGTGCAAATTTGGAGAAGTGCACTTTTGGCATGACCTAGGTTCAATATATGGGATACATTATTGATGAGCGCAGGGTGCATGTGAATCTAATCAAGATCCAAGTCATCCAGGATTGGCCAGCCCCGACCACTCTAATAGAGATTCGCATCTTTATGGGTCTTGCTAATTTATACCACAGGTTCGTGTTGGGATTCTCTCATATCACTTAGCCCTTGAGTCAAGTCACCAAGGGAGGAGAGAAAAAAAATCTTTTGGTTGGAATCTCAACAAAAGGCATTCACATAATTGAAACATCGCCTCTATTGCGCCCCAATGTTCACATTACCAGACTTGCAACATCCATTTGAGATAAAGACAGATTCCTCTGACTATGCTATTGGGGCAATTATTACTCAACAGGGGCATCCAGTGGCATATCACAGTGCGGAATTGTCCGACATAGTCTGAAAGTATCCCACTTATGAAAAATAAATGTATTCCATTGTGCAGGCTTGCTGACAGTGGAAGCATTACATTTTTTGGAAGGAAATGATCATCCACATAGACCACCGACCCCTGCAGTTCATACATACACAAGGGAAGTTGTAGAACGATTGTCATCAGAAGTGGTCCACATATCTGCAACAATTTCATTTGAACATTAAGTACAAGAAGGGAAACACCAATATTGTTGCAGACTACCTCAGTCGACCACTAATCATGGAGATAACCACTATTCTCAACTCTTGTGGACATGAGACTTTTGATTGTTCGCTTCTCTACAAGAACGATCTAGATTTCAGCCACACATACAAGATGCTCTTGGAGGGTAACCGAGTTCTAAATTTTCACCTCCAGGATGCACTACTATGTCACCTATGACACCTTTGCGTTCCTTCAAGCGAGCGTGCCAAGATGATTTGGGAAGCACACTATAGTCGGGTTGCTAGGCATTTTGGGGTCAAGAAAACAGTGGCAGTACTGCAAAAGTATTTCTATTGGCCAAACCTTTGACAGGATGTCGGGAAATACATCAGATCCCGCACTGCCTGTGCCATTGCCAAACTGGCCATTAAGAAGTAAGGCCTCTATACTCCGTTGCCTACCCCTAATCAACCTTGGTAATCCATTTCCATGGATTACATGTCGGGCCTTCCTTCTACAAAGACTGACAAAGACTCTGTTTTCGTGGTCGTCAACAGATTCTCGAAGATGGCCATTATGGCAGCCTGCAAGAAGAATATCACAACAAAAGCCACTGCTAAAATCTTCTTTGAATGAGTGTGGGTACAATTTTGGATCCCACAGTCTATCATCTCATATCGGGACAACAGGTTCCTCAATACATTTTGGTCCAGCCTCTGGTCAATGCGAGACACCAAGCTCACCAAGTCCACAACTTTCCATCCCCAAACTGATGGCCAGACAGAGGTCATCAACAGGATGATTGTACACATTTTGCGCATGTACAACTCAAAGCATCCATGCACATGGGATGACAGCCTCCCCTATGTACAACATAGCTATAACTAGGCCCTCCACAATCAACTGACCATAACCCCTTTCAGGTGGGCTTGGGATTCCAACCACTATGTCCCATTGATGTAGCCATACCATTTGCAATTACTCATGTTGATTCGGCTCATGTCCAGTCTGATGTTGCCAAGGCGAACAACTTCATTGAGTGCATTCAGCAAATTCACCAATAGGTTCATGACATATTGGACAGAGACAATGCTAAGTACAAGCAACGACATGATCAACATCGGGTGCAACACAACTTCCAGGTGGGCGACAAAGTGTGGCTACATTTGCAGAAGGAGCACCTCGCTAGACCCCACTGCAAGCTTTTCCTGCTCTGATATGGCCCATACACCATCACCAAGGCTATAGGGGACAATGCCTTCGAGCTCAGTATCCCACCATTCCTTGGTCTGCACATAATGTTCAATGTGGGCTGCCTTCGACCTTACTTTCCACCTCTACTGGACACATCTGACATGGCAAAACAACTCACATCAACAGAGTTAAACCCAGACTACATGGAACAAGCCAAAACGGATTGGATTATGGACACATAGATCAAGAACACCCGCCAGCATAGGATCCATCTATATCGAGTTGTCAAAGCAGGCCAACTCCTTCATCAGGGAAAATGGCTCACCAGGGACCAAGTTTAGGAGAAGTTTCCTCATCTCATGGAGGAAGTCAATGCAATGGGGACCATTGCTTCCTAAGGGGGGAGTAATGATCCAGGTGGATATTGGTGGCCACCTGCCTATTCCACTTGGACCCCGACCATTATTTCTTTCAGTTTTTTACTTTCCTTAATTGTAGCACAATTTACTATTTTTGGCAGTTTTTCGGGTCCTGAACTTCCGGAGCCGTTTTGAGGCCCTAAACGACATTTTTTGGGCATCTATAGATTGAAAAATATCAACTTGACATTTTCTACCAATAATTGTAGTCCTTGGATAGATCTTTCTAACAATGTATCATATGTGTCAAACGAAGATAGTATGCCAAAGTTACGAACCCGGGAAATTGATGTACCAATTTACCCCGACGGGGCCCATATTCTGGTGTTTCATCTCCTTGGGTTAGGTTTTTTGGATGTTTAGAGTTTCCATTGTTTCTCAATAATAGATAGGCCTTCGATCCTCATTGAACACAGAGTTCAGAGGCCTATAGCCGCCACATCTCTTCTCAGAGATAAGCTACCAACACCCTAGCTAGTTTATTTCTATTATGTCTGTAAACAAATTTCAGTTGGTTGATATTAATGAAATGAAGTGTTATTTCCGCTTCATCTTTGTATTCATGGTTATTTGTGTATTCTGTTGTGTTCCTGCATAAATCCGAATCACACAACTTCATCAATCACTAATTCCTTAAGAGTGCTTCCAATGGCCATTACTAGGTTGTCCCATGAATATGGAAAGGAACAAAAAAGGGTCATACAATGATCTTCCTCGTCTATCTTCACTCCAACTTAGATCAACTCAGTCATAATAGTCTTAAACGGATTTAGATGCTAAGCTACAAAATCACCATCACCCTTTCTTGATGCAAACAACGTTTTCCGCAAAAAGAGTTTATTAACCAAGGATTTATCCTGATATAAATCCCCCAACTTCTTCTAGGCATATGTTGTGGTTTTTCCTTCAGAAACTCTCAATAATACCAAATCAGCCAAACAAATCCTGATAAGGCTTCTTTCCTTTCTCTCCAACACCACCCACTCTTCATCTAACATACCAATGAATTTTGTTCTAGATACTACAACCCATAGATCTCAATCTACAAGAGTATATTTTATCTTGATATTCCATAGCTCAAAGTTGGTGCCATTAAACTTCTCCATTTCTAATATGGATGACTCACCATTTCCTTGCAACAATATTTCTTGTTGTGCAAGCTCCCAATCAAACAAAGATTAGATAAAAATACCTTGTCCCTAACACCTTGGAACCAAGGTGATCAGGCTCAGATACCAAATGAAAGGAAGCTACAATGTAGAATACACTTCCTAAACATGATAGTTGAAAACATGAAATAAAAATCAAACCATTAACAAAATGATATTCTAGGGAAAACCCTCCCAGGAGAAAAACCCCACACTCTAAAGCAGTCACAATGTATTATTCAACAATATATTGTTACAATGTAGAGTCTTTTTGCTCTCAACAAGAGTGTTCAGTAGTAGCATAATCCTGAAGAAAATTTGGTAGCATAATAGTAAGCTAAAACTTACCCTCTCACGTTTCCTCAAGCCCTAACACTAAATATATAGGAATAAATAAAACCATAAATGGTTTATGGTTTTACATTTCTACTTGTTGGAAACCACCAACAAGTTATTCCCTACCATTTCTCTACTCCACTACAACACTGCATTGTTCTCTGTTCCACTACCAACACTGCAATATTCTCTTCTCTACTACAACACTACATTATTCATTGTTCCACTACAACATTGCAATATTCTCTTCTCTACTACAACATTGCAACAATGCAATATTCCTTGCTAAAGATCTTCATTATTCTTGCTAGATCTCTACAAGGTGTATGGCACACCTACCCCAACATATTTAATGGGTAAATTTCCCTGCAATGGAAATTTTTCTCTTCAAATTGCATCCATGGTCCAAGGTAAAGACTAAATCTAGGTGGATATGACAATGCTCTTTCAATGCTACCACAATGAAATTCCTATTTTTAATGCATTACATGACACACCTTTCAAAGGGATATGCAAAGGACTGTGTGTAATAATGTATCATCCTTTAATTGGTAAGGATGACTTGGATTTATGAGGCTTCTTAAGTTGTGCACATAGGTTTACCACTGCCATTGGCAATGACTGTAAGTTTTATTTTCACTATGGATGGATGGGTTTCACACGACCAACTCAAAGAATTGAAAAGGACTTGTCATGTCGTTGGTAGGTAACATTGTGGGTGACAGTGCTTGTCATTGTATTGTCGACACTTGTTCATGGATACATGATTTTGGTTTGTTAACAATGAAGAAAACAAGGATTTTGCAGGCTTGGTGGGGAAGCACTCCTAGTGGATTAATTCAGGGTAGAAAACAGGGGAGGAGGATCGGAATTGGGCGTCGTATTTGAGAAATTGGGAGATAATTCAGTGAGCTTCGGCCACACTCTTTTTTCTAATATAAATCTTTCAGTTATTGTTAAAACAAATATTGTTCAAAAAACTTCAAAATTTCCACAAAACTAGTAGAAGTGTGACTTATTTTCAGAGTTCTAGCACTTGTGCTTACTAACTAGCATGTATAATGCCTTACATATTGACTACCAAAATACTTATCTTTGTAAAACATCAGAAATTTCAAAAAAAATTATGTCCATACCTACTAGGGGTATTATGTCTGCTTCCTACCATGGATAAGAGTGTTGTTGGATTTTACTTCCTTTCTCACTCAAAATTCTACTAAATTGTGTCATCTTCCCTCATTGTATTTTTCTCTAATCCACATGATCCAATAGAAAGGGGAAGGGATGCAAATTTCCTTAACTCTTTAGATCCTAGTCTTTGTTCCAACTCCAATCTCTAAATCCTATGTTGAAGCATTTGTATTTTATGCTCATCTTCCTGCAAATTTCCATTATTGCATTCCTCACTAATTTCCATTTGTATCTGCTTAGATTTGTGCTTCTCTACCTGTGATTTTGCATTGATTAATTATCTTTGCATTAATGAAATGTCCCTATAATATTTTCATTCCCATTCCTCCCTACATGTCTCCGACCTTCTCATGAACATAGATATGTATTCTTGACCATCGTCTCAATGTCTTTCACCCCCATGAACAACTTTTCAAAGGTCAAATTTCTCATGGTATGCAGGCCTATTTGGATGATTCTGACTATTGGCCATTAATCCAAGATTTGAACTTCCAATGTCAAGCAAAGATGTCTACCTGCAATCATGAATGCCAACACAAAATTTGAAACAAATTCCAATCCCGGGTAACTGATGAAAGAGAGTTGGATTAAAGTGAATTCCAATCCCTAGTAACCATTGAAGGAGAGCTAGCATGGTTATGCTCCAATCATCAAACAAAAGTACCAAAACCACACAAATCTTGATATTTCTTCCATTCTCATAAAATCAACGACGATTCTCTATGAGAGGTAGTGGGGGTAATCTCCATAAGCCTTGCATTAACCCACGTGCCTTCAATAGTCCCATCCTAATAGCATTCAAATGGAGATAACACAATGCAGAAATGAATAAGAGGCATGGACGATCGAGTTCATAACTAATGCATTAAGCCCATAGTACTTGGGATGCCATTTGTCCAATTCCATGTGTGACTTCATTGATGACTTAAGTTTTGAATAAAAACACATGGGAGGTGGAAAAAAGTTAACCCCCCCTTCTTTTCCACATCGATCCAACTTGCATATTGCAATTTTTATTGACCATTTCTTTTGGCGGGGTCTTCCACTAGTCTTAGGGCTTTATATAATATCTTTCTCAACTATAGATCTCGAGGTAGGTAATGTTTTGTTGACTAGGCAAACATCGAATTTTTCTTTCTCAACTATATAGAACGTCGAATTTGTGAATTTGTCTTTCTCAACAATATATCTTGTTCACCATATGGAGAATTATATCCATGGAAACCTCTACCACAAAGATCTTCTTTATTCCTAGTTACTTCATTATCATTAGTCTTGGCCAAAAACCTATAACTTCACCTTGATTTTTGGTGGTCTTGCAAATTGTCCATACAAATAATATTTCCTTATTTCTTTTAAAATAAAAAATAAGGGGAGTTGTAAAGCAACAAGTCCCTGCCGACAAGGTAGAAAAGCTTGATTGAGCTGTAATGTGTTATCAGGTAGCTTGATTGATCCCCAAGCTGACTTCAGAATTAATCCAGAATTAAGCGTTGTCCAGCACCAGGGAATGGAATCCTGAAATATTTCAATATTGAAGAACCCTTGAATAAACCCTCACAATCATTGATAGGTCGTTGGTATTTATTGTGGTTCGATTCTTTTTTGAAACCCTACCCATGGTGGAATCTCAGAGGCCGGTTCTTCTTTACCAGCGAGAGAGAGCCCTGCTGATGTACACAAAATGCTGGCCACGACCTCTGAGGATTACGATTTTATCATCAAGAACGTGAACGTGCAGAAAACACAATGGAAATAGCTGGAATACGGAAAAGTCTGTACACTCAATGGGGTCGAATAAAAATTTGGTCATTATCTAAAGAAAAGAAAGACTTTGTCCTGCCCATCCTTCTTTAACATGCTTGTATCTTCTGTGTGAAATATTTATTTCTGGGTTGTGATTTTCTGAAAAAACATAAAAAAAAAAAAGTAATTAAATGATTGAATAATCCTTTCTAGTTTATCAACAGGGTTTGCATTGTTGAAGCCCTTTTAGTGAACAAGTTGAAACAAAACATATGTATTGTTGGTAAATATGAAACCTGACATGTTGTTGATGTTATCCTGTTATGAAGATTAACGAACAAGGCAGTGCACCAACAGGCTGCAAGGTCTTCCACCAAAGGCAGTGCACCAACAGGTTGCAAGGTCTTCCACCAAAAGTCCCAAAGCTATTTGCACCAAAAGTCCCAGAGCAATTCTGAAGCCGAGAGCAATTATGAAGGTTGCAAAGTCCGAGAGCAATTCTGAAGGCTGCAAGGTCGTGCACCAACAAATCCAAGAACTATGAACTATTAAATAGTTGATTTGTATTGATTTACATGCATAAGTTAATTACTAATAACCCCACACCTCCTTCCCTTAATTAATAAATTTATTTAATGTTGTAAAAATAAAAAAAATTACAAACTTTTTAAAAATAATCATTACTATCTCTTTATAATTTAAATAACTTATAAAATTTTAAACATGATCTATTTTCATTTTTTAAAAATGAATTTCATTTTCTATCTATGTTCATAACTACATTCCTTTATAAAATTTTAAACATGGTATATTTTCCATTTAAAAAAAATGGAATTTCATTTTCTATCTATGTCCATGACTACATTTCTTTAAAAGGTTGTTCAAGTGAAAAACATAATATATAGATGTATTTTTGTTCTTAAAAGAATTTACCTCCAAAAGTTGAAATTGAAAACAATAAATAAAGACCCCGTTTAATTGTTCTACATAAACCTAAAACTCTTAAACTAAGACATAAATAAAGAAAAAAATTAAACTAAACTTGATTATAGAGCACTTACATCCTTAGGAACACAATGCTCCAATACCAAATTAAAATTATCATATTTTAACAATATCTGGTTAATAATCTTTTACACATTAAATTAATCATATTTTTTTTATTATTAATTAATAATTTTTTAAATTTAATCATATTTTATTATTATTAATTAATAATTTTTTACAAAGTAAAGTAATCATATTTTTAAAATAAATAATTAATGAACATTATGCATCATATCATAGAATTTTAACCATTTCCATTGTAAAAATTCCATTATGTGATTTTGTATCACTCCCAATAATTTTCGAAGTAATGTGAAAATACAAGATAAAATTAAAAGAATCAACCGTATAAGACCGTTACACATTAATGAATATTTATTCATTTCTTTGTTGTTCAATTCCTATGACCGAGACAGAGTCGGCTCTTCTTCAGACTGGTTTCTCGTCTGCAATCGCGTTTCTCGTCTTCAATCGCCTGTGGAGGGCTAACGCTCCGGTGACACTTCCAACCCCAATTGCAATTCCTATTACCACTCCCACTCCAGCTTCCCACGATTCCCACCGATGCCTTCTCTTCTTACTGTCGTCGCCTTCTCCTTGGCCGGGATTAGAAGAATCATTGAAGTTGCAGTTTCTTTGAATTTGAGGCCCACAAAGCTCCGGATTATCCCAAAATGAAGACGCTTGAAATGTCGCCCAGTGAGTTTTATCTGGAATCTCCCCTGACAGATTGTTATTCGATAGGTTTAAATACGCCAGGAAGCTCAGATCTGCAAATGTTTCAGGTATTCTTCCCGACAGGTTGTTGCATGAGATATCTAAAACTTCTAAATTCACCATTTTTCCAAATTCGTACGGAATATATCCAGTAAGATGATTATTTGATAGATTCACAGACCGTAAACCCTTAAGATCTCCCATGTCGTCGGGGACGGGACCGCTAAGGTTGTTCGCCGAGAGATCCAGATAAGTCACACTCGAGAGGATGTAGTTATACACCCTTTCCTGACCATTGAACATCAGGTAAAGTTCTTCTTTGTAGTAATTCCCGTATATAAGCGCACCTGGCAGCGACTTCGTGAAATCCCCATTTGTCAATGCTGATAAGTTTGAGAGATATGGTGGTATCAAGCCTGACAGATGGTTCATTGAAAGGTCAAGAATTTGGAGTTTCTGAAGGTAGCTTATCTGGACTGGTAACTCGCCTTCTAAATTATTTGATCTGAGAATGAGTATGCGGAGATTTGAAAGCTCCGGAATCCATGCAGGCATTTTGCCTGACAAGCTGTTTCCACTCAAATCCAAAATTTCCAACATTTTGCAATTTCGGAGGGAGGACGGAACATCTCCAGTTAACCTGTTGTTGTTGATGTGCAACACCTGAAGTTTCTTCAATTTTCCCAGTGTCACCGGTATCTGTCCTTCCAGATTATTCTTTGCTAAATTCAAGACCTTCAAAGAATAGCAGTTACTGAAATTGGAAGGCAACTGCCCATAGAGCTTATTGCTTGAAAGATCCAGAGTTTCTAGATAGTCTGTTTGCTCACAAAT
Organism: Picea engelmannii; assembly: GCA_009831015.1. Taxonomy (NCBI): domain Eukaryota; kingdom Viridiplantae; phylum Streptophyta; class Pinopsida; order Pinales; family Pinaceae; genus Picea; species Picea engelmannii. Next base: position 249,944 of record ML777655.1, on the reverse strand, counting down.
GCAAGGAGGTATCTGCCCCTCGAGTTTATTCGCTTTTAAAGATAGGAAACTCGAATTATGCAACATCGTGCAGATTTCTGAAGGGACAGGACCAGTAATGTTATTAAGTGACAGATCAAGTTCCCAGGGGAAGCCTGCGACAGAACTTCGTGGACGGGGAAGGCTGCCATGAAATTGATTATCTCGTAGGTCCACCAGCTTCAAAGAAGTCAACGAGTTATATAGTTGAGTTGGTACTGGTCCTTTCAACTGATTGTGCGATAGGATTAAGCTCTCAAGTTTGGGGAGATTCCACAGCCATGAAGGGATTTGTCCCTTGATGTTGTTGGTGGACAGATCCAGTCTTGTCACAGAACTTTGAGTTTTCAGAAAAAGAGGAAACGCCCCCTCTATTAGACAATTCGATAATATCAGCACATCTAAATCAAATGGCGGAGTCCAGTTGGAAGTGATTTTGAAGGCTAATTTGTTACTGGACAGGTCAAGATATTTCAGATTGTTCAGACTTCGGAAATGTGACTCCGAGATAGCTCCGCTCAATGCATTTTGTGTAAGACTGATATTGGTCAGTTTAGACAACGATCCTAGGGATAATGGGATAGGTCCCGTCAATTTGTTGTAGCCCAGGTCTAGTACAGTAAGCGAGCGGAGACGATCTAATGACTCTGGAATCGTTCCTTTCAACTTGTTATGTTTTAGGTCTAGCAGAGCTAGGGATGATAGATTTCCTATAGAATATGGTATGGAACCGTACAAACTGTTGTTTGGCATCTGGAAAAGGGTCAGGCCCTTCCATTGGCCCTGAAAAATCCGGGAAACATTGGCAGATAATTTATTATTTCCCAAGGAAATATATCCTATGCGAGGCATCTGAGAGAGCTCAAATGGAAGAGATCCACTGAGATTTGCATTGGCCATCTGCAGATCAATCAAACTAGTCATATTTGCTAACCAAGTAGGGAATTCGGATTGAAAATTGTTTCCATCCAGATGGAGAGTTTCTAGGTTTGCAAGGTTCTGCAGGGAAGGGGGAATGGAACCCATCAGTCCGCAATTTGACATTGTAAGATTTAGGAGCTGAGAAAGACAACTTACTGATTGTCCCCATGAGGACGACGTTGCCGAGAGATCGACTCCATTGAGAGAAAGAATTGTCAAGGCCGTGAGATTTGCAAGCCATGAGAGGTCAGGACTTGTCAACATAGAAGCCGAGGAAGAAAGATCGAGTCCTGTCAAGTAAGACAGATTCCCGAGCTGCCATGGAATGGTACCTGCAAATCCAGCGGTGGACAGGTTGAGGAATTTCAAATTTTTCAAGAAACCTATCTCTGTAGGAATAGGCAGGCCTGTAAAATTATTGAAGCTAACATCAAAATGCTCCAAAGCCGTCAAGTCAAACAGTTCTGCAGGACGCAAGACACCACTCAATCCCCAGTCAGACAAGTCCACTGCAATGACACGGCCGGTCTGTCTGTCGCAGGAAACACCATCCCAGTGACAACATCTGAAAGAAACATTCCAAGAAGCCAAACGCCCGTCAGGATCATGCAAGGTGCTTTTAAAAGCCAAGAGAGATTGCATTTCCTGATTCAAACAACCACCGACTTCGCCTGAAACAAACGAGAAAATACACAAAAAAAGTATGCAACGACTGAGAATCCGAATGACAAGACTCAGTAAGCCCTTTCGCATAATATCAGTCATGATCGATCGCTCTTGCTGCAAGGATCCGTATTGTATGTCTGATCTGGCCACCATAATCATTTTTTCTGGGTGGCAGATCTATCAGATCCCGCATTTGCTTATCGATCTGATCTATGAAAACAGAGACAGGGCTAATAAATTGGTTCAAGAGTGTGTTGCATACGAAGAAAAAGGTGGTATCTTCAAATTTCACGTGACATTTTGTTGAGATTGCACGTGATTGCCAAATATCGACAACTCCAACTGGCTGCCTTCTTCGCCGATGCCTCCATAACTGATCAAGCACTAAATGCGCATGTCTGTCGTGGACAAGCCTACAGTCTACCATTTTCTGTTTTGTACCAGCGATTCTGTTTTCTGTTTTGTACAAAGTGATCTGATTTGCTGCTTGCGGTCTGTAGGAAGAATCGTCGTGTCAACTATCAATACCCACATCTTTGATCATTTCCACACGCAGCCGCCAGAGACGTATGCAGGGAAATCGAGGCGTCGTCTTCACGCTTACTAACGCTATTGATAGACTTATAGATTCTGATTGATTTGCAATGTCGAACGCGATGAATATAGTTTGTTTGGTTTGCAATTTCGACCGCGATGGACAGATTTGTAGATTCTGTTTGACTTGCAATTTCGTGCTTCGGGAGTTGACAGAGGAGTAATAAGTTTAATTTTTGTATGCTGAAATTCTTTTCTAAATTTGGTAGGAGTTTTGGAACAAGTTGCATTTTTATTTTAGGGACGTAATTTGGCAGGAGTTTTGTAACAAGTTGTATTTTTATTTTAGGCTCGTAATTTGGTAGGAGTTTTGTAACCAGTTGTATTTTTATTTTTGGCAGGAGTTTTGTAACCAGTTGTATTTTTATTTTAGGGACGTAATTTGGTAGGAGTTTTGTAACCAGTTGTATTTTTATTTTAGGGACGTTAGATATGGCGGATTGTTTGTTGTCCATTGGTGATTTGGTTTGAATCAGGAGAAGGATTTGATTCAGTCTAATGTCATAATCTCATTTATTGGTGTTGGAAAATAATTGCATGTCATTGTCACTCTAGTAATTGCGTTCTATGTGAAAATTCAAACTTGCAAAGAACTCAACCAAGAAATGAACATCGTGTAGAGGATATTTAGATAGCCCTTTCATGCTTCAGTAGTGGGATGGCCATTCAAATTAAATATTAGAGAATATGGGACTAAAAGATTTTAGGGATTTTGGCTCATCAAAGCAAGCACATTGCGAAGTTGGAAGATTAGTAATATTCTATATGAAATGGTCCAAGGGCTAGCTAGGAACTCACACCTACATGAAGATCGACCATACTCCAAAGGTTTTTGTTGGCTTTGTTCAAGCTGTGGTGAAAGGTGACTAGATTGTTCAAGAAGCCTACATGAAGATGAAGATGGGAAATGTAGAGGTGGGGGCCATCATTAGGATGACATCATAAAGTGAGCCCTTAGTGTACATGAATTCATCTAAGTTTAAAATATATTGCAAAGTAGATTTTTTTTACAAGTGTAGTAATGCGGTGGGCTATATAACTATACATTTAGGAAAATAGGAACAACATAGTAGTAGATAGGCAACAATTTTGAATATATATATATATATATATATATATATATATATATATATATATATTAATTATACAAAATTCAAAATTATTTTCTCTTTATTTATATATAGTTTTCTTTGATTGGTGAAAATTTTGATTATAAATTTTTGTCTAAACATTTTTAGACCATTTAAAAAAACACAATTATAAGAATTTAAAATAAAATGAAGAGATCAAATAATTTTTTTAAGTGAAACAAAAAAAAAACTTAAAAAAATGAATTTGTTTACTTATTTAGTCATTGTGTTCATAAAACTCTAAAAGTTTTAAAATAAAATTATCACTGGGTAAAATTGCAATTATTATTATTATTAGTTAGTATTTTCTAAAAGTTGATTGATTGATTTATTTTTGTTTTTGTTTTATTTTTTTTTGTTTGGTGGGGAGAGAGGAATCCAATACTCACCTTTATATACAAAGAAATGAGTTTGAATAAGGTTGGAATCTAAAATTACAATGAAATCCTCCAAATGGAAGTAAAATTTGAGGTCTAACCTATATATTCTATTTTAGAGGTTATATGCAAAACATTATTTCACAAGAAACTCTCAAAATTTTAATTGAATAGTATACCCAAGGACTTACCTTTCTTTGGGTTACTAGATCCCTCTATTTCTTTATAACTTTGGTTACACATATTTTCTTTTGTAATGTGTCACTTCTACTTGCAACTATATTTTACTTCTACTTGTGATTTCTGAAAAGTTTAGGGCTCATTCTTTACTTAGATAACCTTGGTTGGCCTCTTGACTCTCCACACTTGGACTTCGAACATGCTTCTAGCCTTGGATTACTCAGAATTTTTGGGCTATGTGCACTTTAGTAATATTCAACAATATTTACCTCCTTAATCAGCTTGTGCTTCTCCAATGGCACTCCTTCTCTTGAACTACTATTTAGGCATCCACTATTAGCTTGCATAACACTCCAACATCTCACAAATGCTTGGCCTCTTCAACTATCTTCTATTTTTTAATTGGGATGGTTTAAGAGCTCAACATTCCTTTCTTTCCTCCAAAAATAATGCCATCAAATTCAAATTTGGTGTTTGATTGATGGATTTTTTTTGTGTGATGATTGTATTGATTTGATTTGACCTTCCCACATTTTACTCTCCTAATTGGATTTCCATATCACCATATGAACACTAATTGTATGCTAATACTACATTACTTTCCCACCCGAGCTAGTGTTTCAACATACACATTGAAAAGATTTCAGGTGATGGGATAATGATAGTGTAAGGTTAGGGAGATTTGGATGTTCGATTTAGTGTGACAAGTGTGTATATGTAAACATAGTTGCAAAAACTAGAATTGAAGTGACATACATTTGTTTTGATATTGTTCAAGATCATCTTTGTGATATTTCATCCTTTCCATGAAGTGATCCTAGTACTTAATGATCTGGATTATTTTGAGAATGACATGAAGACATAAATATAATAGAGATATAACAAGGAAATACACAGAGATATTAGAAGGAACATAGTAATACAATAAAACTTAGATTCTATTAATGATTGTCTGTAATACAAAAGACTATAAATCCAAAGCACACAAGCTAGCTAGAATGGTGGTAGCTTATCTTTGAAGAGAGAGATGTGTCGACTATGCTTATTTGCAAGAAGTTGATTACAATGAGACTCCAAAGGCATTTTTAACATAAATAATAAATGAGAAAACCCTAAACATCCAAAACCCTAACCTCGGAAGATGAAACACCAAAAGGTTTGTGGGTCCCGATGGGGTTAGTTGATACGCCAACTTCCCGAAGGCATAACTTTTTCACATGATCTCCTTTTGGGGTGATCGGTAGCTTATCGAAAAGGTCTAGTTGAGAAGTACACATTCTGAAAGACCCAATACAGGCCTTTGGCATCTATTGGGTGCCACCACATAGAAAAAAAAACATCGTTTAGGGCCTTAAAGGGGCCCGAAATTTTGGGACCCGAAAAACTGTAGAAAAATTGCCAAGATGGAAACTATAATTTGAGTCAATGGAATAGGTGGGTGACCACCGATATCCACCTGGATTATTCCTCCCCCCTTAGGAAGCAATGGTCTCCATTATGTCAAGTTCTTGCATCATATGGGGAAATTTCTGTTGAATCTGACTCTTGGTGAGCCACTTGCCCTAATGAAGAAATTTCCCTGCTTTGACAACTTGATAGAGTTTGATGTTCTACTGGCAGGTTCCCTTCGTCTTAGTGTCCATGATCCGATCAATTGTTTCCTATTCAATGCAACCAGGATTGAGTTCTATAGGGGCCAAGTGATCAATCGCACCCAAAGTGTCTAGGAGAGGTAGAAAATATGGTCGAAGCAGTTCCACAATAAATAACGGGTACAAGCCAAGGTAAGGCCCATATCAAAATGGGCATACCTTATGATGGGGTCCTATGAGGCGCTCTTTCTACAAATGTAACCATACTTTATCTCCCACCTAAAACTTGTGTGGTACCCAATGTTGATTGTGGCATTGCTTATACTTGACATTGGATTTCTGCAAAATATCATGAACATGTTTTTGGATGTGTTAGATTCGCTCAACAAGTTTGGTTGCTGGATAAACCTTGGTCTGAGCATGGGAGGAATATTCCTGTGTAGCTGCAATGGGAAGAGCTACATCAATGGGGGCCAATGGCTAGAGTTAAGCACACTTGAAAAGGGTTGTGTCCAATAGAGTTTTGGAGGGCTTTGTTATAGCTATGTTGAACATAAGGAAGGATTTCATTCCATCTACATGGATTTTTGGAAATGTACATCCTCAGGATATGGACAATCATCATGTTGACTACCTGTATTTTTCCATCAGTATGTGGGTGGAAGGTAGTCGATTTGGTTAGCTTGGTGTCCATCATTGATGATAGGCTGGACCAAAAAGTACTCATGAACCTACTATATTGATCTGAGATAATGGTTCATGGGACCCCAAAATGAACCCAAACATGTTCAAAGAATATCTTTGTGGTAGCCTCAACTGTGATTCTTTTCTTGTAGGGTGCCAAAATTGCCATCTTAGAGAATTGATCAATGACCATGAAAACACAGTCTTTCCCATGCTTGGTTGAAGGTAGACTGGACATGTAACCCATGGAGATGGACTCCCAAGGCCTATCTAGAGTAGGAAGAGGGTTGTATAGCCCCTATTTCTTGATGGTGGGATTTTTAATGGCGTAGGTAGTGCAAGATTTGATGTACTTGTGAACATCGTGTCGAAGCTTCGACCAAGAAAAATGATTTTGTAGTACTACCACTATTTTTTCCACACCAAAGTGTTCTACTGCTTGACTGTAATGAGTTTCCCAAATCAAATTTGCATGCTCGATTGAAGGAACAAAGAGATGGCTCAGATGGAATAACATTCCATCCTAGAGATGAAAGTATGGAACTATTTTTCTTGTGCTCAATGTATGATAGGTAACAACAAATTCCGAGTCATGATTGTATAATTGTGGCCACTCAAACGTCTCATTCTCATAGGAGTTAAGAACTGTGGTTAATGCCACATCCGAGGGTCGACTGATGTAATCTATGATATGGTTGGTGCTTCCCTTCTTGTACTTGATGTTTGAGGGGAATTGTTGCAGGTATGTGGACCACTTATGATGGAGGTCATTCTATAACTTCCTTAAGTCTGCATGAATTGGAGGCATGTGATCAATATGGATGATCATTTCCTTCCCTAGAATGTAATGCTTCCACTGTCGACATGCCTGCACAATGGAATACATCTCTTTGTCATAGGTGTGGTATTTGTGAAAAACATCAGATAGTGTTTCAATTTGATAGGCCACTAGATGCCCATGTTGAGTGAGAACTACACCGATAACATAATTTAAAGCATCATCTCAATATCAAATGGTTCTTACAGTTCTGGCAGAATAAGGACTGGTGCTGAGCAAAGGAAAAATTTCAAATCCTCAAATGATTTATGTTGGGACGCAACCCAAAAAAAATTGGTCTTCGCTCCACCCTTGGTCACCTAGCTTAGGGCCTAATAAATATAAGAGAACCCCCAAAAAAACCTATGGTAGAAGCTGGCGAGGCCCAAGAAGATGCGAATCTCGGTCATTGTCTTTAGGGACGACCAATCGTGGATGAATTGGATCTTGGTTAGATCCACATGAACACCCTCTTCATCCATGATGTGTCCCAAATACTAGATTCTCTGCATGTTGAAGGAACACTTCTCCAAATTGGCATATAACTTGTGTTATCTCAAGGTGCCCAAGACCTATTAATTATGCTTCAAATTTTCCTCTTAGGTTTTGATAAAGATGAGGATGTCATATAGATATATGACCACAAAGGAGCTTGTGAATGGCCACAATATATCATCCATCATCCACAGGAATTTCATTAGGTAGAGGAGAATCGAGTGCCATATCAATTGAGTTATTTACCTGATAATGCAAAGGCACCTCAATAGGTGAGGAAAATATAACTTTGTTCTCTTCTACTATCTTATCCGCCTGTTGTTGTTGTGTAGAGAGACCCCGTGTAGAGGTTTTGGCAATTGAAGTGACCTTTCATTCACCTTTTGAACGAACCATAAAGAGGAAAAATCTCCCAGTGTGAGAGACCACCTTTTTTCACTGCTTTGTGGAGATCAAGGAGATCAAAGTAGTTGGGACTACCTCCAGTACCCTGTAGAGTTGATCTACCAAAGTAATAATGATACTACGAGGCCTAGATTCATAAACAACATGACACTTCCACATATATGGTTTTCCTAACAAAAAATCACAAACTTCAAGGGGAGAAACATCACACAACACCTCATATTTTATGGGTTTGATGCCATAGTGCAGGTGACATTGTTGGCTGATGTGAATGTCCCATCCTTTCTTGAGCCAACCGATGGTGTATGGCTGAGGATGTAACATTGTTGTCAGGTTCAACCTATTGATGACCTATTTTGATATTAGTTTCTTCTGGCTACTGCTTTCAATAATGAAATGGTGTGGGGTCCCCTTCACCCACATTTGTGAGTGGAATAGGCACTCTCCTTCTTCAGGATCCTCTGGTTCCTCCGGCTAGAATTTTGTGGTAGAGATGGTGACACTGTTGTCCAATTACAGAGGTTCTTGTTCCATCCATCACAACCAGAAGTCAATGAATCATATCCTGACCAAGGAGCTAATACAACTACATTTGTACCCAAAATCAGAGGACTAATTTTTCTGAAATTCGACAGTAACGGGTCTAAAATTTGACGGAAGTCCTTTTGTTTAAGCGTCAGTAGGACATTGTCGGTTAATAGAAACACAATAACACCAATCGGTTATCCGACTTCCATAGTCATCGGATCAGTGGTTGCATCATTGATCATGTTGTCCCTATAGTTGTCAGTTATCTGACTTCCACAGTCGTCAGATCAATGGCTAGGCTATCGATCATCCTACCCCATAGGCATCGTATATACAACTCCACAGGGGCGTCAGACCTATAGCAGGGTTGTCAGATGAAAACTTCATGGAGTCAGATTAGCCTATTGATGGACCCGTCACATATCGGGCGATGAACTCAAGGGGTCAGATATTCGATGGGATTGTATTGTTTTAAAAAACAAATTAAAATATTGGATGCCAATATTGGCCATGTGGTTTGTTGTTGATTCCCCCTCTCTCTCTATATATATTCATTCTATTAGGAGCTCCCTTCTACCCAAATATCTTGGTGCCTCTCTCTTGGAGACTATTGTCCACAATTGTTCTTGGGAAGACCTTCTATCCGGTCACAACAAAAATATCACCAATTGGACTTTCTTCTCCCTCAACATTGTTGGTCATCTCATTCTCCTAAAATAAGTCCTTCAAGCCATCCTGGTATATCTCTTTTCATCTCTGGTATCTCCTAAAATAATACTAAAAGTTATCAAGACTCTCTCGTGCAATTTTATTTGGAAGGGCACTAACTCAGCTAAGAAATGGGCACTTGTCGCTTGGAATACTCTCTTATTTGTAAAAAATTATAGTTTAAGTGAAAAATATTTGTACCTTTCATTTGTGTCTTTTTATACACGAATGTATACACCTATAGGAATTCAAAGCATCGATGACCTATAGGGATCTCTAGGAGACATATTCATCCTAAAGCTCACAAATTGTCCAAATCAAGCAAATGGGTTTACTACAGGAGATAACACAACTCAATATTCCAACTCCACATTGTTATGCTCACCAAGAATATGGATTCAATAGAAAAAATATGCTTATTGGATGGAGACATTGTATGAACAAAGGTTTCATGAGATTTCAAATATAAATGGAAAATGAAACCAAGATGAAAAAATGCAATGACCACACTAACTTCTCTAAACCCTAACTTCCCTCGAGGTGTTGTTCCCTTCCTCACTAAGCTAACATTGAAATTGACATTTAAAATAACCTATTGTGAGGAGTGCTTCATTTTCATGGCACCCTTGAACAATATTTTTTTCTTGTTTCTTCATTTAACAACTTCCCAACAATACATAAGTTCATTCAAATACTGAAGACATTACATTTAAATGGAAAAACTCATAAAGATACACATTCACATGAGAAAACACACACCAAGGAGGATTAACACATGCATCTCTGGTAAGAACATTCAAGACTTATGCATGATAATTTCATTAATCTTGGGAAAATATTACAATACATATCAGTCCTTTTCCTCCCTCTTGAACCCCCATTACATCGAAAATTATAAAATATATACAAAATGCTCAATGAGCCATTCTTAACAAAATTTTACACAAATAGATATTCACTGCTAAATATATGGGATTTGTTAACACTTTGCTTCCAACTGAGATCTCCTTTATCTTTGGGATATCTTTGAATGATTTGTTGACTTTCCTTCGAATTGTACTATGCCACTTGAATGAACCTTCAAGGCAATTGGAAGCAGGTATTTTGCATTTTGTTTTTCCTAATCTTATAGTTTCTTTCCATTGAATTTCATAAGGAATGTCATAATCAACCATTCCCTTAACAAGAATTTCTAATTCTATGTAGGATGCATATCAAATAGTGGGAAGAACTAATATGATTGTCCTGAATTGGCTTAAAACTTCGAAATCATTGATCAATTTATCAAATATTGTAAACCCTTTTAACTCGTCTTCTAGGTCTTCAAACCTTGAATGATCCATTCGAACTTGAGTCAACAATACATTATATTATTCTTGTGAAATTAGGTTACCTCTGCCATCCCAAAAAGAAGCAATATATTTGTTAAACAACTGACTAAATAGGTCCTTGAAGTCTTGCACACTCTGTTCCATATGATCGTCCTTTGTCGGTACATTCTTTATATGATTATGTTTTCCAATTATTTTTCTGGGCCAACTTATAATAGAAGTCCTATCCTTGACCCCAATGGTCTGCAAATCTACATTAGAAACTAAATTCAATAGATTGATTGCATTTTGAGCCCAATCTAATGGTCTTTTCAGCAATGTCTCATTTACAACTGCATATTTATTACGAGTTGTAACTGTTGCAGTATTCTTGTCATCAACAAAATTCAGATGCCGCCTAAACTTAGTGATATTTGCTGCTAAATAATCCCAGAGAACATGTTTGGTTCCTTGCAATGGAACTTTTCCTTTTATCCTTCACTTTAACTTGGAAATATTTTCCTACAAAAAATCGTTCTCTTTTTGGAATTGCTCACTCTTTTCACTCCTTTTAGAAAATTCTTACTTCAACTTTTGATTTTCTTCTTTTAACCCCTTTATTTCCCCATCTTTCAAGATAATTTCTGATAGGGATTTTACTATTTCATCATCCTCTGCAGTCACATTCTTTTCATGGCTGGGGCCTGCAAAGGAAACTATTGTCATCAGTTCTTTTTTTTCTTTGAGCCAATCCCCTTTCTCCTTCTCCAGCTGCACCATTTTGGATTTATAACTTATCACCTCTTGCTGTAGCGATTCATCAATTGTTGTAAGCTCTGGAGTTTGTACATGCTCTGATGCTAAGATTTTTATCTTCTTCTTTAGAGTCTGAATAGTATTCTCTTTTTCATCCAAAAGCTTCTTCATTCCTTGATCATTTTTTGGATCTTCCCTACAAGCTAAAAAAAATGTTTCAAATCTTTTGATTTGAACCTGCCAAGATTTGTTAGCTACTTTTTCTTGTTTCAATTGACTCTCAAGCTTAGACACCAAGAATTTCAACTTAGAGTTCTTCAATGTTAGCTGCAACAAATATGCATAAATCAAATCATTGATTTTCTTATGAAATTGTATCTTGTCTGGTGCATTGATATGGTCATATCTGATCTTTACTGCTAATGCCTTGTCTTCATCTGCGACTACAATGTTCAAAGTATTCTTCTCATGGTCCCTAACAGTAATTAGTGAATTTGTTTCTTGAGATATTTTTGTGTCTTTATGGAATAATTTCTAAGCTTATTTTAATGCCAGTGTCTTCTTCTTTGCATACTTCTTAATGAGATCGTATTTTGATTTATATGGAGCTCCTTGAAAATATTCAAATACATTCCTTTGACTGTGGAAAAAAAATTAAATATATTTACTCTCTGGTTCACATTTCTCTCTTTCAACAGGAGCATAACCTCCCTGATCTTTTTCCTATTCTTCTTCCTCTAAATAAATAATATCGTTTACATGAGTAATATTCATCCTTTTGCTGACATATTGTTCCCCATCTACCTCCATTTCTATTGTCTCTGAAAAACCTCTTTTGTTCAATAATTCAGATTTAACAGGGGTTTGAATAGTAATTGTGTGAGAACTGACATGCCCTGCATCCTCTTGCATCTCAATAGACTTTTCACCTTCCTTAAAACTCTCCAAATTGGCTATTTTATCTATCCCTTCTACTATTTGGTGATCATATGGATAATTTTTATTTTTTTGTCTTCTATTAGATATAATCTGATGAAGATCATACCTTATCTTTTCTACTTCTGGGAAACTCAGGAATTTCAACATCTCTTCTATTGTTGGAAGGAAAGACTTTTTTTTGACAACAAAAGGGCCTATATTAAATGGAAACTTGATATTTGTCCCCTTGTGTAGCTTAATGAAATGTTCTGATTTTTTTACCAACCTTCGTCTAATAAATTCCAATGCAAAAATTTTGGGGGTAAGAAAAACAGACAAAATATAGGGTGCTTCTTGAAATCCATAAATTCTAATAATTGTAGAACTACTTTATAGGAACCAATATCCAACCCCGTTCTACTGGTCAAATTGCAATTTGTTCTTCATCTCCTCCAAAAATCTGGGAAAAACTACATTATGGATTAACCTGTAGATTTTTGACATGATTTTATTTATGAAAGTAAACATGGTGATTTTTTTTGTTTCTGCTGATACAGATGAGAAATATGGGACCATCTTCTTTATTTATTCATGATTTGAAACTAGAAGCATTCTTAGAAAATATATTTGATACCTGAAATGTCGCAAAGAGTGGAAATTCACTAGCTAGGAATGGATTGTCTCAGCTAGGAATTCACCAAAATTAAGGCATACTGAATGACTTGACTAAGAATTGAAGACTCTCAGAAGAAAACCTAGCATGACTTCAACAATATGTTGATCATTATCTAACCCTAATATTTGACTCAGAAGTGAACAAACGAACTTCACTTCTTCTATGAAGATATTTACATTAACTTGCAATGGATTGATCTGGTTTGACAATATGACAAAAAAACTAGTTTTTACTTCCAATTCACATTCCCTGTAAACCCTAGTCATTTTTGTCTCATTAAATGTCTCAAAACCTTGTGAAAAAGCCTTATGTAACCCTAACAACTCTCTAACTAACAATGTATCAACCCTGCATAAAATTTCAGACCCATTGTTATCCACAATGACCCTTTCAGAATATGAATAATGGGTGGCACGCCAATTAATGAATTCTGGGAATTGATATGACTCTTCGAGACAATAGGGAAAAATTGAAAATTTAAAACCATCTATAAAAGGTGCATTTTGGACTCCTAACACACTTAACCTACTGCTAGACTTAGTGACAATGTTTACACACAACACATGGTCGAACACATTAGAATTCCTATCAATAATTAAATCTTCTTTATTTTTAGGGTTCTCGTAAGGTGCATTTGAAATTTTAATTTGTTCCATGGCATCGGGAGAAATTTATAAATACATGTAGTCTTTGAATTTGTAGTGGAGTACGAGTTGTAGAGATAACGAAAATATATTTCGACACTTTTCACGTTGGTGCTTCAAAAAATAATATACATATAAACCCTTCATTTTATTTAAATAAAGTGTGATTGTGGAAGTTGTCAGGGGTGGTTTTCATCTACACCGCCTTGTCCTCCACAATGAACCTTGTATCGACACGTACCTCAACGACTATACGACGATTTCATTGCAGAACCCGCTTTAGTAATTAACCCCCGATAACTTTCAACCTCTGCAATTAATATCAACCGTTGATCTAAGACTTGCGATTTGAGTGGCCCCACCACATTTATCTAATGCTTTGCTACTTTTAGCACCTCCACCAACTTTTTATCATTCCACCGATTTAGAATATTGCTACCCATATTTAAATGGAGGCATTGTGAGTACCCTCTTCTTTTCTAAGAGCAACGATCCTCTCTGGTTTACTAGAGTCACTGCCACTAAATGCATGAATAATGAGGTCTCCACCATTTCCATTGGTGTCCACATTGTGAGAAAACATGTATTTTAAAACCATGACTATGTAAAATTGGAAATAACCCCAATCTGGGAGAATTTTGTAGACCTTTCCATTCAGTCTTCCAACAGATGAATTCTTGGGGATCCATTCGCATTCAAATCACGGCTTACCAAAACAATGGAGAGGCTTGGAAGTAAGCACAAATACAAAAAAATGTGGTTGGACCTCCTCTGTATGCTCCCATAGGGATAAAAAAGTATGCAACATTCCCATATGGATGAAACACCCCCTTGTTGATGTTTTCTTGCTCAATTTCTTTGGTGGTGGGGTTTTCCGTGCTACTGTTATGAATACTATTTGGGTTCATCATCTAATTCACTTGATCCATTTTTCTGATTTGGATACTGTATCCACGAGGATTGGAATCTTTCTTGAGAAATGTTGGATTGATATTTTTACATAAGGGGATGTCACAGGGTAAAAACAAGGCTTCTATCAGAAGAAAACCCATAACCACGATCACCCACATGAGAACCTTGGTCTCCATGTGCAAGATGGAAATAAATCTAGGCACACCATTTTTCTCTTTGTCCTTCCCCATGGAGATCATAACATAAACCAAATGCAAAAAAATCGTAAAAACTAGATCTATGTCATTAAACCCAGAACAACACTGAATTAAACATGGCAAGGCGGTTTTGAGTCGAAGAAGATCATGTTATTGGAAAAAATGAATGCAAAATTATCTGATTTACTAGTGATGCATCTATCCCCTCAAGCCTATGGAGGATGCAAGGCTTATATAATATAGTTTCTCTTTCCTAACTCTTTCGCGGTAGCTTCATAGAAATCAATGGGTGATCCAAGGTGAAAAAAAGATCCCTTGTTACTGATGTCCTTGTTATGAATGCTTAATACATGGAAGGATGAGGGAAATTTATTTATCTAAAAGAATGATCATCAAGTTGTACATCATCATATAAAATTGCTCTTAGGTGTGCGAGAGGCATTGGAAGCTCCTTTTGGGGTCGAACCCGAAGAATCCTATACTTCAAATCAAGAAGAACCTTCACCCAAATCAAAATTGGGCAAAGTAGTGTCCAAGTCATAATTCTTATGATCTACAACCCAATACTTCGAAGGCCCTAAATGATACTCTTCTCACCTTATGGAGATAAAGTGGAGATTCAAATGTATGTACATGATATATTTAGTTTTCTATGAACCCAACCTATCAATTTTTATTGAGAATATAATTCCATATCCCCTTGTGACATGAGATATTTATTTTTCTTTGACATGAGATAGGGTATGTAAGATGATCAAGTTAGGGTTGGAAGGAAGCAGGGCACTTAATGATAATATTTGTGTTGAACAAATATTATCATTGAGTTTTTCCACATATGATCATATTTGTGTTGATATGGACCTTAGTAAAGGTATTTTGGACAAATTGCTTCTCAAGTGAAAATCTTTTAGATGGTATCAAGTTCTAAGTTATGAGAATACAACATTCTAGTACCGAATTGTCGCCAAACATGACATATACATGAAACTTGTCCCCATGCACAAGCTCATCCTCCAAGGAAACAACAGTCTAAGACACGATTTAAAAGATGGAAATTTCCTAAGAAAACGACGTGTTTTGATGATAAAAATATTACTCACAAGGAAATGGTTTGGCCATATCAACAAAAAATAACTTGATTCTAAATACAAAGAAAACAATCACTAATCACCATCATAATTGGCACAATCAATTGTTCAATGAATTATGGGACAAGCAAGTTACCCCAAAGTTTTCCTTAGGAATCTCTCCCTGTTTCTTAGTTTAAGATGAATAAATAATGCTACCTTCAAACATTTTCTTACCATCCCTACAACTTTCTTAAAAAACATTAGGAGATGGAAATACTGGAATGCAAGCTAGAATCATTGCCTTGCTCAAACTCGAAGAGGAAAGAAACAAAACAAAATAAAATTTCACATCCCACCAAAACCTAGTCAAACGTTGGTTTGATAAAAGTGCTTCTACAAAGATTTCCAAACTAGATATTTAATTTTAATGTAGGAAAAAAATTGTGAACCATAAGGGAAGCACACAAAATTGTACCCTTTGTGGAATGGACCATAGCAGATTGTTGAGAATATTGGAAAGGGAACTTCTTTCCTCCAAATCTTGCAAGGAGACAAATACCCCCTACCTACTAACAAATGACACCTTAAATGATACATCAACTAATCCACCTTTATAGTGGATAAGCTTGTAGATACTAGGCTTTTGACATTTATCAAAAATTCCACTTTTGAATTCACTAGTTTGGTAGATTCCTTATCCTCCCCAACCCATCCAAATTTTACTATGGAGATGTGGTAATTGGTTATGTATATGGGGTTTCTAAAGTGCGTAGCACCAAGAGTATAAGGTAAGGCCATTGTTTTAAATGCTTCTACATTAGCTTAAAGTTCGAAGGGAAATAAATTTAAATTGTCCATGTTGCAACTTCTATGGCATCATGAAATCCTTGGGGAGTTGGATGATAATCCAAGTACTCTTATCATGTTAAGAACATTAGTTATAGTGGCCAGGTAATTGTGGATGATATAAATTAAGGGGATAATGGATCACAATTTGTTTTTAATTTTCTAGTACCTTTGAGAATATTGTACACTTAGCTAATTATTCTTAATTGATTTTGAAATAGAAGTTTTAAGGGGTTTGACAATGAAAATTCTAGATTGAAGAAACAAGTAAAGGTGATTATGCGATTTATAGGTTTAAAAATTTGGTGTAGCCAAATGGATATGAAACTACCTTTGCGTCATTAACATTCTCGAAACCATCTGATTTTAAATCTCTATGAATTGGTAGAACTAGAACCTATGAACTATTGACAAACGTTGCCCATTTTTTGCATAAAATCAAGAGATGGATACAAAAGAAACCGAATCAAAATAACATTGATTATAACAAACATAAATTTACACAAGGATACTAACACCACCAAAATCAATGACACTGAAAGAGGTTGGAAAAGGAAAATAACTCTAAGAGTTCCAAATAGAACTTTGGAACTTCCTTGAAAAAATCACTTGATCCATATTGTTCTCCAGTGAATAATGATAAAATATACATATGGAAATCTAGATCCATGAATTGAGGGGTATTGATGATGCCACAAAATATCAATCTACTTCCCAGAATGACCTTGAGATTTGTACTTTTGATGTGTTAGTAAATTAAGAGGTAATAATGTCACTATAAGTTATTGTGTTATGCCACATGTATTAACCTTGGTAACTACATTGAGTACAATACCACAATTTACCTTTATAAAGTATGCAATACAATAAAGTTGCAGCTGTAAAGGTCACTAAGTGTCAAGATCATAAAGTTATAAGCTCCAAGGAATACATTTGCATTGATTCTTCGGGGTTTACCAACACCTATTGTGGTTGGTGGTTATTAGTTTCCTCCATATGGAAATCCAAGGAAGAGGGGAGAATTTGTTGGGCATTGGAAAGGTGTTGATGTCCTTGTTATGAACACTTAATAAATGGGAGGATGAGGGAAATTCATTTCTCTAAAAAAATGATCAACAGGTTGTACATCATCATATACAATTTCTGTTAGGTGCGCGAGAGGCATTGGAAGCTTCTTGTGGGGTCGAACCTGAAGAAGCCTCTACTTCAAATGAATAATAACCTTCACCCAAATCTAAATTGGGAAAAGTAGTGTCCAAGTAAGGATTCTTATAATCCACAACCCAATCCTTCGAAGGCCCTAAATGATACTCTTCTTACCTTATGGAGATAAAGTGGAGATTTGAATGTATGTACATGAGATATTTAGTTTTCTTTGAACCCAACCTATCATGTTTTATTGAGAAGATAATGTCATAGCCCCTTGTGACATGAGATATTTAGTTTTCTCTATATCCAACTTATCGAGTTTTATTGAGCAGATAATGCCATAGCCCCTTGTGAAGTAGAACAAAATATTATGGCCAACAAATCTTTTGGCCCTGCTCTATGAATGGTTCACCACTCCAAGGTGCCAAATTCTTTTTATAATTAAAGGATGTAAAGTAAAAAAGGTTTCCTAATATGCAAGAAAAGTGTTAGCGTCGTATGCGAGAGATCTGCAACTAGGCGACAAACCCTAGCGCACTGAAATTCCAATAGCTCGTATTCGCCTGATGCGCGCTCTGACGCCAGAGCACTGACATCCCAATACATCGAACTGCAGACTAGAACTCAGCACGGTTCCTGTCAGCCTTACAGTGAGCTCGGGGGAGGGGGGGAAACCCCCCTTGTACAACGACATAGCCGCCAACGACAAAGCTGGGTCACGCGCTAAAAGGCCGACTTTCGAACCATCGGTGCATATGAGGGAGAAATTGTTTACCCAGGAACAAACCTTCAGCAAAGAAATGGAGCTGGAACCCAATACTTCTCATGCGCAAGCTCCCAAAAACTGGCTTTCAGGTAAGTGTATCCCTCAACTGGATAAACCACCTCTGTACCAAATAAAATCGACTAGGGTGGGGGAACACACCCAGTTTATGATGGAACACGCACTGATAGGTAAATTATTGGGCCTCTGGCCGACTGAGAGAGACCTCACTCGCTGGATTAAAGACTGGTGGAACCCTAAAGAAGATTATGAGGTCCAGCTTAGCTCCAAGGGTTTTTTCACAATCATACTATACACTCTTGAAGACAAAGACAAAATATTTGACAACAGACCATACTTCTACAACTCAGCGGCCCTTTTTCTAAGATTCTGGACTGATAGATTCAATCCAGAACAAGAAGACTTCACAAGAGCCCCGGTCTGGATCAGGCTATACTCCCTGCCTCAGGAATTTTGGCTAGAAGAAATACTGATGGGCATAGGGAACACGGTGGGTCAATACGTCAAGGCTTCAGAGGCCACAAAGATAAGAAAGTATACATCATACGCCCGTATATGTATCTATATGGACATTTCGAAGGCCTTTCCAGGCTCCATCACTCTAGAATACCAGGATGAGGTCTGGAACCAAACAATCGACTACGAGCATATACCCTTTCGATGCCGGAAGTGCCACGAGCACGGTCACCTGTTCAGAGACTACCCCTTGAATGCCCCAGCCCCTAAGTCCTCTGACGCCAAGCAAACGGACGGGTTTACCAACGTCACAGGCAGGAGAAAGAACCCTTTAAGAAAAAAGAACCAGAGTTTGGCCCCAAAGGTCCCCTCCAAGAACTCTTTTGATGCCCTGAACCAACTTTCGAAAGAGAAGGATTCACAGGCCCCCCTCTAGGCTTTAGGGCAAGGAAAAGGCAAAGGCCCTAAAGTTCCACATCCAACACACCCAAAGGAAGCAACTCAGTCAACACAATCCGGCAGGGAAGAAGATACTAATATGCTCATGGATGAAATGGATCTGGCATAAATTGACCTAGAACAACTGGAAGAAGCACTCAATCAAAAGGATCTACAACATATTCCAGTGGAGCAGCGCAGGAAAGTGCATAAAGTGTTTACCAACTCAACTGCGGGATCCACAGCCAGGCTGGGCATCTCGGCAGATCCGAACATCGAGCAAAAAAAAACTACCAAGGAAAACAAAAGGCGTGGCCGCAAACCAGCCCAGCAACTTATCAAGGAAGCAGGGCACTTAATGATCAACTCTGGGCAGATACAGAGGCTTTCGGAGGGATACCTCCACCCCCCCCACCATCCTCATGATGAAGATAATATCTTGGAATATCAGGGGACTTAATGGAAGATCTAAGCAACGGATCCTCCGAGATTGCATTAAAACAGAGAATCCAGATATCTTATTATTGCAGGAAACCAAATGTGCAGGAAGGGAGGCGGAGAATATTTTTCGAAACAGTTGGAAGAATGGGGAATTCCTCTTCCAGGATTCAGTGGGGGTGGCAGGAGGACTTGATGTCCTTTGGAACCCGTAGGTGGTCACTATAATTCATCCCTTCTCCACCAGAAACACCTTAACAACTCTCTACAAAGATGTGGCCTCCTCCAAGGATGGCGCTATCACAAATGTTTATGGTCCGCAGTCTATGCAAGACAAGGAAAGATTTATACGATCTCTTCAATATGTTCAAACCCTAATACACACTCCGCATTGGATAATCGGAGGTGACTTCAATATGATCCTAACGTTGGAAGAAAAAATAGGTGGCTCAAAGAGGTTGGAGTAGGACAACGGTATGTTCAAAACCCTAATAGAACAACTGAACATGGTTGACATGGAAACCCGGAACGAAATCTTTACCTAGTCCAATAAAAGAATAGGGCACCAGCACGTGGCCTATAGACTGGACCGTTTTATAGTGACCGAGGCTGTCCTTGAAAGTGACCAGGCTTTGGAAGCAAATATTGTCCCAAAAGCAGGGTCAGACCACTGGCCCATCGTCTTCTGCATGGACCTGGGTTTCCCACCTAGGCCCAAACCTTTTCGTTTTGAAAATTTTTGGCTCTCTCACCCAAAATTTCAACAGTTAGCCCACACCTGGTGGGCCCAAGCAGAAATTGAGCATGACACTCATATGTACAAACTCCAGCAGTGCCTCAAGAACTTCAAACTGTACCTAAAACAATGGAATAAATCCACTTTTGGAGACATTCTCCTTAGAAAGTGGGAAATCGAAGGACAACTAGAAGAACTCCAGTGAACTTTCATAACAGGGAATCGAACGCAGGACATGGCGCAGGAAGAGGAACAGTTGATAATGAACTTAGAGACCTGCAGATAACAAGAAGAGATCTTGTGGAGGCAAAAATCCAGGGTCCAATGGCTTAAGGAGGGGGAGCGCAACACAAAGTTCTTCCATAGGGCGATGACACACCGCCGATATATTAATCGCATCTCCCAGTTGGAGGACGAGCAAGGTGTCCCAATAAGAGAGCATGACAAAATAGCGGAGGCGCTTAATTCCTTCTATCAAGATCTCCTAATAGAGACCAACACAAACAGGGAGGAGGCCATCCAAAAAGTCACCCGACACATACCACGGTTGATCAACTCGGAGCAGAACAGTGCTTTGATGAGGCCTATCACCCAGTCTGAAGTGGACTCAGCCGTAAAGGACATGCCTACAGGGAAAGCACTTGGACCTGATGGCTTTACCACGGACTTCTTCCACCACTGCTGGGACATGGTCAAGGAAGATGTCTGGCTAGCAGTTGAAGAGTCCAAAACTTCTGGACAAGTTCTCTCTGCCTTAAACGCAACCTTCATCACTCTCATCCCCAAGGAGGAATGGGCCACCCACCCGAAGCAGTTCCGTCCAATCTCCTTGTGCAATGTCATTTACAAGATAATCACGAAAACCATCACCAATCACCTCAAACCGCTCCTGCCGCTTATCATTTCGAAGGAGCAATCCGTCTATGTGGAAGGGAGACAAATCATGGACAGTGTCATATTGGCCAATGAGGTGATCCACTCCTTAAAGACAAGAAAAATACTAGGTATGCTCATTAAACTTGACCTTTCAAAATCTTTTGACAGGTTAAGTTGGCAGTACTTGCGGTCGATTCTGGATTCTTTCGGCTTCTCAAATGACTGGGTGGACTGGATTCTCAAGCTCACTACTTCCTCCTTTTTCTCAATTCTTGTAAACGGCACACCCTCCCAACCTTTCCGCTCTACCAGGGGAATCAGGCAAGGTGATCCTCTATCTCCTTTCCTCTTCATAATTATGGCGGAAGGCCTAGGCCGATATTTGAAAGCAGCGGTCCTAGAAGGGACACTCGAGGGGCTGCCACTCCACAACCTGTACCCGACGCCCTCGCATAGCCAATTTGTCGATGACACCCTCCTCATGAATACTCCCACGGCCAGAGAAGCAACCAAGCTCAACTCAATTCTCTATGACTTCTCGGATGCGTCAGGTATACTTCTCAACCTGGATAAGTCCAAACTTTATTTCTTCAACACGCCAGTCTCAGTTCAGGCCCATCTCTCAAGACTTCTTGGAATAGACAGATGTTCCCTCCCCTCCACCTACTTAGGAATACCCTTAACCGGAGAATTGGCGAGATCTATCTCATGGGATAGCCTGCTATTATCCATTGCTAACAGGCTGAACAACTGGACTTTCCGACCTCTGAATATTGCGGCTAGATTAGTTCTGCTTAAATCAGTCTTGCAAGCTTTACCTACGTACCTCTTTACTGCTTTGGCCGCGCCCATTTCAGTCATCAAAGCCATTAGGAGTCTTCAACATAATTTTATATGGAAGGGACACTAGGGAAATAAGAAATGGGCCCTTGTTGGCTAAGATAAGGTGTGCAGACCCAAAAAATTCGGAGGACTGGGCATTCGGGACCCGGGGAAAATGAACCAGGTCATGGGAGCCAAGATGTGGTGGAGATGGCTGCAACACCCTCATGAGATCTGGGCGCATCTCTAGAAGCATAAATATGCACCAACAACACATTACGACCAGCTAATCATATTCAACGAACGGAGGCAAGGATCCAATATCTGGAACACCGCTTGGCCGAACCGCTCCCTCATACAACAACACGCCTTTTGGGAAATAAGGAATGGTGAAAGTGCACTATTTTGGCAGGACTCGTGGCAAAAGCTACCTCCTCTTGATGAACTGGAAAGCCTTCACCCTCTTAAGATCAAGCTGCAGCAATACGGCCTCAAGAAGGTCAAGGATTTTTGGCTCCCAAATCACGGAAGACAACAATGGAGACATTGGAAAACCAACAAAACAGATCTACAGATTGAGGAGGACTTTGACCTTCTATCGTGGCAGGAGTGCATGCAACTCAGGAAGATTTCTTTTAAGGATGGTATGGATATTCTTCGATGGGGTCACTCCAACTCAGGAATTTTTTCGGTCAAAGAAGCTTACCACCTTCAAACAAACCCTCCGAATCAAGCCTCTGAAGGAATCTGGAGCAAAGTCTGGCAACCCTTTCTCTGGCCTAAGATTTCCTTTTTTCTATGGCTAGCAGCTCAAAACCGCATCCTCACCTGGGACAATATTACTAAGAAGGGCTTCACTGGCCCTTCCAGATGCCCCCTTTGCCAACAAAGTGAGGAAACCATGGAACACCTTCTCAACAATTGTCATTACAGTTAGCAGATCTGGGATTAGGGAGCTCAAGCTATGCGCCGTTCCCAGCAGAATCGTGGAAGCATTAGGGACACTCTGTCCAACTGGGGAACTTCCTCCTTTCACAACCCAATTCTCCAGCGCATTTGGAAGCTGCTCCCGGGCTTCTCCCTCTGGGCAATCTGGAAGGAAAGAAATCAAAGAATCTTCAACTCTAAATCTTCCCCTTCTACCAGCACTTGGGAAAATATAAAATGCCTCATCCGTGAAACCATTCTTAATAACTCATGGCTTCACGATGAAATTCAGTGCAAGCCTGAGGAGAAGCTCATTCTGGAAGGATGGGACCTACATTGGCGCATCAAGACATAGGGGAAGACCAAGGGAGGGCGTGATAGCAGTCCTACGGTCTGGACCCCACCCCCATCTGGCTTCCTTAATCTTAACTTTGATGGGGCCTCCAGGGGAAACACTAGACCAGCTGTTTTCGGAGCCGTCCTCAGGAACAACATGGGCGAGATTACTCATATGACTGTTGGCTTCTTGGGCGAAAACATGAACAATGTGGCGGAGATCACAAGTCTTTTAAGAGGCCTTCAAGTTGCGGTTCAGCACCATTTCCACCGGCTGATCATTGAAGGAGACTCACAAGTAATAATTCAACTCATATTGAAAATCCTTCACGGTCAATCTCCAGGGCAGATTTCCCCTAGCTGGAGACTCTCTGGACTTCTGGAGGATTTTGAGGGCTTCATCCACCCCAACTTGACCCTCATCCCCGTTCATGTGAAACAAGAAGCTAACAATGTTGCTGATCACCTGGCAAACGCAGGAATTGAGTCAAAGGAGAATCCCATCTATTGGCAGGCCAACATCTCCGAAGAAACAGTCCTC
Source organism: Picea engelmannii (assembly GCA_009831015.1). NCBI lineage: Eukaryota > Viridiplantae > Streptophyta > Pinopsida > Pinales > Pinaceae > Picea > Picea engelmannii. The sequence goes on along the minus strand of ML777655.1, from coordinate 225,997 downwards.
TCTATGCAATGCAAAGACCTTGCTAGCAGAGACTTCCCAGCCCCGGATGGGGTGACACGCGGCATAGAGGAGGCGACACCTAGACTCGCACTCAACTCTGGTTTAATGGCTATTTTAATGGCTGATGGCCGCCACCCACACATCCGCATTAACAATGGTGGACGGCCATAGCAGAGGGCATGCGATGGAGGTACTCCTCCCTCGCGCGACCATTAACCCCCCTTGCGCACACGGATTCATCACTGATATGGATGGATGGAGGTTTCGACAATTTGGTTATGGTTTTTCTTTTGCGTCCGAGAAGCGAAGGAAGGCTCCTGGCGTGGCTCTGCCATGGTTATTTACGGCCTTCTCTCTGCACTCTGAGAAGATTTTCCAGGGCTGGTGGTCTCTCTGTGGGTCTCGAAAGAGTAGGATTGCCTGCGCTCAGCACCCGCAGCCGCTCTCAACCTGGAATTTTTCTAATTCGACTCTGCATTTGATTGGCATTTGCTTGGGAACAATGGTCAGGAAGCGTGGAAAGCCCCGACGGGGTTCTGCTTGGGAAGCACACAAAGCGCAGAGGCGCCGGGAGGAGGAACTTGAACGTGCTTTGGCTTTGGCGTCTTCCATCCTCAGGAAGAAGGCTCGGGTTGAGAGGAGGGCTTTTCTCAACACCATCGTTGAACAGGGAGATGGATGCAGCAGGGAAGAAAAGGAGACCGAGCCCGTGGATTTGTTTCCAATTTGTGTTGTGGAGGAGGACCTGTCGATTGGGGACTTGCTGGGCGACGAGCAGCCAAGCACCATGGATATGTTCAGCAGGTAGGGCACCAAGTGCATCCCGACTAAGGATGTTGACCCCCCCGGCTGTGTAGTTGAAGAAATCCCATGGATGGGTGACCTGCAAGCTACAGGTGCCGAGAAGGTTGTGAAGGCAGAGAAGGTTGTGGTGCAGAGGAAGCTGGCGGTTGGCATTGGTGAAGCTGCGGAACTGAAGACTGCTCCTCCTAGCAGCTTGGGTGGCGGAATGCATGGTCCTCTCCTCAGTGACGAGCACCTGGCCTTGTTGTTCGATCTCCGTAGCCACATTTCGGACTTGGAGCACAGGGCCATCCTTATGGGTCAGCGCATGGATCTTCTCCTCGACGCGTTCTCCGGGGCTCCAGCTTAGCGAAGGTGCCCCCTGTGCACGCAGAATTTTGCGATTTCGACGGGGACTTGACAAGCTGGAGGAAGCGACACGTCACCGGGTGCCTAGGTTCTCTTGTTTTCCAGGTTTTTAGTTTTACTGTGTAATTGTTCTAAGTTTATCTGGACCACTGGCATCTGTCCTGGTTTCCTACGGGCAGGACATATGCCTCTTTTCTTAATGTATAACTGTATAACTGCTTGTTGCCTCCCACTAATGCTGGTTTCCGGTTACCGACAACATTTTTGGTGACTGTAGCCTTGACTTCGTTTATTTTGTCAAATTTTTGTGATAATAGAATATAGAAGGCACTATGCCGTTTTTATTTAAAAAAAAAAAAAAATATGCAAGAAAAGTGTTATTTCTTGAATCACTTACATTAGAGGAATTTTGAGGTTAAAAATGGGTTTCAAAACAAAAAACCTGCCAACAATATTGGTTCAATGTAAGATTCCCTATTGGCATGAAATGGTACACACCATCAATGGTGCCCATGGGGTACAATATACTACATAATTAATTTAGGTTTAGTTAGACTAAGGGTAGGCTAGGTTAGGTTGAGTTCGTAGGGTAAGAAAATATAGGGTATGTAAGATGATCAGGATAGGTTACATCAAGTTAGGGTTGGAAGGTGAGAGCAAGGTAAGGTAGGGGTTGGTAGGGTAAAGTGAGAATTAGGTTTGTTATGGTAAATATGCATGAAATCATGAATGAATGAATGAAATAAACTATGTATAATAAATGAAGTAAAGAACTACAATGCACATGAAAGGTAAACAAATAAAAGAACATATAAAAGACAGATTCATGAGTATTAATTATGTACCTTTTTGTACAATTGATGCAGCCTCTCCAGATAGGCTAGTGATCGGTTGAAATTCCTAGTGTGAAGTCCTATAGAAATCAACAAACCATGAAATGTTAAATTTACGATAAAGAATTTAAGAAATAGACATGCATTTCAAAATTTACATGAGTATATAATACATAAGAATAAAGAGCATTAGCTTATTGAGCTTCTCTTTATTTCAAGAATAATTTGATATTCTCTACTGAATAGGGCCAACCACGTGAAGGTGGAAGCTCATATGGCCCCTCCCCCCCCCCTCACATCACTCTCAATTCCCCATACCCAATGCATGTACTTGAAAATAAATGAATTTATGTGCAAATATGTGTTTTTCATCATAAAGAAACATTCAACATTCATTCATTAAGTACGTATAACATTCATTCATTCATTTGTAGGAAAAAAATATTTCATGACATTAGTTTATATTATCAAAAATAATATTTCATAATGTTATTACAATCACTTTTTTTTTGGATTTTTTCTCTTCACAAATTTAGTAATCAACTGATCATCTTCTACAACTTTATCAGTTCTTCTAGTCACCTCTACAAATTGTCTTATTGTTTGTTGGGTCGTGTACTCACTACGTGGAATATGTTGTTGTAAGGTGTCAGGATCTACTGCAATAATGAAGAAATGTTAAATTGATATGTTTTGTTTATATCATTACAAGAATTTCATTAATAAAAACAACATTAGAGTTGTGCTTTTTACCTGATGTGGCCACATCATGTACTTCATTTCCTTGTCTAGCTACCTAATCATCTTGTACAGGATGAACCTCTACATGATCATCTTGTACAACATGACCTTCATTGGTTGATCGTTCTCCATCCTAGGAATTATGTTTATTGTGGCTTTCCTACTTAAAACAAAGAGGCTCAATATTTTATGGCCAAAATTAATAATGAATAGACTGCACAAGTAATCAATCTTAAATAACATTTGTTGATTTTATTTATCTGCATGCAGAGTGGATCACTGGAAGAATTTGTTGGCCCAATGATTAATCTTTTTCGACCTTCAACAACAACTACAAAGTTGTGATGGAAGCCAGGTGTCAAGTCGTCCTCCATTGGCACTTTGTTGAATCGATAAACCTGCAATTTTGCATAAGATCATCAATTTATCTTTTATGGTGAAATAAAAACAAATTTATATGCAATTTATTATTTGGATACAATTTTTGAGTTATTGATACTTACAATTTGTGCCACCAGATTTGAATAACCACTAGGCCCAAGCTTGTGTTGGCCATGCTTTTCTAGTCTGGCCTTTGTTTCCTTTGATGTGTCTGGAAGCCTATGAAAAGTTTGAAATATGTTAGATGTTGAAAATTTCATGTAAAAATAAAGAGTAATAAACATATAATTACATTGTTCAGAGTATTGCATAGCTTCCTGTGCCCGGTGGTAGCTTTCCCTGTTTTCTTAAGTCCCTCTCCCTTCCATCATCCAACATGGATTTCCACTCCCTTACTAGAATCATTGGAGGTCACTCATACCTGGGATTTGTTTCTAGATGAACCCTATATTGGTCCCTCACAATCTTCATATGTTGGTTGGATTTCTTGAGGATCTTCGCTCGGTTGAAGGTCTCAGCACTGGAAAACCAATCAAGCGATTAATTAGCTCATCTTTTAAATTTTTTCTTTGTTTATCCCACCCTGTGCGGATAGTGGGCCCAAATATCTCTAGTGACCAATCATTTATATGTTTACAAAAACATCATTTCCTGCAAACTGATCATGTCATCATTAGTTTAAAAAGAATGATCTATGAGTAAATTTCAATCAGATTATATATAATAGTTAAAACATTTTTGTAATCCTTGGGACCTTCTCTATCTTTATGGGAATGATATTTTTTCCACAAAAAATGTGGTATGTATTGTTCTTGTGCTAGTAACATGGGAATATCCAAGAAATGTTGCTTGAGAAATATCAATACTACTTTCTGATGCATTGACCCCCTGACCCTATTATGCATGATTTGTCGTGCGTCGAGTAGTAGAGGGTGCACCCACATCTTCCCTCTGGGGTGTCCTGCTATGTGTTTCCGACTGTTCAATCGATAAAAATGACACATTTTCAGATGCACGTGGGGTTATATGCACGTGATTTGAAGACTCATCAGTAACATAAACAGTAGTAGCAGGCCCCTCACCAGGATTATGTGGACGCAAATACTCCTGTAAAAACAAACCATATTTTATTTCATGACATATACAAGTATAAATATAAAACCATAAATGAATTTATCTTCTAATTGAATATCCTGCAACTTATGTTCAATGACTAAGCTCTCATCGTCAAACGATCAATATTTTCTCTAATCTCTTGTGTTTGTGGCTGAATGAATACCGAACAAAGGATTTCCGCATTTATTTTTTTTACGGACTTCTTTAACATCTGAAAGGGGTTAATCGATGATGCAATTTCATCATCACACATTAGCTCATCCACATCCATATCTATGGATTTCTCTACTAATGGATACGTAGCCTGCAACGAAAATATAGAAAACGTTAATATCGAAAAAAATATATAGAAATGTATGAAACCAATAGACTCATTAAAAAATGTAATAATACAACATATTTAATTTGTAAAATTACCATGGGTTATATCAGTTGGGCCGAGGATGGTGTCCTCTGATCTATCAGGGACTTTCTCCAGTCAAGTGCAACCTGCAACAAAAATATTGAAAACATTAATATCTAAATGAAACCAATAGACTCTCGAAAAAACATAATTAAAAAACGCATTGCTTATATTTAATTTGTATAATTTACAATGGGGTATACCTATCTCCCTAATGATGGCATCATCTCATCCATCAGGGACTTTCCTCGATCAACAACCTGCAACAAAAATATTGAAACCATTAATATCGAAATGAAACCAATAGACTCTTGAAAAAACATAATTAAAAATGAGGTATACATGCTACCTATAGGATGGTTTCATTTAATGAAACATATTCCTTATATTGTTTATATCGAAATGAAACATTAACAAAAAACATTAACTAACAAAAACATAAGTTATTAGATTCATTAATTACAGGTTTGGTGAAATGTTATATTTACCACTCCCATAGTAACAACATTTGTATCTATTTGATTCAAATTGTAATTGATCAACAACTCTTCCCCTGAAGATATTGATTTTATGGCACACACTAAAACACGGTTTCCTTCATACCCCTCAAATACACAATTGGGTTGTTTATTTGTAGACCTAGGTTGTGTACTCTTTATAAACCCTACAATATTCCCTTATTCTTTTGGCCTTCCGTCAATGTACATTCTCAATCCTTTATTTTGATTATTGTCTTTTAGTTGTAAACAATTTGTAGACACTCTATATATGTGCATAATATGTGTATATTGGACCAACTACATTGATCTAGGTGGATATTGGTGGGCACCCACCTATTCCAACTCGCTCCTCTTGTTTTTTTTTAGTTCAACACGTTATTTTATACTTCTTTGTAATTGTGGGTTCTACATTTCTGGGGCTATCTGAATCCCTACACATATTCCATATGGATATTGGTGTCCTCCCATTTAATCCAACTCGATTATTTTGTATATTTTCATGTCAACACATCTTGTTGTACTTCTAGGGCCATTTTGGGGTCCTAAACATTGTTTTTTTGGATCACCACGGTCAAAATGTAGACAGAGTCAGAGTTTGATGGTGTAACATGTAGTTATATGAAAGACCTTTCTAATGGGCTATCATGTGCCTAAAATGGAGGTCGTATGCAAAATTTATGACCACGGGAAGTTGAGGTACCAACTTACCCATTGGGGCCCACATAACTTTTGGTGTTTCACCTCCTAGGGTTAGGTTTTTGGATGTCTAGGGTTTTGGAAATCATGAGTAATATCAAAAATTCTTTAGAGCCTCATTGTAATCATCCTTCTCAGACAAAATCACGTAGCAACCACATCTCTTCTCAGAGATAACTACCACCATTCGAGCAAGTGTTTCAGTTCAACAGTTTTATCCTATTTCATTTATTCAATAGAAGATATTGTTCACTAGATATTTGTGTTGTTCTTAATATCTCTATTTTTATTGTATTTATTTTATTAATTAGTTTGTTCCTCTCCTAAATCCAGATCACACATCCAATCTCTGTAATTGTAGCAGGGCATGGCATACTCCATCAATTTAGTATATCTATTGTAACCCACCTTTATTCCATCCATGAAAAACAACCCCAAACCATGTAATGACAATGGTGTAATCTGAAATATCCTCTCGTTCACACAAAAATATGTGTTTAGACAAGGAATATCCTTGGGTACCCATTGTTTCACTAGATGTTTGTACCTCATGGGAATGTCGATGTCGCCTATGGTATCTTCATCATAATAACATGACCCCCCTTCCACGAGAAAAAGTTTCATTCATTTATGGAATTTTATTCTAATCTTTAGAAATTTATTTGATCTCCCTATTTTATGCCTACTAGATGCCTCACTATCCTCTAGTCTTCCTAAACTTCCCTCGCTCGAGTAGGACAGATATGAAAAATACCTATTTGGTTGTACCTGTACTAATCCATCAAATGAGATAAATAGTTAACGAACATTTGTAGAAGGCAACAACAATATCTTGATTCAGAAATATGATTCAATAAGAAATCCTCTCACTCTCCCATGAATACCTCATCTCATCTTTCTCCTCAGTGTGTAACCAAAATTCACTACTTACAAACCCTTGTATACACCAATCCATCCATTATCATTTCAAGCATCTTACTCTCTATTTAATCTTTCTTCACTAATCATATTGTGACTACAATATTTGATTTATGTCTATACATAGATCTATGCACCACAATTGAGAAAGGAAGTATTGTATGTAATCCTCGATCAACGATTCTTGAGGGAATTTGGTTTGTTTGTTTGTTCTTGTTGTGAGGATATATGGAAACAAGAAAGTCATGGTAACAATCATGGGCTATCCAACTTCCAGCAAGACAAACAAAAGGGACAATGGTAGATGGCATTAGTAAACAAAATGTTTGAAGGATTGGCTTGTTTATTCAAAATTTGAAATAATGGGATCAACTTGGGAAAATAATTTAAGAAATTTGTGGAGGTACATGGCCATGAAAGATGCTTGATGGATGATGTTGAAGAAGAAGTTTCAATTTAAGGCTTATTTTAGAGATTAGTTAATTTAAGGAAATAAATTGTTCACATTTTGTTGATGATACCTTAGTCATGTGGAGAGCATCAACAATAATAGTTGAGATATTTAATCTAGTGTTGGATCAATTCATGAATTTGTTAGGCAGTCATATTAACAAAGGAAAAGGTCATGTGTATGGGTGGAACACCTCTCCCCAACAAGCTGCATAAGTTTCATAGTTGCATAAAGTTGCATAAAGTTTCATAAAGTTTCATAAGTTGCATAGTTGTACATAGTTGCATAAAGTTGCATAAAGTTGCATAAAGTTACATAATTGAACATATTTTCATAAAGTTGCATAGTTCCATAAAGTTTCATAAGTTGCATAGTTGCATAAAGTTGCATAGTCGCATGTTGCATGCATGCATGCATGTCATGTGCATGCAAAGTTAGTTCGCATGCATTGCCAAGTCAAGGGCGAGTTGTAACTGAAGTCTCAAGAAAAAGTTAGGTTGAACGTAAAATTCCTACGAGCTAGAAACAAACAATCTTCATGATATTGAAAATGATGTAAATGTATTGATATAGTGTGTTGGCACGTGTAACACTATCCACCATGAAGAAATTCGAATTGACATGTATAAGAGTCAAGTTGAATGAGTTGTTAAGCTCAAGTTGTAAAAGGTCAAGTTGTAAAATTTGAGTTGCATAAAGTTGCATAGTTCCACATAGTTGCATACAGTTGCATAAAGTTGCATAAGTTGCATAGTTGCACATAGTTACATAAAGTTGCATAAGTTGCATAGTTTCATAAGTTGAATAGTTTCATGTTGCATACATGACATGCATTGCATGCATCCATGTCATGTGCATGTTGAGTTAGTTCACATGCATTTCCAAGTCAAGGGTGAGTTGTAACTGAAGTTTCAAGTCAAGTCTTAAGAAAAAGTTAGGTTGAACATAAAATTCCAATGAGCTAGAAACAAACAATCTTCCTGATATTGCAAATGATGTAAATGTATTGATCTAATGTGTTGGCACGTGTAACACTATCCACCATGAAGAAATTCAAATTGCCATGTATAAGAGTCAAGTTGAATGAGTTTTTAAACTCAAGTTGTAAAAGGTCAAGTTGTAAAAGTCGAGTTGCATAAAGTTGCACATAGTTGCATAAATTTGCATAAGTTGCATAGTTGCACATAGTTGCACATAGTTGCATAAAGTTGCAGAAAGTTGCATAAGTTGCATAAAGTTGCATAAAATTGCATAAAGTTGCATAGTTGCACATAGTTGCACATAGTTGCATAAGTTTCATAGTTGCATAGTTGCATGCAAACAAGTTTCTATTTTTGAGCCCTCTCCTTCTCCTCTCCATGCCTTTATAAGTAGAGGTCGAACCTCATTCTATTCATTGATGGTTGTTGTAGTTCTATTTTCTAATGTCCATATATTTGGCTATAGTGGACCAAATTGCACAAAAGAGGGCTCATTGGAAAATATTAAGGCATGGAATCTAATGAAATGTTATCATGAGGTGAAAATTTCAATATGACATGCATTAATGGTAAGGATGACATGCATTGTCACATTTAAAACTCAACCAAGAAGTGGAAAAATATAGGGAAAATGGTGCATGGTTTGATTTGTTCAAGCATGAACCTAATGCAATGATGATTGATTGTAATAATGTTTCCAACATGGAAAACACACTATAAATGACCATGGGACATGGTAGAAATTTCAATAAATTCTTTAACATGTGGGAAGATCCTAGAAATCATGGGTAAACTTTTATTATCATATCAAATGATGACTTGGAGTATGTGCCTTGCTTTAGGAACAAGAAGTGTGTTTATGCATTGTTGGATCCCAAGAATAACGAAGAGTTTTGAAAGTGTCAAGTGAACAATGGACTCAAGGCATTTTGTTGTAACTAAGGAGAAATTCAAGGTGTTATTCTAATGATATTGGTTTTGATACTTTCAAATGTGATCAATTCATCTATTATCTATTTAACTAGACAATGATAGTATCAAAGTATTGGATCTGCGTTTAGAAAAGTTATATCTCATGCTCAATTGATTTCTTCATCATGTTTTTCTCCTTCTAGATTAACATGGGTGGGGCTCTGAGTTAACAAAAGGTTTCATGGTGGATTTAAGGGATGGAACCATTTTGGACCAAGATAAGTACCCTTCAAAGAGAGTTAATCTTCACTTTGTGGATGCTTATCTCAATGAACTTGTTGATTTTCTACCACTTGGGTTAGAGACTTTTGGTCTGGTATTTGAGCCCCTTTATTCTATTCTAGTTAAGTCTCTTGATAATATTTTGGTTAGCAAAGTGAGGCATAATTGGTTTCCTTCTAGAAAGTGGGAAGAAACTTATTAAGTGTAGACAATAGAAACGACAAGGTCATGATGTTGTCGTTGATGGTGATGATAAAGTGGAGAAGTTTGGATCCATTGTGGTTATGATGGGAATTGTGAATGGGATCGTTGAGTTGGCTACTATAGATTCGAATTTTCATGCCAATAGGAAAGTTATCTATGCTTTGTACAAGGATTTCGACAAGCTGGAGAAATATTTCTTGGTGTCTGGCATATCGATTGTCCCGACTGGGGTGAAGAAGAGACCATTCCATATCTTTAGAAGAGACCCTTGCAATCCCTCTCCCTTCCTTATGGATTGTAGGTCCTATCGGTTGAACACCTAAAGGGCGGCCCTAATAGAGTGCCTACTTAAAGGCCCTATTGATTAGTGTCATGTCAATTAAGCTCTCTCTCAGATACCACATTGGTGAGGATCGATTGAGAGAGGTGAAAATAAATAGTTTAGGAGCATTTTTCTCACATGATTAAACCAAGAAAAATAAGAAATTAAGAAATTATTGATTTTGGTGGCATGATGTCAACCCCTGATCTCTCCACTCCATGATCACTAACGGGTTTGGCCGAATAGGGCTCCTATGCCCCTGTCACTGTCCAAATTCATTGGATAGGGCCTCCTTCGACTCTCTCTGTCACTATCGAGGGGATTTTCTATGCTCACGACCAAATTTTGCTGCTCTGCTAGTCTTGGGAATGGGCACGATGGTTTTTCTAGTGCTTTGCTAGTTTGGGAATGGGCCCGAGTTTTGTTTTAGTACTTTTTTGTATGAATTATATGTTTTTTTTTTTTTTTTTATGTTTTTTAATTTTTTTTATTTAATATAATTAATATTTTTTTTCCCCATTCGCATTAATTATTTTATAGGCTTGTTGTTTGATTGTTGAATTGTTTGTGCGAGTGATCGTGTTTGAGTCCGAAAATCCCCCCATACCATCAATGCATGCATCTAGTCTAACCATGTCAAATTTCATTCCATACAAGAAGAAATTGAAAAAAATTCAACATTGGCCCCATTCACATGCCATGATTTATATGCGTTTGTTTCAAGTACATGATGAACAGACGATGTCACCCAAAAATTTGTACTTGTCGCCCTTCACATTAATTATTCTATATGCTTGTTGTTTGATTATGAAATTGTTTTTGTGAGTCATGTTTGAATCTGGAAACCCTCCCATGCTTTCATTGCATGCATCTAGTCTAAACATGTGAAATTTCAGTCTATACAAGCACAAATTGAAAAAATTTCAACGTTGGCCCCATTCACATGTCACTTATAAGTAGGGTCAAGTACATGAGCATGCGTGCCTTATTTTGGGGTTTTGATAGAATAACCAAAGAATTTTGATTGTCGAATTCTTTGTTTGAGTCATTTTTTAGTCCAAAAACCCTCCCATACCATCAATGCATGTGTGTTGTCCTAACATTTCATGAAATTTCATTCCATACAAGCACAAATTGAAAAAGAAATCAACATTGGCCCCTTTCAAATTAATTGTTTTATAGGATTGTTGTTTGATTGTTGAATTGTTTTTGTGAGTCATGTTTGAGTCCAGAAACCCTCACATACCATCAATGCATGTGTCTAGTATAACCATGTCAAATTTCAATCCATACAAGCACAAATTGAAAAAATTTCAATGCTGGACCCATTCACATACCATGATTTATATGTGTCAGTTTCAAGTACATGAGCAGGCGATGCCACCCAAAAAAGTGGCCTTCTTTCCCTTCACATTAATTATTCTATAGGCTTGTTGTTTGATTGTGAAATTGTTTATGGGAGTCATGTTTGAGTCTTGAAACCCTCCCATATTTCCATTGCATGCGTCTAGTTTAACCATGTGAAATTTTAGTCCATACAAGAACAAATTGAAAAAATGTCAACGTTGGCCCCATTCACATGTCATGATTTATATATGCTGGTTTCAATTACATGAGCAAGCACGCCTTATTTTTTAGTTATTAAATATTATATATAACGAACTAGCTGAAATAAACATAGTTGTGCATTAACCTTGTCGAGCTTCTCTTAGTTTCGATAATTTTTTAATATTATCTACTGAACAGGACCAACCACATGAAGGTGGAAGCTCATCTGCCCCCACTCACGTCACTCTCAATTCCCCAAAACTCGAAAAAATCTATGTACTAGAAAATAAATGACTGTGTTTTTTGTCATAATTAAGAAATGTCTCCTACAACATATACTGGCATACTAGAAAATGACATAAATAAATTTGAACACTAATTTATACATACATACATACATACATACATACATACATACATACATACATACATACATACATACATACATACATACATACATACATACATACATACATACATACATACATACATACATACATACATAC
>ML777655.1:151881-213970 GCA_009831015.1 Picea engelmannii | reverse complement strand
ATATATATATATATAGATTAAGGCATACCTCATACACTTCAATGTAATTGATCATCTTCTCCATCCAATTCCACATTTGTATCATCTGATCCAGATTCAACATTGTAAGGAATGGCCATATCATCATCGCCATCATCGATGTTAGTTTTGATAAAGTCATCATCCATATCATCTTCATGAAAATTGTCTCCTACATCATCTGGCTCAATAAATTCTTCAACATCTTCCTTTGGAACATGATCATCTAACTCATATTTATCCTCTACATCATCATCTTCTTCAATACAATCTTGATCTTCCTCTACATTATATTTTAACCTTCCTCTTGGATCATGTCTAATAAAAAATGACCAACCCCCTCTACCTGGAACCTCTGAGTAAAATACATTTTCAGATTGAATTGGAAGAACATAGGGCTTTGTTCATGGCTCAAGCGACCTTGCAATGACCATGGTAAATCCATTATCATTCTCAATAACAGTTCTATCAGGATCATGTTGATTCAATCGTAGCCTATACCATTTGACAACGAATAGAACTAATTTTAAGGATTTAAAGTCACACTCAATATTATCTTCCAAATACCCATAGTATCGATTTTCTGACAATTCTGTATGTCTATCATTTCTAGAGGAAACATTCATCACCTCAAAGACTGCAATTATCCTAGAATTAGATTTTTTCTTCGTTTTATGTGAAATTTACGACTGTTCCACCACATAACATTATGGTGTTTTACTTGCAATATGACAAAAACATAAAACTGACATCATCAATTGATAATTAAGTAAATATTTTATGTTTGGAATGCATGCAAAGAAAAAAAAATCAACTTGTACATCAATATAATTGAAAATAATTAAATAGTATGGATTATTAATATTCTTTCCTATTTAACTTTTAAACCATATGCTAAATCGATTTCCCTTTGTGTAAGATTGGTATCTCCATTGCAGTGTGCTAGCTTAACCAATGAAGCCACACCTTCCCATGATAATCCTTGACCAGTTTGTTTACATTGTTCAATCCATACCTTCATCCAATAAATATTGTTTGTGACATATAAATGTAGTGCATCCCACTCTCGACTAGTTGCATGAGAATAAAATTACAATATTTCACAAAGGTATAATTAATTAACACGGTATACATTTATTATTGATTCATATTGAAGATTAAAAATGAAATAATTAAGTATGATATATACATAAAAACCAACAATCAAATGTATTATAATTAATATACACCATCTAATAATTACCTTTCACCTTCCTCAATCTACCTTTCCCCATTAGGTACTCCCCTTCAAATTTGTTAATGGAGTTTGGATCACCAATGTGGCGATCTAAAACTATATTAATAAACACTAACCCTGGAATATATTCAAAAATATACACCATGGTCTAGTATACCATATATCCCTCCACCATAGAACCCTCAAGATGTGCTCTCTATCTAACCAAAGCCTTCAAAAATTTCAAGTGCCTCTCAAACATCCACATTGACCTTGTGTGTATAGGTCCACACAATTCAATCTTTTGAACTTGGTGTATGAGGTAGTGTTCTTGTGCATTGAAAAATGGCGAAGGTAGAAACTTTTTCATTTCACACATTAGACGAGGAATTTCTCTCTTCCAATACTTTATGTTTTCTTTATGGATTTCTTTAGATGACAACCATATACAATTGATGAAATAAAATCACGAGATTTAATGAAAATAAACAATATAGTACATACGTACAATTACTAAAACAAATGTCAAATATAAGTTCTACAATGAATTAAACAAACACTTTATGCATGCAAAATATCGCTACTTACCTCATGTATTTTATAATATCATATATAACTTGTTTGACATTGTTTTCGAAGTTGTCTGGGAGAGATAGTGGTAGAACATACTATAACAATAAAATCGTTTCATTATTTTTACCAAAAGCACACAAAAAAGTACACCAACAATATGTAGTATACAAATATAGAAATATATAAACTAGAATAATTACCTTAATTAAGACATGCCAANACCTTTCTTTGTTAAGATATTCTTTATGTTCAAACAAAATCCTGTGGGAAATTTGATTTTTCGTATGAATTCTCTTACAACATTGCTTTTTTGATCCATCAATAACCATGGAAGAGAGATTATATTAATTTGGTCTCCATCGTTATTTAATTCAATGACATCTTTCATTGCATGATTGGCTTCTTGAATGTCACTGGAAAATTTGACAATTTTTCCTTTGTCACTCCTTCCATCCAATATTCACCATAATCTTTCAACTACATTCTTTCTTATATGCATTGTATCAAACAAATGAACAATTTGTAGGTTCTCATAGTAGGGAAACCTATTGAATTGTTTGGGATACATTTGCATTCCTCGTGGAAGCCCATTAACACCTTCATGATCACAACCATCATGAATCATAGTTAAATAAATTACAAAAATCATTGTCAATTACAGTAAATTATCAAAACACATTATAAAAACATATATTAAAAAACATTTCATATATGATGACCATAGATAGAAAATTCGATACGTACTTTGATGATTTCTATTATATTGCAACTTCCATAGGTGAGGTGTCATTCTCTGTGGTTTTAATGTGGTCTCTCCTTTCCCATTGAAAATATGTTTTTTGGTAGTTCGATGCCTATGATTATTAGAGAAGAAGTGCCTATACTCATCAAACACCTCCTTTCCTAAACGTTTTGATCGACGAAATTTCATCTTAGGACCACAAACTGGACATGCAAATTTTCCCTTTGTTTGAAGACTTACAAAATATGGATTAACTATGTCAATTATAATAAATTATATATAATGAATAATGAATTATTTAAAAAACATACTTGATTAATATATCAACTTCATAAAATTAAATACCATTAAAGTGCACGTTATAATTACATACCACAAAAATGTGTTTGTCCTAGAGCATCGTGAATTGTCCATGCAAATTGAAATTGCCTTTGCCCTATTGTTATAGATACATCATACATGGTGATGCCATTCCATACTTTAGTATCTCGTCAATAAGAGGCTCAATATATACATTCATATATTTAACTTGGTACTTACCTAATTGATTTGAACATATACAATACATAATTATTACAACCATTTTACATACATAAATAATATATATGAGTAAATGAAAATAAATATATGACATTATGCAACAAATACGACAAATGAGATGCTACTGCATTTAAAAAACATTTTTGTAAACAACTACCTATAACAATCATTGCCAACATTATATTCTCCCTCTTTATTGACATCCATGGAGGAATGTTATTGTTGATAACAAAATCAATTCACACCGAGTAAATAGATCTCATCTTTGCAAATGGATTGACACCATCCACTCTGCCAAAGAAATCCTAACATTACAAGGTTCTTCTTTAAAGTGTGTTAATTTTTCCTCCATGTCTCTAAATGCAGAACCATCTATAGGAATTCGAAGAATTTCATCTTCACTTATGTTTTGTGCATGGTAATCCATCAATTCTGCTAATGTTTTGCACCTAAACAGTCATTGCAAGCGTGGAATAATGAGAATATAATGAAGAACCTTCTGAGGCACCTTTTTTGTTACTTGATTTGTTCGATAAATATTGCTATGAAATTTGGGGCATTATGTTTCAAATTCATACTATTTATAATATATAATATGATTATTGGGACATGGATCAATTGATTGATACTCCATTCCAATATATTTCATGATGGCGGATAAATCTCGGTATGTGTGAGGTAAAATATTTGATGGTGGTAACAAATATTCAACTATTAAGTTGGTACAACAAATTAAAAAAAAAACTGGTTAATATAATATCAAGAATATTAATGACAAGTGTTTCAGCCATATTAATGTAACTGATGAACTAACAATAAAAATTTTAGAGGAACAAATATAACCTTTATCATGATCATATATATATGTGATCGATGAAACATATTACATAACTTAACATCTGTGTGATCGATGTGTTTGACAAACCATTCATAACCTTCAATTTCATTATCAACAATACATCATAGAGAAGAGTTACATTGGAGCCTTCATAAAAGGGGTTTGTATGCATTCTCAAGTAGAGGTAAATCATAAACATCATCAAAGTCATCATTTTCATGATAATCATTGTGATCCATTCTAACATTAAATGTTTCATGGATCAATGTATTTGTACCATCATCCTCAAATATGTTATCAGCATGATCATCGTCTTCCATATGATCATTAACTTGATCTTCAGTATTCACAGCTCCATGTTCCTCCGGTGCTTGTCCTGCAACCACATTCTCCATGTGTGGATATTTCGTAGGAGAAATTTCCTTTATAATTACAAACCATCAAAATATATTAGTGTATATATAACAAATATAAAAATGTTACATACATTTACAAAAACTATAAATATAAAAACATATATAATGAACAACTTACCAATGGATGATAGTCATGCCCCCCCTCAACGTGTCCATGTTCCCTACATTATATTTTAGTTGTTGAGATCTTTAATATTCTCCTATTAAATCCCCTTCATTGACTACAAGGACAATAACATTTCCCATCACCGTTTCTTTTCACTCCATCCCACAATCTAGCAAGTAATTGTTGATTTTGTTCTTGTGGATCAAGAATATTGTTATGTGACATTTTTTTTACCAAGCTTGAGTGATGATTATTGATCTTAAAAAATTAAGCTCCACACTTCAAATATTTGTAATTATAGTAACAAATAAAATAATTTTGGTTTGTTGCAGGAAAAATAGTCCTTGTGACCTCCACAAGTCATCGCTAGTATAGCAAAAATGTGAGAATGTTTCTAGCTTTCCATCTTTTTATAAATAAATAGGCGTCAGATTTCCGATGGATGTTCATTATTGAACGTTACTGTAATATGTGAGTGGAGGTTGACTAAGTCTAGTTCAAAGGGAAACAATCTGATGATATTTAGTGGAAACTGGATATCCGATGCCTTCTCCATGGTCGTCAGCTATCGATGACATTGGGGCCAATTCGAAAAAACCCAACAAAATTACAATTTCTAAAGGTAAAATACGATGAAAATGAAATTTTTTTGGGTGGCGTCGGAGGATGGCGTCAAATTTTGGATTGAAATGTAGTTGTGAAAAGGAGGAGGAAGGAGCAAGGAGGTCAAGGGAGAAAGCATCAACAACCAAGGTATGAGGTTGATGTATGATTCTTACATTTATTAATATATCATTGGGTTTCCTCCAGATTACTTTTGTTTGTTTCATGAGTGGTTTGTGCATGATCTCATAAGTGATAGATCAAAGTAGATTTAATGACATTGATTATTCCTAACACTAGAGAAAGAAAAGGATTGGTAGTGTTTGTTACTTGTGTGCAGGAAGTAGGTTATAGGAGTTGGAGCTAGAGATGCAGATATACATCAGCCAGGACATACATGAATGAACTTCAAAAAAACTGTATGTTGATATACTCTTCTTTAGTATAAAAGGAATTGTTTTCTCTAGATCTAGGAAGACCATAGGAGTCTAAAACCCATTTATTGTCTAGGATTCCTAGGCTATTCCTAGGGATATTTTGTTGTGTATTCAATAAGATCCCTGTGAGACTTTGTCCCATAATAACTGGGTTCTACATCAATAATATTTTTTCCATTTTTTGGTTATGAATCAGAGTTTGAGTCATCATCCAACCCTAAGGCTTTCATCTCATCCAACAATGATTGTTTGGAGCAAAATTCATCAATATTTTTCAAATGGATTTTGTGTAACTCGCACCACTTTCCAGTGTCCTTCTTTGACTTCCCATTACCCTTCTTTTTTGGTGGATTGGATTGGTTTTCCTGGGTCTAACCATCCATGGTTTGTCCTTTTCCCTGGGAGTTAGGGCCACCTTTACTGAGATTATCTTGTGATGGTTTTGAAAAACCAAAATATCACTTATTCTTTTGCTTGAAATTCTACTTGATCTTGAAATCATATCGGTAAGCGACTCCTAGTGAGGATATGTACAGGAACTCCATATCTATTTGGATGTACCTGTGTAGGCCACTATAATACTTTAGAATGAGGTGTCTCTCAGAGTATTTAATACCAAGATTTGTGCGCAAGTTATGGAAGATGTTGGTGTAGCTTGACATCTTCTGGTCTCTCTCCTAATGAAAAGTTGTCCATCTCGTGTACTGGTCATCATAGTTTCCAATAGGGTATTATTTCTCCTTGAGGGAATCAACAAAATCTTCCCAAGTGTGTCTTGTCCCAAACATTGAAGACTAATTTTTGATATTTTGTTTATAGTAATTATCCCACCAATATTTGACATGGGGAAGGACCTTAAGGAGCATGAAGGTGATTTTTTCACTGTTAGAAAAATTTTGGACATAGAAATAACACTCTAGCACACTTAACCATTTTTCCAAGTGTTGGCATCTATCCAGCCTTCAAATAAAACAATATCAAATTTAAATTATATCTCAAAGGGAACCGCACCTCTGAAGTGATCATTGGTTGAAGGTGCCTCCATTGTTGTTGGAATTTGTCGAAGGATTTGCGTGAAATTATCCATCATCTTTTCCTTTGTCACGCACTAGCTTCCTCGAGCAACATTTTGATAGGATCCTTGCTCTATCGTCCCTCTTTTCTTCCACCATGGGAGGTTTCTTGGGTATGAAAGAGTGGTTGTCCTCAAGAGAAATAGGCTTGATACCCAACTCTTTATACCCTGATCTCGTTAGGGATATGCGCTAAGAATGACAAGGAGCAGACTGCTCTAATACCACTAATCCAGATTATTTTGAGAATGACATGAAGGAATAAATATAACATAGATATAACAAGGAAATACATAGAGATATTGCAAGGAACAGAGTAATATAGTAAAACTCAGATTCTATTAATGTCTGTCTGGAATAAAAAAGACTATAAAATGAAAATCACACAAGCTAGCTAGAATGGTGGTATCTTATCTATGAAGACAGAGATGTGTTGGATACACTGATTCGCAAGAATATAATTAAAATGAGGCTCCAAAATTTTTTTTAACATAAATCATAAATGAGAAAACCCTAAAAATTCAAAACCCTAACCTTGAAAGATGAAATACCAAAAGGTTTGTGGACCCTGATGGGGGTTGTTGATACATCAACTTCCCAAGGGCATAATGTTTTCATACAATCTCCATTTTGGGCGCTCAGTACTGCTATGGGGAAAATCCCCCTATACTGGGTCTAGGTATAGGCAGAGCACTTACTTCCCTTAAAAGGTTGTTCTACCCTTAAGCTACCCCAAAACTATCTAAATTGAATGACAAGAGAGAAGAAAGAAGGTCAATGGGTGTACCTTTATACCTTGCAGCTAGTGTAGACCTATTTCTCTTTTCCATCTTTCTAGATTGTGGATATCCTCCCAAAGTTGACGTGAAAAAACTTAGGAAAAAAATGCTACAACACATACAATCTCTACTTATCACTTTCAATGTTCAGATATAGACATAAATTTATAAATCAATAAAAGCATATAGACATAATGTTTTGGGACAAGAATGAACTCTTTTATTCAATATTAATATTACAATGATTACAACCTTCATCGAAAATCACTCCACAAACCATGTCTGAGCTCCTCTATCGTGGCTTCAAGTGCATCAATCCCATGCAATCTTCTCATAACCAACTTATCACTTGGGAAAGGAGAAAGGGATGGAGGGGAAGACTAAGGCCAAAACTCAGAATAGGAGGCAAAACTTGGGCTAATAAGGGGAAGGGATTTTGGCAGAGTTTTCTTGCTTGTCCTTTCAAATAAGACCCAAAGACCTCTTTTTATATGAGAAAAAGACGATTATTCGGTTTGGGGATGAGCTACAAGGGGTAAAATGGTTGGGAAACCCTCTATAGCCCATAAACTCCGTCGAATTCCTTGCAATTTTATATTTTTGCAAATTTTGGAGTTAAACACAGGTTAACTATCATGCAACTCACATATGTATGTGGGCTAACTAACATGCAAGATGCGTGTGTACGCGGGATATCTTTTCAGCAGGGCGCGTACATTTTCCAAAAAAAAGTTTTTTAAGAAGAATCCTCAACAGTATTTTGGAAAATAATGTAAGTGGAAAGGCCAATGTAATGTATGTATAGGTAAGGAATTTTTGGACTATAACAGATGCCCCCTAATCTGTGAGGTCAGAAGAGAAACTGATTGACAAAATACATTACAATATATTTACCAGTGGGAAGGCATGGAGTCGAGTGAACACGAGATGAGTGTTTGGGAACGTGCCATCTGCAAGACAATGCAATCTCTTTGAGGCGGGCATACCCATGCTTGGGATGAAACAAACATGTTACATGGCTCCCAACAAAGTACACTGCAAATCCATGTCATATAAATATCTATACAAAGTGTATCCATGAGCAATACACAATGGATCTACATCTCAAAATCATTTGAAGATACAAAAGTACAATATAATATGCATCTTCAAGAAGCTTTGATGCCTGTGGCTGGAGATGGGGACTTCATAACTCAAGCAACAACTTCAAGATATTCAAAACTTAGGTAGGAGTACAATAGGAGTGTAAGACTCACTACCCTGAGGTCTTCGACATGTCATCAAGGAAAGACTAGAGGATCTCGATCATCAGGAAAATAACTTCATTGATTTTGAATCCAAACTTGACTAGACTCTCGGGATGGCTAACTCATGAAATTCAAAATATAAACTGCAGAATGGACAAATCAAGTTGGATAAAAAATCCCTTGGAAAAAATCATGACAACATGACGAGACTCAGGAAACTTAATATTGACATATGTCTGTGATACATGAGGCACCACAAACTATCCATATGTTTGGAAGAGTAACCAAATGGAGGAGGACACAACTCTATGTAATGATAAAACCTTCCTAAGGTCATACTAGATCCCAATGCTTGGTGAACAAATGTAAGGATGTGCTTGGTCCAAGGGAGACTATCTTGCTGCCGGAAAAAGAGAATGTATATTTTGTCCCCTCTTTTTGGATTTTTTTTTTTTGTCTTTTTCAAATTTTTAATGAGATTGAAAAAGAATAAAAGAATGCTACGTTACAAAGGAGGAACGAGTGTCGCGGTCAAGTAAAAATATTTCCAAGCACATGGAACATACTTATGTTCGGTGCAAGGAGACATGTACAGGATAAGGACACTCGATAAAATTCCTCCATGGTTCAAAGTGTCAGATCACAAAGGGAAAAAGTGTCGCAAGGCTTGCGTTTAAGGAATGATTTGAAGGATCAGTTAAATAGCAACATGGAGCCAGCATTAGGCCAAAGATGCAAGGATGAGACATGCGATGTGATTAAGTATGAAACAACAAGACAACTTCCATGTGAAGTTTTAGGAGCCCAAAGAAGGCAAGCTTGGTGGTTTTTCATGTTTAGAGAGTCTGAAAAAAAAATGCTAAAAGAAGACTCCAAAGAGTTCCTTTTTCGTAACTAGTCCAGTCGGTTCAAACAAGGGTTAAACTTATACCGAGAGGATGTATCTTCAATTTTTTTTTAACAAGTGTGATAGAGACAAGATTACTCGACTCTCTTTTCAATTTTAAGGAGTTTGAAAAGAGATTAACTATGGACTCACAACCTTTTTCTAAATTTAGTCTCCTTATCCCGAAAGAGTATAAAATATAACTTAGGAGAAATCTCCTAGTGAGGCATGTCTCTTGAGGCATACCTTTTTCCTGGGTAATATATTGGTCGGAAAAAGGGTTAAACTTATTCCAAACAGATGTACTTTCTAGACCAATTAACGAGTGTGAAATGAACAAGGCCACTCAAAAATATTTTCATATTTAGGGAGTTTGAAAGGAGCTTCACTATGGACTCCAAGAGGGTTCCTTTTTCGTAAGTAATCTCAAAGGCCAGAAAACGAGATAAACCAAAACTAACGAGAATGGCCCTTTCTCTAAAATTCAGTCCCTTGGGCCCGAAACAGGGTTAAACTTATGCTTGAGAATACTCTCCTAGCAAACCGAAGCTCCTAGGGAATACATTTATTTGTAAATTAACCATCCGGACCGAAAAAGGGGTAAACTACCGTTGGACAGATGTGCCTTCAAATTTGAGTTTGGCGAGCGTGAAGGTTAACAAGATCACTTGACAATATTTTCAATTTTAGAGAGTCTAAAAAGAGCTTAAATAAGACTCCAGTGGGGATTCTTTTCTCAAGTAATCCAAACGAGACCGAAAATAATAAATGAGCTCTCGTTAGATGTTGCTTTCAAATTTTAAGTGAGATTGAAAGACAACAAAGCATGATCTTTAGGGATTCCTATGGGAAAATCCAATAATGATGACTAGAAAGAAGAATGAGGCTTCAATATGTAATCATGGTGGCACTAAAAGGACTCCCAGGCCTATGGATAAAACTCATAGTATGGATGCAAAAATGCGGCAAAGGATCTACCTAGGGAATCCATGTAGAGGAAGGCTCTACCACCTAATTACGACACTTTTAAAGAAGCTAATAAGGTTTTGTGTCGCACTTCAGTGGAATCGATCCTATGGCAAAGTGGAAAAGTCGACAACATGCAAAATCCAGGGGGTGAAAACCTAACCTATATGAAAAAGTTGAAAAAAATGACTTTTACCATGGGATGATATAAGTGTAACCCATCTCAATAAAAACACGAAACTAAAAGAAAAAGTTCATCAGAATGACCCAAAGATATATCAAAAGGGACATTAAGTAGATACCAAGCCAAGAAAGGGGGAAAAGGGGACCAAAAAGGGGAAAAAGGGGCCAAAAAAATCTATAAATAGAAGTGTACAACTCATTTTAACCATTGGAATTTGGAAAATAACCAAAAAGGTAAAAAAACCTCTTCCTCAAAACACAAATTCAAGGAGCTACAGTGGAATAAAGATCCTCAGACTTGGACCAAGTAAGTACAAAAAACCTTTACTTTCATTTTTATGCATCCTTTTATGCTTAAATTAATGTTTGGAAGGTGCATGCCCTTGTGAAAGGGTCGGGCCTGTGTTTATGCCAACTGTCCATGCCTAGCCCATGTATGTACACAAGAAAATTAACACTTAGCTCATGTACAAATGCGACTGTCTTAAAGGTAGCCCACGTACACCTTTTTTAATGTTAAAAAAAAGCAAGTAACAACAAGGGCTAATCCTTTCCAAATTTTGTGCAACAAGATGTATATCCATTGGCGAGAAAGGGAACATGAGGAACTAGATGTCTTGGTACAGGAGGATACTAGGGCCATTGTTATGTTGAAACAGTGTGGTATGTGGAATTTTTTCCAGTGCCCATTCATGAAGGCACAACCTAGACTGTTGAACCACTTGATAGAGTATTGACATCCCGATGCTGAGGCATTCATGCTAGAGGGTAAATCAATGACTTCGACGATAGAGGACATATAATTTTTGACGGTCCTTTCCAAGAGGGAGGAACTGGTTGATTTGAGGACCTTTCCTTGTGGTACATACAACATAGAGGATTGCATCGAAATGTATTGTGAGGATGGTACTGAGAAAGTAGGATCTCAGTTGTCGATACACAAGATCACTAGCCTCCATATTCATATTGTACTATTCATGATTGGGAGGATCACAGGATCCACAACACTTCATCAAGCTTCTCGTGCATAGATGCATTGTGTAGTTCAGTGCGTGGATGATACTATTTTTGACTGGAGAACTACCATGCTTACATGCATGAAGAAACAACTCACAGACTATTGAGGAAGAGATAACAAGAAATTCAGGTTCGAGCTATGTTGTGCTCTTTATTCTTTGAGAGAGTTCCTATCCTTAGCTCGAGGGAGACAGTACGAGGCCATATTGCCTCCTTTCTGGCATTGTGCAGGTGGGAAAGTTTGTTTCCTAGAGAGGGTGGAGGGAGAGTCCAGGAGGCCTTTGATGACAAGTTTTTTGATTGGTGGACTTTTCATATTCTATTTATTGAGGATTATCCATATGCAAGAATCAGTTTCCTGAGGGATCCTAATATTCCTATGCCCCCTAGTGAGGAGCGTGATGAGATAGGTAAACACATTTTTAAAGTTTTTTTTTTTTTTTTTAAATTTAAATGTTATCCTTTTTATGGTAATGTCAAAGTACTAACTCAAAGATTATATATATATATATATATATGTGGGACCAGTGTGACCGGCTAACGTCTCTAGGACCAGGCATCATCCTCAACTAGAGGTTGAACCAGCAGGAGGAGGAGGACCATCAACTACAGAAGGACCCCCAGCCAAAGATTCTGAGAGAGTACTGTGGTGAGTAGAGAGGAACTTGACAGCTCTCACTTGTGTTGTTCCGATTATTGAGATAGAGGACCTCCCCCTAGCTATGCAACCACATGTAGTAGGGGTTCCTAGGACTTAGGTCTAGTTGTTCCCGCATCTTTCGAACATCATGGTTCACTATAGCAGGGCCAATAGGCCTAGACCATAGTAATCATTGGACCACACATGCATCGAGGGAACTGTTTGTACTCTATATTGAGGGCTTGAGCCCAACGATGTATACCAGTTCTATTTGAGGCTTTATGGCCCTTTTTTTACTCATGACACTATTTTTTGGGATATATTAAATATATATATATATATATATATATATATATATATTCTTATGGATACAAATTTTGTACAAATGTATTTACATGTGTGTGTGTGTGTTTTACTTTTATGTGTGAGCAACATGCCAATCTAATACTTGATTATCCAATGTATCAGTTAATTGATTGGATCTCCTAGGAACATGAATATAAGTAATATAATCAAAATAACGTTCTAAGAGATGTAGCCTAAGGAATCGTCGGTGAAGGTTGGGATTGTAAACACGATATACCCCATTTAACTGAGACACAACTAGTTGAGCATCTAGATAAACCTGGAGGCAAGAAATACCATGTAACAAGGCATCACATAGTAATTTTATTACTGCACTATACTCGGAAACATTATTGGTTTCTTCACCTAGACAAATACCTCCAAAAAACATCAACTGGACAAAAGGTGTAAAACTCACCCAAGCTGCAAAAGAAAGCCTTTGAGTGTATCAACCAGCACAGTTTGTGAACCCAACATAGAATTTAGATTCACTTGACATATTCCACAGTGAAAAGAAAACATAATGACTACACGTCCATAATTTTTTTATTTTTTTATAAAAAACTATACATATATACAAGAAGTCACACTCAGGAGACCGAACTAAGTGTACTACTTCTTAAGGTAGATCCCATTTCTAGGCTCTGCTAAAGCGTTACCCTCAAAATAAACTAGTTGATAAAGACCCTTTTCTAAGACTTTTTTCACAATGAAAGGTTTGAACAACATGGGTTTGAACTTGCCTGCACCCAAGGGATCTTTGTCTTGGTCGTAGACTAGGACAAGATCTCCTTCGCATAAAATATGAGGGTGGATAGATGAATCATACTGGCACTTGAAAGATTGTCTGTGAGACTAATTGGCCAAGGTTGCATCTTGACGCTATTCATCGAGATGCTCAAGATATAAAATATGTTCTTCAAGCAGTGTAGTGTCAGATAGTTGTTCCACTGCCAACTTAAGAGAATGGATTTGACATTCAATGGGAAAGACTGATTCCAGCCCGTAAATGAGTTGGAAAGGAGAAAAACTGGTAGCAGCCTTGACTGAAGTTCTATAAGCCCAAAGTGTCGACTACAACATCAAATGCCAATTTGACCTGGCTGAATTAATCGTTCGCTGAAGAACAGTGTTGAGAGACTTATTAAAAACTTCTACCTGACCATTCTCTTGTGGGTAAGAAGGTGATGAATGTTCATGTTTAAACCTTAGTTTTGATGATGTGACAATCTCCTTCGGAATATCGAACCTGGCTATGATTTGGTTAAAAATGAGCATGGAAGTTGTTTCCCAATCATTTTTGAATGTCAGCATAGCTTCAACCCACTTAGTAAAGTATTCTACTGCTATGACGATATAGAAATTCCCCCTGGCTGAAAATGGGTGACATGTAGTGAAAACCGACGAGAATAACTAGAAACATGGGATTTGGGTGTGCCCACATCTTCCAAGAGAATATCTGGCATGGGTGACACTTCTTGACCGCCTCAAAAAAATATTTGATTAACAAGGGCCAAAAGTATCCTACGTGAAGAATATTTTGGGTTGTTTCCAACCCAGAAAGACGACCGCCACATGCTCCTGTGTGACAGTTTTTTAAAATAAGCTATGCTTCTTTGTGAGTGAGACATCGACAAAGAATGAAATATACTCCTCAACGGTATAAATTTCCATCAAGGGTAATATATTTATGCGTTTGGTGGAGTATTCGTCCATGATAATCGTGAGACGTAGAAGAAGGGAACTTCAAAGTCTTAAGATACACAATAATATCTCCATACCAAGGGTCCAAAGATGAAATAATAAAAATATCTCAGTTGATTGGTGACTCTTCAAGGTAAATATCACCACTTTCGACTGGAAGTTCTGAGATTAGTTCAACAAAGACCAAGGAATTTTTAGATTTTGTCGGAACAAAATCCAAGTCAAACTCTTGTAGGATAAATATCCATCAACTTTTTTTCCCATCGATGACCCATCTTGTTAACACATACTGAAAAGGATTCACGACGACAATGACGGTGGTCTTGCGAATTAATATGAAATGATGCAAACGTTGGACAACATGGACAACTGCCAAATAAAGTTTCTCAACATGTGTGTAGTTGACTTCCGGTCCAACCAGGACTTTGCTAAGATAGTAGAAAATGTGCTCTTTAAGCATTTCATCCTCTTGGACAAAGACCATGCCAATGGTAGAATCTTCAGAGGCCAAATACAACATGAAATCCTTTCCATAATCTGGAGGACTGAGAAGAGGGGCAGACGTTAGGGAAAATTTCAACGCTTCAAAAGAACACTAAGATACTTTGTCCCAACATAATGGGACCCCTTTTTTCAAAATATGCATAAACCCTTTAGTAAGCTCAGCATAGTTCGAAACAAAACGTCGAAGAAAGTTGGCTTTCCCCTGTAAACTTTGAAGCTAAGGGATTGTGCATGGAGGAGGAAATTGAACTATTTCCTCAACCTTCAAAGGATCGACTATGATCCCTTTAGTTTACACGATCAAACCTAAAAAGCGTCTCGATTTCACACAAAAACTTCACTTGCTTGGATTCAAGCGAATCCGATAGTAGAAACACCTCTCAAATATAAGTTGTAAATGGACGGGATGATCAGATCTCTTACGTGAACGTGATTCTAGATCATCAAGATATGCCTCGAATATGTATTTAAGGTAGTGTAAAGAAAACAACACGGCCCGCTGAAAACTAGACCCAACATTCTTAAATCCAAAAGACATTTTTCTATACGCGAATGTACCCCAAGGACAAATAAAAGTCATTTTATGTTGGTCCTCGGGCTTGATCTGAATTTGATTGTACCCAAAAAAACCATCCATGAAAGAAAAAACCTCACAACCCACACATTCATATATGATCTAGTGATGCAGGAGCATCACCATCATCATCAAATGGGGTCGAGTTGAGGACAACTCAACACCCAACACACATTTCAAATTAGTTTCGAATTCCAAAGGAGGGTGTGTTATCTTAAATTTTTGAAAATCCTTGTAATTAAGGCCATTTTAAATGTTTGGAGGCTAGATCCATTTTAAAAAAATTGAAGAGATTGTATTTTATTCAATTCCTAGAAGATTGTATAGATATGGAGCATCGACTTGTATCTGATTGTAATGGTCATTTATTGTAATAAGGCCTTAGCAGATAGGTGCTTTTAATTCTGATAGGATATCATTGAAGTAGTTGGTTGGAAGGCTCAAGAAGACACTCCATGTATAAATGTATGTATCTGATGCCCAAATGAGGCTACCGATCATTATCTTAGAGAGATGTTGAAGATCAGTGTAGGAAGCTATTTTAGAGAGTTTTAGAGAGCGGCATGAGTCCATGTACATACTTTGTTGAAGGAATACAAATAGAGAGGTTTGATTCCAAATGTATGGTGTTCTCTATTTCTTATTTCATTGAGTACATGTGGTGTTTCTTTCTATTTATCTATTTTATATGTCTTATGTGTCTGAGTATGTTGTTTATGGTTAAGTTTGGAAACCTTCGATGTTTATGTAAGTTTCAATTGTTTCTCTTCTAAAAGCTTCGGTGCAAGGAGTGCACAGTGCCCGTAAGGAGTGTGAAGGCCAAGTCACTCATAATCTCAAGAGAGGCCAAGTCACTCCTAGCATAGGAATGCTAGGAGTGCACACTCTCTCTGAGGAGAGCTCAGTCTAGAGAAGACTTGTGCAAGGAGTGCATTGGGCCAACATTTTGTCTAATTTTTGAGGAATTCTCAGAGGAGATGAGCGCAAGGACTGCAGGGTGAGATTTTCCAAAAAATATCTAAGTTTGAAGCTCGTCGTAAGTTCCAAGGATGCAAGGAGTGTGCCCAAGGCCTAAAAATCACAGAGGAATAAAGATCAGAAGGGATAGCGAGTTCAAGTGCTTAGAGGAGGAGACTTATAAGTTTTTCTAAGTTCGAACTGTTTGAAGTGTTCAGAGGAGGTCTCCTAGGTTCGAATAACCTTGAGTGGACAAGCTCAGGAGGGACAGTGGTGAAGATTTCTCAAAGGAAGCATTCCTTTTGAGTTTTAAGTGTCGAATGTATGAGATCCATTTGAGAGGATTTAGGGTCTTTTGTCACTGTTAGATCTGGAGAAGTAGCACAGAGGATAAGCCTGGGGTCGTCAAGACTTCACATGTTTGACAAAAGTTGCGTGTCAAACCCAGAGGAAGAGCTAGCGAGGATGTAATATCAACGAACGAAGATCCGTTTGAAAAGTTATAGAAGAGTTGAAAATGTCATATCTGGTGGAGTTGCACGGGGGATAATAGTGGAATTCCTTTGAACTTCACACATTTGGGAGTTTTGGAGCAAAAAGGAGTGGGGACTATTGAATTCATGAAGTCCAAAATCCATCGGGACCATCCATCATCTGGGATGCATTTCAGTGGATCCTAAAGTCTGGAATTATAACACTCCAGAGGAATCGAAGTGTAGATTCTAAGGCAAACAAGTTCTCTGAAGCTCCGAAGAGTGGAGTACATCTTGATCGTCGACATTTTGGCCATGTGTCAGCAGATCAGATATATTCAAAAATCCGATAGTCCGAAAGGGAGGAGGTGAAAAGTGACCAGAGTTGAAGAATCCCGAAGCCCCAAAGGCCAGAGTGGATCCTCATCGTTGGCGTTAGGACCACGTGTTAGCAGATTGACAGTAGTTCAGAAGACCAACACTCCGAAATATTGTTGTTGAAAGGTACTTTGGGTCAAAAACTCTCGAAGGCCCAGAGCCTAGAGTAGATCCAAGCCATCTGTCGAGAGAGGCCAAGTAGAGTTGAGTCAAGAGGTCCCGAATTCTTGGGAGCCGGAGTTAATCTGGAGTGTCGATTTGGTGGAAAACGCATCAGTGGATCGTGCATTCCAAGATATCAAAAGTGTGGTGTGTTCAACCCACCTGAAGGATCGGAGCCCCAAGTAGATCACA
The DNA here is from genome assembly GCA_009831015.1 of Picea engelmannii. Classification (NCBI taxonomy): domain Eukaryota; kingdom Viridiplantae; phylum Streptophyta; class Pinopsida; order Pinales; family Pinaceae; genus Picea; species Picea engelmannii. The sequence continues at coordinate 196,401 of ML777655.1, read as the reverse complement.
ACCGTCCAATTTTGGGTATGTGTGTATCGTTGATTTCAGTAGACACATGGCGCTAAATTCAGAGGTTCGATTCTCCGAAGGATTGTTGGGGTTGTTCATTGAAAAGGCCTGAACCCCGAATTTATGAAGGGCCTCAGAGTCGTAGATCTCAGCATTCATGAGGACTGTTGATCCCCATATTCATTCAGAGGTCCTTCAGTTTTCGTATTCAAGAGAAGGTGCATTTTGGGTAGTGAGAAACCCCAAATCCTATAGCATGGAGTTAGTGTGATCCGTTGATCTTGGATTAACAAGGACCATTGATTCATTCCTTTATTCGAGACTTCGCTTGTTTGGTTGTTCGGAGGATCGGAGGTACATGGGTGTTGAAGCTCCCAGAGCCTGAAGATCCAGAGCGCATGAAGTAGTGTCTTTTGGGTTAGTCCCTGGTCATGGCCCTTGGTCATATTTGGTTTTCGGCTGGAACGAGAGGGCTAGGGCCTGAAAGTGATTATTAAATTCAAAGGGGGGGTTTGGCCCATGGTTTTTGGCCCAAAGTCACTTGTAAGACTTCGTTGGTGCCTTAGGGTCCTGAAATTTGGATAGTTTCATTCAGGAAGAAGAAGAAGGACCTGTGCATGAGATTTTGGGGGCTCAGCAGGAGCCCAAGAGATGATCTAAATCTGATCTAGAACGATCCTAGACCTAAATGTTGTGTGGACCTCAAGTAAGGGAGGGGGTCTGCATCAAGTGGTAGCATAGCCTAATTTTATTTAAAGATAATAGGTAGGAAAATATGGAGAAACAATATCGATGCTCTATGAAGATTTTTTTCCAGATGGAAATAGTTAGTAGAAAACCATGTGGGCTAAAGGAGAAGAGCCAGCTGTGTTCTTAGAGGCAGAAGGAGAGAATGGATACTGAAGGCCAGAGGCAAGGTCAAGGAGAAGACCGCCAACAGGTGAGAAAAGTGTAGATGGACAAAGAGCATGAGGATATTAGAGAAAAGATCAATAGTTTGATGTTGAAGATGCAACAAGAAGACCAAGGAGGATGGAGGTATGAATGGCCCATGAAGCAAAAAAAAGGTGGCCCATCCAATAGGCAATTTCCAAGAGGCAATGCTAGGTGTTGAAGAGGTGGCTGAGGGAAATTGAAAACCTTAGTGACACAAAGAAGGAGATGGTTTTCATTTGTGAACCTGATACTAGAGAATCCCTCGGTGATGAAGAGGGGGGGTAAGTTGAATATCTTATATACTTCTAGGAGGGAAGAATTGAAAGTTTAGATTTCCATAAGGGAAATGAGAATAGATCAATAGGGGATCTCATAGATTTCCAGTAGGGAAAGATAGAAATTTCAAGTTTCTAGGTGGGAAAAGAGGAAGTGAGACTTTTTGAAAGTCTCAAGAACTCAGAGGTGAGTTCAGATTAGCAAGGAGTGCTGACAAAGGAGGATCAAAAATAGTTTTTGATGATAGGAGGGATCAACATATCCCTTGGAGTAAGCTTTGTGAAGGCTCATGATTGTGAGGAGGTGATGCAGGAGGCATCCAGAGAAGAGGCCATAGGGCCAAATGTTTGTAAAGATAACAATTTATCTATTGTAGGTGCAAAAGAAGAAAGACAATCAACAGTGATTGTCGTGAAGGATAAGAAAGAGCAGACATTTGAATCTTCCCAACAAATTAAAGAAGATCATTTAGTAGAATTGCTCAAGAATTTCAGAAAATGAGATGAATAGGAGATAACTACATAATTGGAACCTATAGTAGAGGAGAGAGCAGCAGACAACATGGATTTTTCTTATTTGTGTGAGGAGCTATAAGCCCTGGAGAAAATGGTAATACTACAAATTCAACTTATCCAATAGGTTAAGTTGGAGAGTGGTGAGGAGGAGTTGCAGCCGATAAGACTGTATGAAAGGATCCAACCTGCAGACCAGTTGGACAAGGATATAGAATAAATTAGGAGGTTGATGATAAATTCATCAAAGGAGATGGTCAGGAGCAAAAGGAAACTGACCAAAGAAAATCCTACAACAACCGAAGAACAAGAAAAACAACTAGAACAACAACAAGGGAGAAAAGAAGGTGGAAGACTCCAAGTTAAGGTTTGGGACCCAAGAGGACTTCAACTATAGCGACGACAAGGGAATGAGAAGGAGATTATGATTTTCTAAGATGAGGAGTATGATGCATGAGCATCACCATCATCATCAAATGGGGTCGAGTGGAGGACAACTCAACACCCAATGCACATTTCAAATAATTTTCAAATTCCAAAGGAGGGCGTGTTATATTAAATTTTTGAAAATCCTTGTAATTAAGGCCCTTTTAAATGTTTGGAGGCTAGATCCCTTTTAAACAATCTGAAGAGATTATATTTTATTCAATTCCTAGAGGATTGTATAGATATGCAACATCATTTTGTATATGATTATAATGCCCATTTATTGTAATAAGGCCTTAGCATATGGGTGCTTTTAATTCTCATAGGATAACATTGAAGTACTCAGTAGGAAGGCTTGAGAAGCCACTCCATGTATAAATGTATGTATCCAATGACCAAATGAGGTTGTTGATCATTATCCTAGAGAGATGTTGAAGATCAGTGTAGGAAGCTATTTTAGGGAGTTTCATAGAGTTGTATGAGTCCATGTACATACTTTGTTGAAGGAATACAAATAGAGAGGTTTGATTCCAAATGTATGGTGTTATCTATTTCTGAGTTCATTGAGTACATGTGTTTCTTTATGTTTATTTTTTTTATATGTCTTATGTGTCTGAGTATTTTGTTTATGGTTAAGTGTGGAAACCTTTGATGTTTTTGTAAGTTTCAATTGTTTCTCTTCTGAAAGCTTTGATGCAAGGAGTGCATAGTGCCCGCAAGGAGTGCGAAGGAAGAGTCAAGTTTGACTTAGAAGATCAAGAGAGGAAACTTGAAACATTGCAGAGGAATGCCAGGAGTGCATAGTGTCTCTGAGGAGAGCTCAGTCTGGATAAGACCTATGCAAGGAGTGTGTCAGGCCAACACTTTTTCTAAGTGTTGAGGAATTCTCAAAGGAGACAAGCACAAGGACTGGGGGGCGTGATTTTCTAAAAAATATTTAAGTGTGAATCTCGTTGGAAGTTCCAAGGACACAAGGAGTGCGATCGAGGTCTAGAAACCCTGGAGCAATAAAAATTAGATGGGATAGTGAGTTCAAGTGCTCAGAGGAGAAGACATGGAATTTTTTCTAAGTCCAAACCGTTTGAAGTGTTCGAAGGAGGCATCCGAGGTTTGAATCACCTCGAGTGGAAAATATCAAGAGGGAAAATGGTGAATATTTCTCAAAGGAATGATTCCATTTGAGTTTTAAGTGTCGAATGGACGAGATCTGTTCGGGAGGATTCATGGTCTTTCATCATAGTTAGATTTGGAGAAGTAGTATGAAAGATAACCTTCTGGTCATGAAGACTTCACGTGTTTGGTAGAAGTCACATGACGAACCCAGAGGAGGACCTAGCAAGGACGGTAGATAAACGGACAAAGATCCATTCAGAAAGTCACAGAAGAACTGACAACGTCATATCTAGTGGAGTTGCGTGGGGGTTAACAATGGAATTCCTTCAAAATTCACACATTCGGAAGTTTTGGAGCGCAAAGGAGCGGGGACTACCGAAGTCCCAGAGTCTGAAATCCATCGGGACCATCCATCAGTCAGGACGTGTGTTAGTGGATCCTGAAGTCCAGAGGTATAACACTCCGGAGGAATTGAAGTGTAGACACTAAGGGAGGCAAGTTCTTCGAAGCTTTGAAGAGTGGAGTACATCTTGATCGTCGACATTTTTTCCATGTGTCAGCAGATCAAAGATATTTGGAAATCCTATAGTCTAGAAGGGAAGAGGCGCAAAGTGACCAGAGTTGAAGACTCCCGAATCCCCAAATGTCGGAGAGGATCCTGACCATTGGCATCAGGGCCACGTGTCAATAGATTGACAGTAGTTCGTAAGATCAACACTCTGGAATATTGTTAGTGAAAGGTTCTTTCGGTCAGAAAATCCTGAAGGCCCGAAGCTTAGAGTATATCCAAGTCGTCTGTCGGGAGAGGCCACGTGGAGTTGAGTTGAGATCTCTCGAAGTCCCAAGAGTCAAAGTTAATCTGGAGCATCGATTTGGTTGAACACATGTTAGTGGATCATGCAGTCCAAAAGACAAGAAGTGTGGTGTGTTCAACCCACTCGAAGGCCTAGATCCTGAAGAAGATCACAACTGTACAATTGTGGGATGTGTGGACCGTTGATTTTAGTAGACACATGGCACTAAATCTAGAGGTCCGGAGGTTCGATACTTTGGAGGATTATTGGGGTTGTGCATTGAAAAGGCCCGAAGCTCGAATTTACAAAGGGACTTAGAGTTGTAGATCTTGGCGTTCATGAGGAGAATTGATCCCCGTATTCGTTTGGAGGTACGTCAGTTTGTGTATTTGAGAGAAGGTGCAGTTTGGGTAGTGAGAAGCCCCGAAGCCCAGAGTGCGGAGTTAGTGTGATTCATTGATCTTAGATCATCAAGGACCATTGATTCATGCCTTTTTTTGGGACTTCGACCGTTCGATTGTTCGGAGGATTGGAGGTACATGGGTGCTGAAGCTCTCGGAGCCTGGAGCTCCCGAGCGCCTGAAGTAGCGCATTTTGGGTTAGCGCTTGGTCATGACCCTTGGTCATATGTGTTTTTTGGCTGGAACGAGAGGGTTAGGGACCTGAATTTATTATTAAGTTAAAAGGAGGAGTTTGGCCCATGGTTTTTGACCTGAAGTCACTTGTAAGACTTTGTTGGTGCCTTAGGCTCCTGAAATTTGGATATTTGCATTGGGGAAGAAGAAGAAGGACCTTTGCATGAGATTTTTGGGGCTCAACAGGATCTCGAGAGATGATCTAGCTTCGATATAGAACGATCCTATATTGAGAGGTCGTGCAGACCCTGGGTGAGGGAGGGGGTCTTCATCATCTAGTCAATAAATGCAGTTGGAAAATTGTCTTTTGTGAAAGCTTTGTTCAGGTCGCAAAAGTTGATACATACGTGGATTGTACCTTGATTCTTATTGAAAGGAACATGGTTTGATACCCAGTCCGTCAATTGCACAGGATAGATGAAACCAACCTTGATGAGTTTTTCTACTTCATCCTTTATCATGGGTTCTTTGTAAGAATTGACTGGGCAAAGCTTCTGTCGGGCAGGTTTAACATCAGGGTAAGTTGTGATCTCCTGTTAAATAATATGTGGATCAATGTCTGGCATCTCCTCGCAAGACTAGGAAAAGACGTCGCATAACTCTTTAAACAATTCAATGCAGATCTAAATCTCTTAGGGAGAACAATCTGCTACAATGAAGACATTTTTCACGATGCCATGGGTTCTAGATATCTCGATTGGAATGGTTTCATATATAATTTCCATGTTTCCCTCGACATATACTCCATGTGTAGCCAGAGGGTTAATAGGACAAGGGACATCTCCGTTCATGGTCGTAATGAACTCTCTTGCCTCTATTCTATTGAGCTTGGGTAAGAAATAAGATATGTGGTGAAGATCATCCCAAGGTATGTCTGTCCCAGTCATTTCCTCTAGGATCACCTCATTAGAGGGAAAGACTAAGTCCAATGGTTCGTGAGCGGTGAGAAAGTCTTGAGCCCAAATAGGCTTGAGAATATGATCTAGCTTCTGTGGGGGAGCCGGATCGGGGTTGGCCAAGGCTTGCTCAACAATATTGTATGAAACCTCAACAATGGATAAGGGAATATCCATTCCAAGGTTCCCTACCACTTCCATCGAATTTGATGGGGAAGGTAAAATCCACGGGTCATTAATTTAATTCATTCTAAAATACGTTACCTAAAAAATTGCAACCTTCAATTGGTCAGGGACAACTGAAAAAACCTAACATCATTAGTAGGTGTCTGATAATAAAAAGTCCCCATTAAAGATGGAAACAATTTGGCACCTAAATTGATAGTACCTGGCTATGGGTCATCAATCATCATTATCATTGATGCCCCCAATGAAGGGTCAGGATAGGAGAAGGATAACTGATCAGTGGTTATGATGTGGCCTTCATGAGGAAAACATAAGACCCCAAAAATGGTGGATATGACCACTGTCATAACATAGGTCCAACTATGACCTACCAAAATATTGTAGTTGAGGGGTGCATCAACTACTTCTACCTCGACACACATAGTTTTTCCCTCCAACTACATGAGGAAAGAGGGAATTATACCATGTGGTATGAAAGATCGATCACCAAACGTAGTTATAAATGTTGGACACAGAGACAACTCAGGTTAGCCGATGGCCTTCCAACATGCCAACAACATCACATAAGTCGAGGCACCCTCATCAACCACCGTTCGGAAATTTTTATGTGTCAATGATTTCGTGGCGTACACCACTACTATTTGAAAAGTGACATGGTGAGGAAGACGAGGTTTATGGTCTGTAGGGTAAAAAACAATCATTGTCGAGTTAGTGGTCTCGACCACTACCAAGGAAGACAACAATTATTTCCTTTGTGAGGGGCAACCTTGGAGAAATTTCAGAGCGAACATTGCACAAGGAGTTTGTGCCAGATCCTCCATGATGGAGTAATTCTGAGCATCCCTTTCATTTGGGTTGTGAAAATACTTTTTGAACGCACCTTTAGGGATGTGAGTCATTGTTTCTCCCAATGTCTTCTAAATTTGAAGAGGAGTCAATGGGTTGGAGGCTTATTTTCCCTTCTCAATACATTATGTCATTCTATAGTTATGAGCCATGGTCTGTATATTAGCTTCGATTTTCATCATATAAATGTTTGCGGCCCCATTGTTAGTATTAGGCAAGGGGGCTTCCTGATTTCCCCCAGGCGCACTCGTGGATGAGGAAGCTTGAGATATATTTTTCCCTTGTGGAAAAGGATTTGTCAACGTGGTAGGCTATTACTATGCCAATAACTTTTGGGCTTCCTCAAGCCGATGGAATTGGTGAGTCAAGTGGTCATTCCTGCAAAGATTACATAGAAAATTCACCTTTCTCTTTTCATTTTTTCCCTCGTCAACATTATTTGCACCCTTATTATCGTCCTTACCCTTCTTGTTTTTAGGTTTCCTCTTTCTTTCGGTTTGTTGGTTACCCTTGGGGTATGTCGATTGCACACTGTGTACATTCGACATTTGGGTTATGGAGGAAGCTGAACTAGGAGTTTGTCTAGCCACAGTCTGTTGAATCGATAACTGTTGTAACTGATTAGATAATTGATTTGTGGGCTTGCTTTGTGTTGAGCCTACTATGTCATCGGAATGAGGCCTGGACTTCTATTTGGTCTTGTCAAGAGTCAATTTTATTGCATCGAGAAGTATCTCGTATAGCATACCAGATTGAGAGTAAATCAACTCCAATTGCTAGGCTCTCATGATAGCCTCTTCTTTAGAAATAACTTTGGCCGTCATGACATCTTTGGACACACAAGGAACCAAAGACTTAGGAACCACTCGAGCAAAAACATGGGAGGGACCTTGACTTTGATCGAACTCTTTCATCGCCGCCACTCTCGGATCTGATCTGAGATATGCTTAGCTTTCATCTTCTTGAAGTTGGCCAACAACTCGGTGCCAACATCGTATCTTACCTGTTGGAGAAATTTATATTTTCGGCACACTAGTTCAGTGGGAGTAACACTAGTTCAGTGGGAGTTAACTGACTAGTTCTATTTTAGAGTTTCTAATCTTAGACCATCACTACTATGCATGCATTGCTAATTATAGGATGTCATTTCCTATATGAGTGAAGATCACTCACTCATTGATAAGATCATAATATGCATTGATTCTCATTCTTCATTCTGTATCTCTCTTCATTTTCTTGATAAGCTTTGTTTGTGTATGCTTTATCTAGATCTCCTGTGCAGGTTTCCATGAAACATTGACATGGTATTAGAGCTATGCTTCTTGAAGCAAGCCAGACAAGCCAAAGAATAAGGAAAATTGGAGTTTCGGTGAGCTAAATCCGTGGTCGTACCTTTCAGCAGTTATTTCTCCAAAAGTATTAATTTTTTGAGGAAACAACACCTGTGAGAAGTAAATCGACCCATTCTGCAAGTGTTTTTTCAACTGTTTGGCGAGATTCCTCACCATTTGCACAGAAAGTAAGCCACAAGATAGCCTCTTAAAATTGATATGAATGTGTGGTCGTACCTTTAAGCAGTTATTTCTCCAAAAATATTAATGTTTTGAGGAAACAATCTATGGAGGAAGTAAATAGACCCATTCTACAAGTGGGTTTTCAACCGTTTGGTGATATTCTTCACCGTTTTCTCAAAACGTAAGCCACAAGATAGCCTCCTGAAATTGATACGAATTTGTGGTCATACCTTTCTGCAATTATTTCTCCAAAATTGTTAATGTTTTGAGGAAATGGGCCACTTGGGAAGTAAATCGGCCCATTCTCCAAGTGGGTTTTCAACCGTTTGGCGAGATTCCTCACCGTTTGCTCAGAAAGTAGGTTGAAAAATCATCTCTTGAAACTGATATGAATTTTCACTTTAAGTCCCCTTTCTACCATGATTTCTTAAATTTCCACTCGCAGATTGAGAGTACATTTTTAGGGGTTCTTAGAAATAGTGGGAGAGATGGATAGGACAACTATTACACAGTCAAACTTGGTGGTAATCCTCACACAATACAATTATTTTGATTGGAAGCCCAAGGCGACATTCCAACTCAAAAGAAGAAGACTGTATAATTTGATGATGGTGATAGAAACAGAACCTACATCGACGATTGAGAAGATGAGATGGGTGAACCGTAAGGATGAGGCCATAAAACTACTTCTTGAGTTAATATCCATTGATTTATGGTTTCATGTTGCTTCATGCAAGACTCCAAACAAGATCTGGACCACCCTGGAAGCACTCTTTGGAAAGTAGGATGAGATGCGAGGTCATTTGCTTGAGGTAGAGTTGAATACCTTAGACCCTACAAGTTTTGATAATATACAATATTTCTTTACTAAATTTAATTTTTTGATTTTGAATTTGGATGAATATGGTATTGACAAGTCTACACAAGAGAAACAACTTATTCTAACAATCTTGGCCAACCAAGGACCGGAATATGTTGTATATGTCTCCAATTTCCATTCTGGCAGATGTATTTTTGGAACAAATTGGAAAATGCCTACGTTGTCTCAGTTCATTGAATCTCTTACACAAGAGCAGACAAAACTCATACAGATGGGCCTCACAAAAGATACCAAAGCACATGCACTCACCATGCATGATGGAAAAGCGTCATCCAAACAGAACGAGAAGGAGGGATATTCCACACCCTTTAATGATTCTTCAGGTTCCAAAGACTCTTCATATTCCAACAAGAAGAAGAAGGGAAAGCAGTGCACTTACTGCAATAAACCGAATCATGAAGAATCCACATGCATGAAGAAACGGATCGATGTTAAGGCACATGCACTTCAGCAGAACAACCTTGGAAAATTCATTCCAGAGAGAGTCAAGAAACAAAAGGAAGAAGATCATGCTCCTAAGAAAGGTAATCATTATGTTCATGTTGCAATTAATTCTTCATCTGATTCATGGATTATAGATTCTATTGCATCTCATCATATGGTAGCGAAAGAGGAAGTTTTCTCTTCTTTGAGTCCATGCTTAAGACCCCCTATTCTCATGGGGGATGATACTCCAGTAGCAGTAGCAGGAGAGGGGAGAGTGGAACTCCATAATGGTAGTTTTGAGAATGTTTTACATGTTCCAAAGCTTTCTATGAATTTACTCTCAGTTTATCAGATCACTCAGAAATGTAAAAAGGTTGAATTTACATCAGATTCAGTTTCAGTAGTTGACATGCATGACAATTCCATTATTTCAATTGGTGAGGTGGATCACAAGTCAAGGTTGTATAAATTCACTAAGTTTTCTGACGATCACTCCTCTATTCTACTTACACATAAGGAGTGTACTTTGCATGTGCCTCCAGTGAAACATGCATATACTCTTGTTCCTCCATCAGTTTTAGACATCATGGATGATTCCTTACACTCAGATTATGTACATGGAAATAAGAAGGTAGTACAGTCAGGTAAGAAGCCAACACCGAAGCTTCAGCATATGCTCAAGAAGGCAAAAACCACACTTCGAGCATCAATAAACCTTGCAGGGAATCCATTGGATTCGAGGATGACTCGATCTCAACATGAGGAGATTTCTCATGTACTTTCATCTTCAGGACCTGCGATGCCCATGCATTGTTATATGGTTCAATCTACTAATCCACAAAACTACAATAGGGTTGTGGGAAATCCATTATGGCAAGTAGCCATGCAGAAGGAGTATGACCCACTCCTACAGAACCAGACTTGGAATTTGGTTCCACTTCCACCAGCAAGGAATATTTTCAGGTGCAGATGGGTCCACATGATCAAGAGGTACAAGGCCCGATAGGTTGCAAAAGGACTTCATCAGATCCAAAAATATTTCTACATATTCACGAAGACTTTCAATGAGATGAAGTTTCAGACTTTGTGGGATCGTCTTGCAGTGAAGAAGACGATTGTCTAGAAGCTATCATTGTCTTGTTTTGATACATTATCTTTTGAGGGGGGGGTTTGTTCCCACGCAGTTTTCCCTCTTTCCTCGTTTTTATTCAGTGTTCATTAGTTGCATTGTACATGAGTACCTAAAACGGCCTAGTATTCGAGACTCATTTTTTACTCCATAGTGATGTTCACGGGGGGTGTTGGAGAAATTTCAATTTTCGGCACACTAGTTCAGTGGAAGTAACAGTAGTTGAGTGGGAGTTAATTGACTAGTTCTATTTTAGACTTTCTAATCTTAGACCATCACTATTATGCATGCATTCCTAATTATTGGATGCCATTGCCTATATGAGTGAAGATCACTCACTCATTGATAAGATCATAATATGCAATGATTCTCATTATTCATTGTGTATCTCTATTCCTTTTCTTGATAAGCTTTGTTTGTGTATGCTTTAGCTAGATCTCTTGTCCAGGTTTCCATTAAACATTAACAAACGATAACTAGAAATGATTTAATAAAACCATAGCAAGGTCATTAAAGTAAGCATGCTTCGATCTATCGAGCTCGATATACCATTTTGCGGCACCCCCTATAAGAGTGCGTTGAAGCAGGCGCAATTGAACGGAATCATCCTTTAACAAGTTGGATGAGCACCATAAGTGAAATGTCGTCACATGATAACCTAGATCTTCTCCAGGATTGCCTTCAAACTTAGGGATGTATGAGGGAAACTTAGTCAGCATGGGAGGCCAACATGGACCATGACATATTAGGTCATTCAAAAGTATCGAAAAGTTTGGAAAATGCAGATTTTCCATAAAAGGTAGTCTCAGTTGTGGTAGATTTGCATGAAAAGAGGGGCCTGGATTTTGGCTGGCACCAGGTTGCTAGGAAAAGTTTGACTGTTGGCTAGGGATTTGGTAGAGATGATGGTGGCCCTGTGCAGCAAAATGTACTTGTGTTTGATGCTTCACCTTCGACTGATTCCCGAAGTTGGATGACATGCCTTATGTAGGGATTTCTCTATGTACATTGTTCCAAGGACCTTGGTTGTGGATGCTCTCAACTGAACCTCCTGACATAGGTAAGGAACCATGCCCAGGGTTCCAATATCGTGGATCTAAGTGCATAAATCCCATGCAAGCTTCTCACAACCAAATTATCACTTGGGAAAGGAGAAAGGGTTGTATAAGGAGAAAGGGTTGGAGGGGAAGACTGAGGCCAAAACTCATAATAAGATGCAAAACTTGGGCTAAGAAGGGGAAGGGATATTGGCAGAGTTTTCTTATTCTCTTGTTTGTCCTTTCAAATGAGATCCCAAGACATCCTTTTATATGAGAAAAATATGGTTATTCAGTTTGGGGATGGGATACAAGGGGTCAAATGGTTGGGAAACCCTGTATAGGCCGTAAACTTCAACGAATTCCTTGCAATTATATATTTTTTGCCACTTTTGGAGGTAAATGTGGGATAACTAGCATGAAGCTCGTGTATATATGAGGGATAAATAGTATTAAGCACACATGTGTACGTGGGATATCAGTTCAACAACGCATGTACATTTTCCAAAAAATATATTTTTAAGAAGAAACCTCAGTAGTATTTTGGCAAAATATGTAAGTGAAAAGACCAATGTCATGTATGCATAGGTAAGGCATTTTTGGACTATAACAGGTACCTCATTAGAAAGGTATATACAAGGATTACACATTCTAAATAGTCCAATACAATCCTTTGGAATCTAATGGGCACTTCCATGTAAAAAATAACATCGTTTAGGGCCTCAAAACGACCCCAGAAGTTTGGGACCCAAAAAACTATAGAAAACATGCCAATATGGAAACTGTAATTTGAGCCAGTGGAATAGGTGGGAATCCACAGATGTACACCTAGATCACTTAATGTCTTGTGTAGGTGTATTATATTCTTGAATTTTTTGTGGATGATGTAGATATTTTCATTTGTAGTCTTCTTTAACTCGCATTCTTGGAATGTTAGTCTCCTAGTAGGATATATATCATGTATTTTCCTATAGATTTCACTTCTATATTAGTGTATCTCATAGTAGCATGTAGGTGGACTCTTTTGTAGGAGCCTATAGATCTCATCTCTTGTAGTATCTTGTAGGTGGAGTTTTTGGGCCCTTCGTTTTGATGAACATAAATTTTGCAAGTTAGTTCAGCGCTTCGTTTTGATGAACATAAGTTGTGCAAACTGTTTTGGAGCCAAACAACTAACCAAAGGAAGGAACAGAAAGCAGAGAAAATGGAATGAGCAACAAAAAAAACTTCGAATAGAAAATAGTTGGAACGACAGGGCAACACCAACTTTGAAGAAAGAGGTTGCAACCGAATCAAGAAGAAGACAGAACTCTTGGATTCTCAACCAACAAGCTTGGATCAGGTTACATATATGGGATCAATATGATTGTAAAAGGGTTGTTGGTGATTGGTTGTTGGTTGTTGGATGTTGTTTTTTGGTTTTTGTTGTTGTTTTTGTTGGTCATAGTTAAGGTTAGGCAGGTTGGGAAAGGTTGAGTCCAATTCTGAGTCTAGTTTGAATTATTGTTGTTATTAGTGAAGCTAAATTTTGAGATCTGGGTTAGGAACTAGATTGATAATGTAATAGAGTCGTGTACTACTATAGAGTCGAAAAGTGAAAGGGGCAGAGATAACCTTGTCTCACACTGTTGGAGAAGCACTTGCTTTTTATCCTTGGCATGACCATTTGTATACATGAATTAAGCTGATAATGTATTTTGAGAAGAGACCTACTATATGATAATAAATTGGAGACCCAATTAAAATAAAATATATTTTGTACTTAGAATTATGATTCTATTGAATGTTGTGTTGTGTTATCTTTTATGTCTGGTTTTCTTAAAGGATTATAGCTTCTATGTGAATATCGATGCAACTTTGTTTCCCCATTCTTAGTTAGGAAATGTTCAGGACTGCAACATGTTTAAGCTATCTTGCATAGGAATAATATGAATATTGATACTTTGGGGATATGTTTGAGTGTTCTCCTTACCCTTCCCTCTCCTACTCGTCCCCATTGCGCTTCGGGTGAGACTTCTTCCCTCATGAGAAGATGAAAATTCGAGCACACTAGAATAATTGGTACCTTTTGTTGGTTCCATTGTCAGGACCTATGCTTTCAAAGGGAACATGTAAGGATAATGCTTCTGTGGATCTATAGATCTGATATTCGACAATGGTGCAAACAAAATTGTGATTCCTTTATATGGAAGGAAGCATAATTACGAGGTAGAAGCGTGAACACTACAAGAGATTCTCTCTTTTATTCATAAAGATCGAATGACCAGTATGAGATATTCTAGATAAAGTTTCCAAAAGAGCTATTCCATTGGGTAGATCGACTACAAGAAGCTCCAGAATTCAAAGAACGTGTCAAGAATACGTGTACTTGGGGCATAGAGAAGATTGCAACACTCCATCAGTTGGATCACCATATTACATGAGCAATTGATTTTTGGGTTAACAGAACTCTGGAATGATATATTATTGAATTCACAGCTGAGAATCACCAATCGTTTTCACAGCCAGAAGAGATTTTCAAAAAAGGTGCACTTGGGAGACTGCTGAGAGAAATTCCCATGTGGATCAAATAATTCTTGACGGAGGAGGGGATTTTGACTATTCCCTCGATTGATATGGCATCCTAGACACTTGTGCTTAGGGTAGGATGACTTTGGGGTAGGATCATGACCTAAGAAGGCGAGAGGGTTCTTTGAAAAATGGTGGAATATCAAGAAAATAATGCAAGAAACGAGCGAGACTTGAGGAGAGTTGCCATAGTTGAGAAGTGGTGGCATGAAAAGGTAAAGAAAGGAACAAAGAAGTCCGAGGTGTTGCGGAAAGAAATCAGATCAAGAGGAACAGATGAAATAAGGAAGGAATAGTTGAGGAAGGTAAGAAGACAAGAAATACTAGCCAGTCTAAGATTACAACAGAGAGAAGCGCAGAGAGAAAGGAGTCCCAAAGTGGGTGGACAATAAGAGGAGTGTGTAGAAGCAAGGGAAGATGAAGAGGGTCTAGATCTTTTATAGGACCAAGAAGATTCATCCCTGATATTAGGAAATATCGGGAATCAAACCTAGAACATTGCTTAAGAGGAAGAAAACGAGACCCCCCAAATCAAAGAAACTCGTTCAGAAGTCAGTGGAACCATCCCTGAATCACCCATTCCCCAGGTTCCCTATATAACCATGGTAAGATCTATATTGCATACTTATGTTATTTCTATTCCATTGTATCCAGTTAGTCAATCACATTTTGTAAGTGTAAACATTGGGAAGATATTGGGATCCCTTGGCATATCACAACCAGGGCCATTAGGTTTCGTTTTAATATGAACAGTAAGATTTGAAATGGATGGAAATATGAGAGGCTCAATGGCCCGATACCCTAAATTCTAGGGTAAAGGGGAATAGGATGTAGAGCAAAATTGGTTTCTATATGAAGCCATCTGGAGATCCAAAGGGACTCTTGATGCAAGCAAGTTAGTAGAATTTCAAACTACCTTGAGGGGTCGTTCTCTCAAGTGGTACATGAAGGTTATTGAAACAGGTGTGCAAGGAAAATATTTCACCCTTGCCCAAGTTCATCTGAAGTTCATCACTGAATTCAAACTACCTCAGTCAGAGCAACAAGATCTCTCTGAGTTGTGGGAGATTCAACAAAGAGAAGGAGAATATGCCTGGGAGTACAGTCAGAAATTTAAAGATGCTATTGAGAGGTTAGTGCATCCAATTCATGAGGATCAATAGAGAGAATGGTACATTCAAGGATTACTACCTCTGATTAGAATTCATTTAACACAACAACGAATATCAACCTTAACAGATGCCATAAAACAGTCGATGAAGATCGAAGTTGTGGCAGTGTATCCGGGGAGTCTGAGAGTGACTAGACCTCTACTAGATGCAAATTTTTCGAAACTCCAGGGAAAAATATCAGCACGAACGGAGAATATTCAAGAATTAACCATACCAAGACCAGGACGACCTCAAGTTTGGTGCACATGATGCTACACAGAGGGGCATCTTGCAAATGAATTCCTGTGAATGAGGGGAATGGGAACTCATCAAAATACAATGGGGCCCTCTCTAGGATCAACATGAGGAGTTTCACAAGTGTCTGCAACTCCACCATTCCATGCACCAGTACTATACCATGTCTTTCCAGGTACTCAAACATCTCATCCAGCCGAATACTGTGATATTTGTGAGACACATGGGCATGCGCTGAGGCAGTGTCCTATCATGCAGAAGTATACGAATGTTCCCAATACAATATAGTATGAGTTCTATGCATCTAAAACACATGATACAAAGAAATGTAGAGCGATGGACGTGCTTCCCGACAGGTTAGATCAAACAACATTTAGAATAAACGAAACCCCCCAAGGACAAGGAAGAGGCTAGGGAGGAGGGGGTGGAGGTGGATTCAAAGGAGGAAGAAATGGTGGAAGAGGTCCAGGAAGATGTTACAATTGAAACAAATAAGAACACTTGTCTATATACTTCCCTTACCCAAGACGACCATGGTTCTCTCCCTACAGAACTAATGGGCATGCAACTGAAGACTGCCTAGAATTGATCGTGAAATGGGAATATTGTGTTTGTAAACGAGGAGATAAATTCATAGGATCAGAACTGAGAAAGGAAATTGAGCGGAAAATACCTAATATCAACATCATTACTCATGGAGGAGCGAAAACTGGGGCAGATGTAAACAACCAACCCAAGATTCAGAAAGCAGCTCCCAAGGATGACAGGTATGACCCTTTGAAAAATAAATTGTTATTCAAAGATGTAATAGAAATATTTAAGAGTATATATGCTCTCAAAATAGTGGATATTTACCTTGAATTCACCTTTCAACCTAGACTTGTGCAAGCCCCTACCTCACCTTCTGCACTTAGAGACTCTGCAATTCCAAGGAGACACCCTGTGTAGTCCCAAAACATGATCAATCTCTGGTTTTAATTGTTCTTTGATATCCTATGGGATGACCAACTTATGGAGAAGTTGTGAAACACCTATTACCTAATATTTGGAAATGAGGGAACCCCATAAGCCATCATAATGACCAACCTCCCTGAGAAGAGTACCCAGAGAATACAAAGAAGAAAGGTGCGAACATGAAAATAGTTTAGGTTAGAATCCCAGCTAGATGGTTTTGAAATTAAAGATTTCATGCTAGATTTGGGATTCGATGTCAACATCCTACCCAAAAATACTTGGGAATCTTTGGGAAAACCTCAGTTAGTGTATTTCCCCATCCAGTTGAGAATGGAGAACCAGTACTTCATTTTCCCAGTAAGAAGGCTGGAAAATGTAGAAATAGATGTTGCGGGAGTTAAAACCACAACCGATTTCGAAGTAATTTAAATCATGGGAGACAAGTATCCCTACCTTAATCTACTTAGAATTGATTGGGCATACAAAAAATATTTTATCATTGATCTAAATAAGGACACCATGACATTTGAAGGAGATGGTATAAAATTTGTTCAACCCTTAGACCCGTATTTAGGGCCTAGATACACTGAGTCGGTGGAAAATAATACAAAATTAGGTTTTCTTGATCAATTATAAACCATAACAGCATGAATGAGACCAAATTATATAAATCCCACTACAAATGGATCGGTGAGTTGGAGAAGCATACAGTCTGTTGACGAGGATTCATAATTAGCATTTGAAAGTTGGCAGCAAGGCTCACACGAATGATTCTCAATATGATGAAAATTTTTCATAGAAACTAGATGGATTGGAACCGAGGTCAGAGAACACCCAACGTATGATGCTACCTCAGAGGTAGATATTTCTTTTACCAGCATGGAAGAGAAAATAGTGGCGGATCAAAGGATCTTAGTTCTTGACTTAGCCTTGCAAGATAACCCTGCTAAATGTTGGGCCACTCATAGAGTCTTGATTATGGAGTGGGAAGACGTGAAGCAAGCCATTCGATGTCGATTCCAAAGTAGGGATCAACTAAAAGAAGAAATGCATATAGATTTTCAAGATGTGTAATTGTTCGATGGGCAGTCTGACCCCAAAGTGCATATTGAGCACTATGTAAAACAATGGCAAGTTACGGAAGTACCCTCACCTATGGGTTCAGGTATTTCTCCACTCACTTGGTCCAATCCTAAAAACCTAGTACATACATTGAGAGACCAGAAGAAAAACAAGTTGTTGGAAGACCTTAAAATACCAGTTTTGCAAGGACTTCTCCTTCACAAGTACCCTGAGCTCAACATAGCCCTTCAAAGAGTCCAAGAAATGATTTTTACTGACATTTGCAAATAGAGACCAAGCCCACTAGTATGTTTTAACCATGTTCAATTGCTTCAGTCTAGTCCAAGTCATGAATATGATAATATACCTATAACTTCTTGTAAAATTGTTAAGAACCTGGAAAAACCTGATGACCTGGAAGGACTCAAAAAACTTAACTATTAAAGAAATAGAAGGTAGTAGAGATATTCAAGATACTATACCTAGTCACACATGTAGCTCCTATAACCATCCATTAAAGTTGTAGAATATTAATATAGGGAGTACAAAGCATCCTAATATAGCTTCCATAGAAGATTAATTGGATGATCAGACTATGAATGAAGTCCACAACCTATTGAAAGAGTATGAAGATTTGTTCCCAAAAATGTTTTCAGAACTGAAAGGTATAAAAGGATCCATGGGAGAAATGAATATTGAGTTAAAACCCAACTCAAAACCTGTGAAGCACAAACCATACCACCTTAATCCCAAAATAAAAGAGAAGATCAAGAAGGAAGTAGACAAAACCCTTGTGGCATGGCTTATTTTTCTGATCGAAGAACTGGAGTGGGTTATCCCCATAGTTATACAGAAGAATAAGGATACAAAATACATTTGCGTCTATGTGGAATACAGAAGTATGAATTTTTCATGTGTGCATGATCCATTTCTGACACCTTTCAATGACGAAGTGTTAGATCGGGTTGCGGAAAAAGAATCTTATTCGTTTACATACTAATTCTCAGGATATCACCAAGTCATAATTGTAGAAGAAGACAAGAAGAAGACCATGTTCATAACTGAATGGGGGTCATTCACATACAACTTAATTCCCTTTGGATTAAAGAAATCCCCTGTAGTCTTCTCTAGGATTGTGATAGAAACATTTTGAGAGTTCATCCACAGGTTTGTAGAGGTCTACATGGACGATTGGACAATATACAACTTGCTAATGGAACATGTAGGGATACTATGGTTAATGTTTGACAGGTATCAGGAATTGAAAATATCTATGAACCTAAGGAAGTGCATATTTCGTGTACCACATGGAAATCTGCTAGGCCATATTGTATGGCGGGAAGGAGTCCTGGTAGACCCAACTAAATTTGTAGTCATTCTGAACATACTTCCACCTACAAGTGGTAAGTTGTTGCGCTTCACACTGGGACATGTAGGATATTACTACAGGTTCCTCATAATATATTCAACTATCACCGCACCTCTAGAAACATTGTTGAAGAAGTATGAAATATTTCAGTGGACACCAAAATGTGACAAAGCGTTCGACATCCTCAAACAAAAACTAAGTATTTCACCTATCTTGATATTCCCCAACTGGGAAATTGAATTCCATGTACATGTGGATGCATTAGGAATTGACCTAGGAGCCATCTTAGCACAACCAAGGGAAGGAAATATGGACCACCCTATCTATTTTTCCAGCAGAAAGCTTTCACAAGATGAACACAACTACACAACCACTAAAAGGGAAGGTCTAGCTATGATTTATGCATTACGAAATTTTAGACACTATTTGTTAGGTTCTCATTTCAATTTTTTTATTGACCACTCTGCGTTGAAGTACCTAGTCAATAAAACAGTCCTTGAAGGAGTATTCATTGGAAGTAACCGTCAAACCTAGAATATGCAATGTAGGTCCATATCACCTTTCTAGGTTGGAGTCAGGGGAAAGTGGTGGAGCAGTGGATGATCAACTCCTAGATGTGGACCTATTTCTAATTGAGGCCATCCCTTAATATCTTGAAAATATTGTTGTTTTCCTCCGTACAGAGACATGCCCAGACACTTACTCCGCAACCAAAAAATGACATATGGTGGTTCGAGCAGTAGACTACCAACTGATTGTGGGACAAAATTACAAGTTGGGACTAGACAACATCCTCACGAGATGTGTCTTTAGCCACGAAAGGAAAGATATCCTATGAGAATGTCATAGTGGAGTTGTGGGATGACATGTTTGAGGTAAAGCTACCACACATAAGGTACTTCAAGATGGATTGTGGTGGGCTATGTTATTTAAATACGCTAAATCATATTATAGATCTTGTGACACCTGGAAAAGAGTAAGGAAGCCATCACACATAGATTAATTACCCCTTCAGCCAGTTAGGGAACTTCAGGCATTTGAGAAGTGGGTTGTTAACTTTATTGGACCAATCAACCCGTTGGCTAAGCATTCAAAGACCAAATACATCATTACCACAACATATTACCTCATGCAATGGGCCGAAGAAGAGGTAGTTCAATATTGTTTGACAGATACAGCTACTAGATTCATTTTTGAAAATGTCATTACTTGGTCTGGATGCCCTAGAAGTCTGACCAATTATCAAGGTAGTCACTTTATCAATAACACAATAAAAAATTCGACAACAGAATTCCTTATACAACACCATAAGAGCAATCCATATCATCTAATGGTATAGTGGAGGCATTCAATAAAATTCTAGAAAGAGGAGTGACAAACGTATGTTGTATAAATAGGGATGACTGGGATGATAGAGTTCCAATAGTCTTGTGGGCTTACAAGATTACCAAAAAGAAGCTACATAGGTTTACCCCATTTCACTTGGTTTATGGGAAGGAAGTTGTTGTACCATCATATTTTATCACCCCTAGTCTCTATATAGCATAGGCTACACAGACGACACATGATGAATCGATTGTGCAAAGGATTGCAGACTCGTAGGAACTTGAGGAAGAAAGATTTTTAGCATATTTTCATCAGTCAGTTGAGAAAGCTAGATAGAAATCTTGGCATGACAGGCACATTAAGTCAAAAATATTTTTGCAAGGGGATAATGTACTACTCTATGACAACCGGTATCAGAAGCATCCAGGAAATTTGTGCATGCATTGGTTGGGTCCATTCATAGTTGCAGAAATCCGACACTCTGGTGTAGTCAAGATAACGCAGCTAGATGGTATCCTTCAACTAGGTTGGGTGAATGGCACTCGCATGAAGCCCTACATTTCTCATGTTTGAACCAAAGGAATGTTGCTCGAGTCCAAGGGATCTTGTACAATAGTTATATTTTGATTTTCTCTATTTTCTTTAATACATGTAATAACGTCAGAGTGTACATAGTGGTGCCATGACATATGTTTTTCTCTTTCATTCTAAGTGTTTCTTTTGTCTAGAAATGCTTACTCAGCCACACAGGGTTGGACGAGTCACCATTCCACTAAATGAGGTCATTAAATATGACATAAACCCTCATTGTGGTCTGGGGGGGGTTGAATCAGAACTATATCAAAACCCACGTACCATTCACATCATGTCTAGTCATACCCTTTATGGTAGCTACAGTAACCCGTCAGAACGTTTTGTCAAACCATAAATGCGTGATATGCATGGATGCCATCAATATCCCCGATGGGATTCTCAACCATTAAAACAATAATCCCCTCAGGTCAATCATGTCCCTATCAGTTAGTTGATTAAATCCAAGATCACCTTAGGGATTTTACCCTGTTATCAGTCCCATTAGACACCTGAGCATGATATTGCATCGCTGGCCTAATTACGAGCGTCTTTATGAGCTAGTATGTAACACACCTGACCCCTAAATACCCTTTATAGGGACAGGGCATCAATTTTTTGTTTTTCCTAACTATCTCAAATCATATCTCTGAGGTTTTCATCCTCTTCTACTTGTCCATATCTTTCTAACGACTATTTCCAGCTCAAAATCCGATCCCTAGTTAGCAAGATACAACCGCCTAAAGTTAGCTGGGCATTATTAGTTGTGGTCATCAGCGTTCAACACTGAACACTCCTTTTTCCTAATCCATGAAGTCCTGAAATATTGTCACGTGGACATAGGAATTCGACGATCGACATTCGGTGTTTTATGTGTAACGACCCTTTTTCAATGTTCGACAATCGACGGTCGACATGCTACGTTTTCGGCATATTGTCAATCAACAATCGTCGTTGAATGTTCGGTGGGCAGATATCATCGTTGAACATTTGTCATTCAATGACCGACGATATTTGTTGAACATCCCTTTACTATACTATGCCCAAATATTTTGAACTCCTGAATTTATTCAGACTACTGGAGTCCCGGACGCGTCACCAACCACATTGGCCAGGTGGGTATGAACCAGAAGCTGACACGTAGAAAGGGCCAAGGGTGACACATGTCCTCATTATAAAGTGACATGTGTCACACTATAATAGGCATAATGGGTCTATGAATTGTCCATATCTAGGTGAAACGTGGCACACGTAATGTGGGTCCACGTCACCTTGAATGACATCAGGATGCCACGTCATCTTGGATTGATAGTTTCCCAGCCCTTCAATCTCACATTCAGTAAGAATCCACGTATATCCATAGATCCATGAATCTTGTTACTTCATGGATCCAGAGCTTACCAATTCCTCACCTTGCGAATCCCCCGGAGTGCCAAGTCTCCGGACTAAAGGATATAGCGACATGTGTCCTTAACAATGGACGGTTGGGAAGGGATCCAATCCTTCAGTGCTCCAATGAGGTGCCCATTGACCATCAAATCAAAACCTCCCGAATATAATTGAGCCATGGACATGCATCATGATTGATGGATGGTTAAGAGGGGTTCTTAACGGAGTCCCCGGATCAACTGTTGAGGAGGATCCTGAAGGATCTAAAGATCGATAGTCCTCGTTACTTTGTCAATTCGGTGTTCGAGAGTTTTGGAGGTGCAACACCTTTGTTCTCCCGAAGCAGTCAAATGCAAACTGACCTCAGTGTAGATCTAATGGTCAGGGAGATTCCAGAGTGTCCTTAGATCTATGGTCCACATAGCTTTGTGATTGATAAGTAGATCATGGTTTAACATGGGGACAAGTCCCTCGGTAACGGGTAAATGAACACCAACTGTCGGTCCACTGACAAGCCACCGACTCGACAAGTTGTCTTCAGCGTAATTGGGTCTTTGCAATACTTAATTCCCCAGAGCTCAGGACTCCAGGAGTACCAAACACTTAGCTCCACGAGACTTAACCGAGGGTACCTATGCCTTGGTTATATGGAGCTTTGTTGAGCCCCAAAGGCTACAATCATGCCTCTTGGCCAAGATTTAATTAAGGTCACAACGCCCCAAATCCCCGAACTCCCAGAGTCCTGAAACCAGAATATCTTATCTCCTTTCGGCTAGCACAGGGTTCCTAGACCTTGGTCATATGGAGCATCTAATGCTTTGCAAGCTGTAAGATCGACTCTTAGCGAAGATTTTTTTAAGGTCGTGGGCACAAACTTGTGGTCTCTTAGGATACTGGTTTGAAGGAAGCACCCTCCATTCATAGAGCTTAGGTTCTAACATAGGGAAAGAAACCTTTGAAGGATCAATAGGATTGTGGCAGTCCCGTGGGATCTACCCCAAGTCTAGTAGTATGAAGTTGATACCTGGGAAATATACCTTTAATATTTCCCAACCATACTAGAGGCCATACTGGTCATCTTATAACCATTCGAGGGAAACAATTTACAAAAGAACGCTAAGAATTTTCATTATGAATAAAACACTTCACATCTTAGTCACAGACACAGTGATTCAAATCATCCATTCCAATTTAAGTGCGCATGGAATAAGAAGTACTTATCTATTACAAGCTACAGCCAACCGACTGACTATGGGTGTTTGCCTTTCCACCCAACCATAGGATCAGAGGTATTCACTCTTAGCACTCTTGCCACCCTTGTACCAAACCATGATATCACCAAGGAAATTATGTCGTTTCTTAGATATCCTCTCTTTTTCACATCAAACCTGTGAGGTTTATCAGATGATCCCTCATCATCAAACTCGTGGTATTTCTCTTTTCATCTCCATATCTTGGGTCACACGTTCCCCTCTGTGCATGCACTCTTTTCTAGTGTCTCTCCGGTTCTCTGGAGAGCTTCCCCTACTCTCCCCTCTCGTGTGTCTTCTCCTTCTCTCTATTTTCTGTATATATTTTCCCGGGATGGTTCTCCACCTATCTTTTTCCTTCTGTTAGAAGGAAAATTAGGTCAACCTGGTCTGTTATACCTTGCGGTACTTTGGGCTGACGTTCTTCAGTTAGACCATGCTTCCATTCATGGGGGTGGTTGATTATCCAACCACTAGTCCTTCCTTCATTAATCGATTCCTCTCATTGGTATCTGGATGAGGCTTATTATCTCAGCAAAGGGAATTTGGGTCATTTGAACTAATGAACCCTCTCCATAGTTTCCTCATTCTTTCCTCTAGTGATATTGTAGCTAGTACTTCAAGTATTTACCCCCATAGTGAGTCATTGGAAATCTAAATAATACATTTAAATTGTTCCCATGCCATAGCATGGTGATCATGATTAATGATTAATTACAAGCTGGGGGAAACAAGGGTATTACAATCCCCTTCCCCTTAAAGGAACATCGTCCTCAGTGTTCTTTCTCAGTAACACCTATCATTCCTTTCTCATTCAGTTGCTTTAGAAGTCTTGATCCTCTTTCTTGGTCAGGGCCTTTTCAGACTCTTGGCCTTCGTCACCTGTTGTAATATTCCAGATATATAAATTATGTAGAACATAAATAAAATGCTAGAAATGGAAGATAAAGAACAATATAACCAAAACAACACCACAATAACACTGAAATGATATCAGAATAACACCAGAAAGAGAACTTTGATTCTGAGAGCAATGTTCACTTGCCTCTTCGAGGGGGCAACCTCCAGTTGAGCAGAGCTCTATTACAATAATATCCAAGCTAGGGTTCTCATACCCTCGACACATATTTATAATAAATATGTCTATCAAAAGAACCATCTAGAGGAAGATCCTTCTAGAATAGAAATATTTTATTAGGTCTTCTTACATTCGACTTATTCTACCTTATTGCAAGGCCTTATTAATATTGACCTTTATTACATCTGAATATATTTTTCTACCTACTTGAGGGGTTAGGTCCCTAACATGTCCTCTCCCATAAAAACAACCTTGTCCTCAAGTCTTGAGATGTGGAAGTTGTTGCAGAATGGTAGTTGGTTCCCAAGTGGCATCTGTTGGAGTTGTATCTTTCGACTGGACTAACACTTCCTTGATGGTTCGTTGACACACGCGACGCCCATGCTGGTCCAAAACTTCTTGTGGCTGTAGCCAAATGGATCCTTCTTCATCCAACCCAGGAATGTTGGTTTGAGTTTGGAACTTAGTTCCAATCACCTTCTTTAATCATGAAACATGAAAAACATGATGTAGCTTAGAATGACTGGGAAAATCTAACTGATAGGCCACCTATCTCACATGCTTGAGAACGGTATAAGGACCATAAAATTTGGGAGCCATCTTCTCACAATGGTCGGTCTTGAGGGAATTTTGATTGTAAGGTTGTAATCGAAGAAACACTTGATCCCCTTCTTCCAATTGACGTTCAGAGTGACCTTGATTTGCTTTTTGCTTCATGTGATTCTAGGCCATGACCAAATTCTCTTTGAGGGTACAGATAATAGCCTCTCGAATTGTAAGTGTTTGGTAAACCACTTAGACCTTCGACACACTTGGTAAATATGAGAAAACTGAATGTGGATTTTGTCCATATACCTCTTCAAAAGGAGTCATGTGGGTAGTTGTATGGTATGAAGTGTTGTACCACCATTCAACTAGGGGTAACCATTGATCCCACTGATTTTTCTTTTCTGATGCAAAACACCTCAAATATGTTTCCAAACACTTGTTGGAAATTTTAGTTTGACCATCAGTCTGGGGATGATAAGTTGTGTTGAGATGCAATTGGGTGCCTTGTATCTTGAACAATTTTTGCCAAAATTTGTTGGTGAAAGTTGGGTCGCGATAAAAAACAATAGAATGCGGCATGCCATGAAGCTTGAAGACCTGATCCATGAAAAGTTGAGCCACATTGAATGTTGTAAATGGTTGTTGAAGAGAACAGAAATGAGCATACTTGGAAAGGCGATCCACTACCACCATGATGACTGATTTATTTCCTGATTTAGGTAAGCCTGTAATAAAATCCATAGAGATATCCCTCCAAATAGAAGGTGGAATCGGAAGTGGTTGTAGTGTGCTAGGAGATTTGATTGTTTCTCCCTTGTTGCATTGACACACCTCACATTAAGATACAAAATTACAAAATTCTTATTTCATACCATCCCAGAAGAAAAAAAACGTTTGACCCTATCATAGCTTTTGGTAAACCCAGAGTGCCCAGCAGTGGGTGTAGCATGAAGCTCAGAAAGTACCGTGGATTTAAGTTTTGATTGTTTAATTAAATATAATTTGCCTTTGTATCGAATCTCATCATGGAGCCAAGAGTACCCTGGGGAAAATAGAGAATTGGACTGCAATTGTTGTATCAGATGTGAACTTTTGGGATCGTGTAGCCATTCCTGGCAAATGTCTTGGAGCCAATCTGGTACAATAAAGGAGAGAGAAAAAAGGGATCCTTCATCTTCATATTTTTGGGAAAGTGCATACGAAACCACATTGTCTTTTCCTTTCTTGTAAATTATCTCATAATCATATCCAAATATCTTAGTCACCCATTTTTGCTTCTCTGGGGAGGAAATGTGTTCCATAAAATACTTGAGGATTTGATGATCTGTCTTAATTTGGAAACGTTTCCCGAATAGATAAGGGTGCCATAGATCAACAACATGCAGAATAGCCAACATTTCCTTTTCATAGATTGATTTTCCCAAATTTAGTTCAGACAATTGTTTGCTAGTAAAGGCTAAATGCCGACCCTCTTGCATAAGGACAATGCCAATTCCTTTCCCTGAAGCATCACATTCCAGGACAAAGGTATTTGTGAAATCAGGAAGGGCTAGGACTTGAGTGGTGCACATGGCCATATTCAAGGTTTGAAAAGCCTGAGCAGCTATTGGATTCCAAGTGAAATAATTCTTTTTAAGGAGTGCAGTGAGAGGTGCCGCAATATTTCCATAATTCTTAACAAACTTGCGATAATAACTTGTTAAGCCCATAAATCCATGCAAGCTTTTGAGATTCTTTGGGTGAGCCCAGTCTTTCATAGATTCAATCTTTTTAGAATCCACCCTGACGTCGTCCTTGCCAAAAAGATGACCCAAGTACTCGACTTTTGAGGCACCAAAAGAACATTTAGACTGTTTCAGGAAATGTTGGTGCTGAGAGAGTAGATGGAGAACTAGATCCACATGAGCAAGATGGTTTGTCCAGGTTTTTCTTTAGATGAGGATATCATCAAATAAAACTAAGACAAAATGATGGAGAAAAGGACGAAAGACATCATTCATGATCCTTTGGAAGGTGGTGGGGGCATTACACAAGCCAAAGGGCATGACCAAAAACTCATAGTGGCCCTCATGAGTTATAAAGGAAGTATTAGGAATGTCTGTCTCTTTCATACATATATAGTGGTAGCTAAAACGAAGAACAAGTTTAGTAAAGAAATGGGCGCCACTCAATTCATCCAAGAGGTCATCAATGATAGGAATGAGAAATTTGTCTTTAATGGTGAGTTTATTGAGGGCTCAAAAGTCAAGACACATGCACCAAGAACCTTCTTTATTCTGGACCATGACCACAAGAGAAGAGTAGGGGCTTGTACTAGGGCACATAACGCCTGCATTAAGTAGTTCTTGAACCATTTTCTCAATTTTATTTTTTTGGGAAAAGGGATGACGATAGGGACATGTATTGGGAGGAAGGCTTCCTAGTACAAGGGGAATGGAATGATCATGAACACCATGGGAAGGAGGGAGTCCCTGGGGAGTGGAAAATACAACTTGATGTTTAGAGAAGATCGATTGGAGGTCTTGCGACACAGAGGGTGTCTTAGTTGCTTGTATGGCATGGAGTTAGTCAATAATGCCAGAATGACCTTTTTTGAGAAACTTTTCCATGCAATGGGAACTAATTATCTCAGGTGAACCGGCGGTGATGCCTTGTAACTTGTATTGTTGGCCCTCCTGGTCAAATTCCATGGTTAATTCCTTAAAATCCATGAGAATGGGACCCAAAGTCCTTAGCCATTCTACACCCAACACAATGTCACAACCGCCCATGTCGATAGAAAACATATGAGATTTCAGGTGGTAGTCACCAATTTGGAGATGCACATTTTCACAACTCTCTCCAAATTTCAGGGAGCCGCCATTGGCAATCATGATTTGGAAATTATTGACTGCATGGATATAGCAATGAGTTTCTTGGGCAATGCGGTGATGAATAAAATTATGGGTGCTTCCACTATCAACAAGAATGAGGACCTTCCTATGCTTGATGTAACCAATTAGCTTGAGGGTTTGGGGAGCAGAGAAGCCAGTGAGATCATTTAGGGAAATGACGGGTTCTACTTCAGGAGGGTCTAAGGGAGGGGTTATGTCAGTGAGTTCAGGTGACTCAGACACAAGTGAAGTTTCAACATCCTCTTCTGAAATATCCTCCGAGATGGCCATAAAAAGATTTTTTTCCTTGCACTTGTGGCTTGTAAAATATTTGTCATCACAATTATAACAAAGGCCTTTGAGTTGGCGTTCAATCATTTCAGCCCTGGACAATTTTTGGATCTTTAGTGGAGCAGAAGGAGTAGTGAGATTTACTGGTTTAGTGCAAGGAAGAAAGGAGGGTTTCCGGTTTTGAGAAGAGACAACCTGTTGTGCTTCCTTAGCTCTTTTAGTAGCCTCCACCCAACTCTAAGGCCGATCCATGAGGACATGGGCACGAATATCATCCTTGAGGCCATTGATAAAACATTCTCGAAAAAAAGCATCAAACATGCCCTCTGTACGAAAAGTCAGATGCTCAAAAGAAGCTATAAAGTCTTGCACTGTTCCAGATTATTTCAACTTTGTAAAATGACCTAAATGGTTGGTGTCAGTGTCAAAGCATTCATAAAGCTCTGGCACAAAGTGTGTCCAAGAAATATACCCTTGACGAGCAATTTTTCTCCATTGCCACCATTTCCAACATTCTTGATCTATATGGAGAACACCATACCAGAGTTTGGCTAAATCATCTATAATGTCGTACAAAGAGAAATAATGTTCCATTTGAGTTACCCAACCAGTGGGATTTGAGCCATCAAATTTGGTCACATCCACCCGTGGAAGGCTTAGGTAAGGCTGAAAGTGATGGGGATGAGAATTTTGGGAATGAGAGGAAGTTTCAGCTTTGGTATGCAAAGGTGGGTCAAATAAAGGGGGATTTGCAGGGATATGCAGCTTGGTGCAGATCATCGAAACGACAAATTCAAGTTGGTTAGTCATGCCTTGTTTGAGGTCTTCTTTGAGTTCTTTGATTGATGCAGCGATGGAGGAATGCATATTTTGATTGATGGTGGAAATATTGGCATTAAGTTGTCTCACTTCTGGTTGGGGCTTTATGAAATTATATTGCAAGGTATTGAAGCGAGCTTCCAAGTCTTGGCTACGAGTGTGGGCCATGATGATGAGGGAACCGAAACGGGGGGGGTGAGGTAAAAAAATTTACCGAAAAATGATAAGTATGAATGTGATAAGGGAGAATAGATAAATCCAATGGAATAGGTCTCAAATAATGGTAAAAAATTAAACCTGCGGAGTTTTACTCTGGTCTAAAGAATACTATAGTGATGAAATGCCCAAATGCTTAACCAGGAAGAAATGTGTAGTGATTTTGCAACTTGAACATAGTTGTGCGACAATAGATCTTGTTTGTTTTGTGTTTTGTTTCCGTCCCCAAGGGTTAGGTATTCAAGGGTTCTACAGACAAGGTTTTTTTTTATGTTGTATCTCTCTGATATACGTGCAGGGTCCAACAATATTACTCAGCCCAATATCTTAGGGAACCAACTAAGGATGCTATATCGTGCCCTTAGACGTACTACCTGACTACCCAGGTACTAGAGAGTATCTTCCCAAGTGGTGTTCTTAGTGATACTATAGCAGTGAAGTGACCAATCGTTTTATCTAAAGAGGTCTTCAAGAAATCTAGGCCTATCCGTATACAAGTGTTGTCTGATGTGCTACCATTCGAAGGGGTACCAACAGGGGTTACAAGGGTGGCCAACAAATGTGCGCTTAAGAACCAATTTTATTTCCTACGTGTATGAATCCCTCAACCGCGGGTTTATGCATGTAACGGTAGATATCTGTAGCTTAAAGACGTCAGAATATGTGTCTACCCTGAAAAAAATTAACCAAGAATTTTCTGCCGAGGAAAGTTCTCTGATACCACTTGTAATATTCCAGATATAAAAAGTATGCAAAATAGAAATACAATGCTAGAAATAGAAGATAAACAACAATATAACTAGAACAACACCACAATAACACTGAAATGATATTAGAATAACATAAAAAATAGCACTTTGATTATGAGAGCAATGTTCATGTGCCTCTTCGAGCAGAGCTCTATTACAATAATATCCAAGATAGGGTTCTCATACCCTCGACTCCTATTTATACTAAATATGTCTATCAAAAGAATCATCTAGAGGAAGATCCTTCTAGAAGAGGAACTTTATTAGGTATTCTTACATTCGAATTATTCTAACTTATTGCAAGGCCTTATTAATATTTACCTTTATTGCATCTGAATATATTGTTCTACCTACTTGAGCGGTTAGGTCCCTAACACCTGTCTTCAATAATCTTGGACAACAAGAATATTAATCATAGATTTCATGCGTAAACATTTTATTGTTGCATAAAATTCAAGCAAATTTCATAACTTAGCATAATACTCATCTATGTAGTTCATGGATTCGTATCCACATGGTTGTCTTATTATATTGGTCCATTGTTTCTCCTGGACATAATTGTGTGCATGATTCCAATCAAGATTTTATAAGAATTATCAAAGTCTCCTCTTCCTTGCGGTCACTCACCTTCTAGGCCTAGGCTCAGGCATCCCCTTCTCTACTATACAGTTCCTTGGGAGATCCATCTCGCCTTGCCAAGGATTTCTCACAAAAGAATAATTTTAGAGACTTCATTGAGCCTTACAGTCAAGGCGTCCCTCAGACTTTCTCTACCAAGGCATCCCTCCGGCTTGTGTTGCCACAACACAACATATTTTAGGTGATCATGGCTTACCACAGGGTTCTCATGCCTCAACAGTAGAATCTTTCATTCTTTCCATATTGAAAACATTCATCTGTCCTCCCTAGACAAATATTTTTCATCTCACGTGTATCACAGGTATACAAAAGTATGAGAAGTTATCATCAATTTCGAATTCATAATTTTCTTGCAAATTTGTTACCCATAGATTTCCACATTCCCATTTATTTTCAAACATGTTCCGCACATGAACTAGACTCATAAGTATCGGACTTTCCATCCCATAGAAGTTTATCTCAATAGAAAATTGGTCTTCCTTACAGGCTTACAACATTGCCATACCCAAGACTCTGTTTTCCTCCTACAACTTCAACATTCTTCAGCTAAACAAATTGTTAGTTTTCATGCACATTATATTTTCAAACGATGCATACTAACAGTGAAAGTCATTTTCATCTATTCAAAGGTACGAAGAAAAATGTAAATATTATTACTTATGTAAGCATCCTTTCAACATACTAAATATTCCATGTACAATTCAAATAATAAATGACTTTAATCAATGTGCCAATATTCATGGAAAAATTCATGCCCAATGCACCCTTGCATTGATTTTCAAGATTCCACACTTGGTGACAAACACTCTGCTATGGTATGTTGGAGTTTAACCAACCTCTTCACCATATGGATTATTCCTTCTTGTTCACTCTTACAACAAGACTATGCTTCGTGCTACAGGATGATCATGATCCCAAATCAATGCACATGAAACTAAATGTTTCTCTTGAATGCACCCAAGAATTCTCCCTTCATTAGTAATCAGGGTGCCAACACTCATGGCCACCCAATTTTCTCTTTTATTTAACACCTATATGTTGTAAGTAAAATATTGGAAGGCCCTCCTTCCTGAATGGAAAATACGTTGGCTGGCCTTTATGAAAACTTACATTTCCTTGAAGCAATTCCATGCAATGTGCTAACTATAAGAATGTTTATTCCCCAATCTCCCTAGATTGATCATTGTACCCATGGTACTCTTTTCTCATGCATTTTATTGCAAGGATTTTAACTCATCCTTGACTGGAATAGACTTTCTCTCTTTATTGTTCATATTCTTCCTTCCTAAATCTTACCTTGATTGGGTAGCAATGGCATACAACAACCACTCAAAATTATTTGCATATCATTAGGATAATGAAATATTTTCAGAAGGTATTCCTACCAATTCCCTTCATACCTCATGCCATGTAGTTATGAACATTCTTATACCTTCTCTCGCTGCTAGCAGCCTCTCGGATATTACCTCATCAATGGTGCTTTGTGGGGACTTTTAAAGTCCCTTAAACAATATTTTAACAACAACCTCATCATAGTTATCCTTTGCTTGAGGTTTTCCATCATTGGCAACTGTCTTTCTCAACAACTCCCATTACCCTCTACCCATGTCATCCATCATGAATATATATTAGTTGTTAGGTAAAATAAAAATGCATGTATCATACCATTTTAGTCAACAAAACATTTTCAGATATGTCCTAATATATCTTTATGCACTTCATTACATTATTCTTAATTTTTTCATGAGTGCAACACAACAATTCTCAATTGTTTCTATAGTCATGCAACCATCATTGCTATGGTGTCAAACATTTACCTTTCATCAACACACCAATTTCTCGTCTTAGAGAAAACATAATATACAACAAGAAAGGAGTTAACACTCTTCCATTTTCCCAACTCCATCTACACAGCCTGGGACCTTCAGTCCAACTGGGTTATTTTCCAAGGCCTCACTGCCTTTGTTTAATATGGCTTCAACAAAGACTATTCATTCAAACTTACTTACTTACTTACTTATTCTCCTTTCTCCAGTTGTACTCATTTCCATAACTATTCTTTAAGCCCATGACTCTATTAAACAATCCAGAGTTTTTAGGGTGAGAAAAGTGTTCCTCCTTTTCTCCTTCTTTGCTTATGCAATCTACTTCTTATTGTGATATTCCTGGTCTTTTCCTTGAGTATCCTTGGCTAGAATCACCCTAAATCTTAGGATGCATCAGCATGATTTAATAGAAAACCTTTTGTTCATAATGAGCCATGACCCTGTGCACGTTGCACATTACTATTCGATTATCGGAATGGTCTACACTCGTGGGTTAGTTTTCCACTCATATATTTTGTTTTAGAATGTAATGAAATATTCTTATATAAATAGCCTTGTATCCCACTGCTCAATTCTTAGCAATCATTAAGGTGGTGACTTCATTCTCCTGACAGAGTCTTCACATAGTTCTTCCACAGGAAACTCCTTCAGCATGAAACTTCCTTATTACATATCCTCCTCTATATGTGATGGCCTCAACCTTGAGTTAGCTTCGATTGTTTACCAAATATTCCATAAGTAATATAAAAATGCATCTTTGTTATGCATCCAGAGTATTTTTCCACACATATTCCTTATTTTGCTAATGTACATCCATGATGCACTTAACCACATGCATAATCATAATTCATTCAATCTTGGAAAGTGTAATATTTGCCTTACATATCACTCATCAAGGCAACCATTGTTGTGGGTGGAAATCCCTCCTATAGACTTAGCATTTAAGGGCTCTAATAATGCATGCAAAAAATGACCATTTCAAAGGCATCTACTCTTTCCTATTCTCCCAACACAAAACCCCACATTCATGCAATACAAAGGTGTAAATGAGATTCGGTAACTCTACCTTAATTCCTTTGTTTGATGTCGATCCTTTTTCTTTCACTCACTCTTTGATTGCAAGCCTCCTCCCAAAGCTGACCTACATTCACACATGAACAAACAAAAAGCTGTGAACATGCATTTCATATACTAATTGTTGGGTTAGTTGTGACAATATCATAAAATAAACATTCAACTCGAACACATGATATGGCGGGATGGGAAAAGTATTCTTTTTTGTATTAATCTTCACAAGAGTAAACTTACAATATGTGGTCGGCATTGCTCCTCAAAATTGGTCCTAGGCTCCTCTTCAACTATCCTCCAACTGTTTTTCTCTATATTTCTCTTTTCACAAGGAAGGCTAAAGGTTGGGACAAGGGGAATGCTCAATTGGGTATAGTCTCTTTACTATGATTTTCCTTCTTTCAAATGGGACCCCTACCCCTTCTTTTATAAGCTAGAAGGAGCTAGGTATTTGGTTGAATGACCGGCCATGTAATGCCGAAAGATTTAGTTAACTTACCCAAAGTGGTGTGTTTCGTCAGCAACTTTCCTTTTTCAGTGCTTTTGTAGGTACACACGGGCTGTATTGGGGAAGCTAGCATGTACACACGTGCAGTAATGGAGCTGGGTGCATGGGCCTTTATAAAGGGGGTTTTTAAGAGGAGTTGTTCAGTAGTTTTTTGGCAAAGAAGGAATCTGAGATGGCCTGATGCCAGGTAATCATTTCTGGTGCAAATTAGGGTTATAACAGATGCCCCCTAATGTGTGAGGTCAGAAGAGCATCTGATGGCTGAAATACATTATCAATCTTCACCAACATTCCAAATAAGTGAGCCCAGAGACCAGGAATCGGGAGGTGCCATATGCAAAATAACAATTGTCTCACCGAGGCGGGCATACCCATGCTCAGGATGAAATAAAATCATGGCTACCAGTGAAATACACTATAGATCCATGTCATATAACTATATAAAGTGTAGCCACGGGAAATACATAGCAGAGCTAAATCTTGAAATCAAAAAATATATACATGTATAGTATCCATCTTCTAGAAGCTGATAAGGCCTGATGGATGGAGATGAGGTCTTCAGAGTGTGAGAAACAACTTCAAAATATTCAAAACTTGGGTAGGAGTGTAATATGAGTGTATGAATTCACTACCCAGAGGTCTTCGACGACTCGTTGGGCATGAACTAGAGGATTTTGATGGTCATACTGAAGGCTTCATTGATTTCGAACAGAGACTTGATTGGAATTCGAGGATGGCTGGGCATGAAGGCAAGAGACAAACTACAGAGGGGCTGACTCAGGCTTGATAAAAACTTCCCTTGGATAATAGCATGATAAATTATGAGACTCAGGCAGCATGGAATTAACATAAGTTCACGAGGCAGGAGACAACGCAAACTCTCCATATGTTTGGAAGAATAACCAAACGGAGGAGGACACAGCTCAATGTAGTAGGAAAAACTTCCTAAGGTGATATTAAATCCAAGGGCTTGACGAACAAACAGAAGGATGTGCTTTATCCAAGGCCGACTTATTGTGCTGCTAATACAAAGAAAATACTTTTCCCTTCCTCTTTTTGGGGTATATTTGATTCTTTTTGTCTTTTTCAATAATTTTGGAAAAAGAATAAAAGAATGTTATGTTACAAAGAAGGAATGAGTGTCGCAAACATACGAGTTCGAGGTGCAAGGACAAGACTGATGTTCAAAGCAAGGACACTCGGAAAAAATCCCTCCTGGGGACAAAGGTGTCAAGACGCAAAAGAAAAGTGCTACAGGGCTTGCGTATAAGGCATGTTTCAGATGTTTCAGTTGAGAGCAACATGGAGCCCGCATTAGACCAAAGATGCGGGTATGCAAATGCGATTAATAAGACACACAATGGTAACGTCCTTTGATGTAAGTTTAATGAGCTCAGAGAAGGTAAGATCGGTCATTTTTCATGTTTAGAGAGTCTAAAAAAACGTAAAAGGAGACTCCAATGGGGTACCTTTTTCGAAGGTAGTCTTAGTCCGTTCGAAAAAGGGGTAAACTAGCATCGGCAAGACATTTATTCAAAACCATTTTAACGAGTGTGATAAAGACAAGATCACTCGACAATTTTTTCATTTTTAAGGAGTCTGAAAAAAGATTAACTATGGACTCCATCAGGAATGTTCTTCTGAACCATTTTAACGAGTGTAAAAGAATAAGGTCACTCGACGATCTTTTCAATTTTAGGGAGTCTGAAAAGAGCTTAACTATGGACTCTGTGGGGGTTTCTTTTTCTTAAATTTAGTCCCTTAGGCCCAAAAAAGGGTTAAAATTATACCTGAGAATACTCTTCTAGATAACCAAGGTTTCTAGAGTATACCTTTGTTTGTACAGTTGACCATCCAGACCAAAAAAGGGGTAAACTACCACCGGACAGACGTGCCTTCAAATTTCATTTTAATGAGCGTGAAGAGAAACAAGATTGCTTGACAATCTTTTCATGTTTAGAGGGTCTGAAAAGGGCTTAAAAGAAGACCCATTATGTTTTGGGAGTCCCGAGGGTGAGGTCAAGAGTGATAAGGAATCATGAAAATGAGGCTCAAACTCATAATCAAGAAAAACTAAAAGGGACTCCTGAGCCTATATTTGTTAGTGACAATATGGACACCATAATGCAACTAGGATCTACCTAGGGAATACATGTTACTGTTGGTGTCCAGGTATGAACAATTTACTCACCCTTTTCCTCCATTAATTTATCAATCCAGGTGCGTATCCTTTCAAGGCAACGCGCAAGTTATATGCAGGGGCAAGAGTACAATTTGTTCTAGCGAAGGGTTCACGATTAAGATTAAAAACATTACTGTCAACTAAATTTACTACAACTTCCGAAAAGTACTCATAAGAATCACACATTGTAACAGCAAGCATAAAATAATAAATAACACTGTAACAACAAGCATAAACTGATAAATGACACACTGTAATAGCAAGCATAAAACTGATAAATAACACACACAGGAAGATGCATCACCTGATCAGAAGAGCGGGCCCAGTTCTCTGATCATGGCTGCGTTGGTCACAGCGAAGATGAAGACAACAAAATAGATAGTGTTTTATAAATCTGAAAAAGGTTATTACAATCTCAATGGGGACATCCCCAGTTACAGGAATAAATTGTCTTTTATACATCAAAAGGGAGAACAACCTCTTTCCCCAAAACATGGTAACCGTATCTTGAAAAATATACATTGGTTGGAACGACACTAGTACCAGATGGACAGGATCAGCGAAATTCCCAAGATGGTTCAGGGATCTGTGACTCCAGCTGCGTGGCCTCTTTATGGCTTGGTTGTTGCTATGAAGAGCGGATCTGTTGCAGGATGAAGCCCTGTTCCTATTCTCCAGAAGTTGCAATCAAACATTCATTTTAGTGTTGCGAATAGGCAAGACTCTGCGACTTTACTTCATTAATCAAATATTCCAATAGACAAGGTAGGGGTATTTACCTCATAGGTTTAGCATAGTAAACATAGGTAAATAAGTGTAAAAAGGTCAAAAGGGTAATGGAAATGGAGCAGAAAGATAGCTCGATTTGGTGCCCAACATCTCCCCCCAACTAGCCTTCTGCATGTCCACATGCAGTTTGCTGCCTCCGCAGGCCTGGGTTTCGCTGATTGTTGACTTCCTGAAAATGGGCGAGATCATATTCTTCGGCCATCTCTGTCCCTGGAACTTTAAAACCATCGGAGAGGTGGACGTCTTCCCACCAATCTTCTAGGACGATATACGCTGGAGTGTAATCTTCTACTGGCAACCAAATAGTGGGAAACTAAAATCGAAGTCCCATCCATCAGATCCTGCTTGTTCGGACACATGCCACATATCTGGGCACCCTGGGGATCACTCGTGCAAAATTTGGTGCCCCAAAAGGTTCCCTGTTTCATACATCTATAGGTGTCATCATCCACCTTTTATGACAGCAATCAAGGGCCTGTTCATGAAATGTGACTATTTGCTTAACACAAAGATCAAGGCACCAATTTTGTGTCCTCAACATTCTGTCTCTATTCGCCTCAATTCCCAAAAAGGTGTTATGTTTATTGAACATGGTGACTGACCTCTCAGGTCCTTCTCTTACCATAAACGACTTTGTAACCTGATTAGATTCAAATGTGTTAAAATCCTTCTACCAGCTGATCTGGTTGAAAGTGTAAGAGGTGAGGGCCTTAAATGAATGTCTCCCACATACGGGACAAGATTGAAGTCTCTTTCCAGGCATAGCAGATATCCATGCAGGTAAAATTCACACATCAAATGCTGAGTTGGTACGTCATGGTGCCTCATTATTCGGAGGAATTGTATACCATTTTCTATTTTATAGCTAATATTGTTTTTGATGCTCTCCATGCAGAATAGAAGAAAACGTTCATGTAAGAATAAAGAATAACAAGAAGAAGGAGGCCGACATGCCATCACCTCTTGAGCCAGATTAAACATCTACTCCTTATCCGTTTTCAACTCTCTCACTTTCTTTTCCAGTTGTTCCATCTTGAGTTGCTGCTTCACATGCCTTAATATCATGATGTCTATATGCTCCACATATTCAAAAATAGTTGTGGAGGCTCATTCCTGAGTTCTTATGATCTCATTTTGATACTGAGCTGCAATAGATTTCCAAGTCTGCACTTCGACCGTTAAGGCATGCTCATGGTCTTCAAACAATCGCTCGACCGGGTCTATTTGAGTAGCAGCAGAGGTTATGGCTACCTGGTCCGTCTAAGTCTCTGTTTCTACTCCTATGGTCTTGGACTTTCTAGCTTGTTGCTTGTATTTCTTCATCCACTCCTGCATTTTGTGTACCTGTTTCCTTAGTTTCCTTACCTCAATCTTAAGCCATATTGTCTCCTTAAATTGTGGTTGATGTTTTTGTTTGACTGGGAGTCTTACGACCTTCTCACTTGGCTCTTCCATTGGCTCATTCATCGGGACCGCTTCACTTGGTCCCTCCTCTTCGCCTACATCTATTTCCTCTTATTGCATGCTCACCGCAACCAGTGGTGCCCTTGCGAGATGCTATCCTACTAATGTATCTGTTTGAGTATCATCCACCCCACACAGTTATGGCTTTTGTGATAGAATTGGAGGAATGGCGAGATCTTCTTCTATACGCCAAAGGGAACGAGTTCGCCTTGCTCCTCTTGGAATAAAGGAAAAAAATTAGATCTAGTAGGGATCTTCGATATTCGGTCCCGAGGTTGATGCTAGTTCTTATGGTTCGGTGCCAACCTCATGCCCTAGTTCTCCCAACACTTCTTCCATGGGCTCTATGGTCGGGGTGGTCATGACCTCTTCTTCATTCTGGTTATCCTCCTCCATCGACTCCATGGTGAAAGGAGGTTCCTGTGGAGTACCCTCGGTCGCAATATCGACCAATTCACCCACTTTTGTTTGTTGTGACCCCGCTTCTGTGGTTGTCATGCTATCAAATTGCTCTTCTAGTTCCACAGGCGAGGCTAGTTCTTGTGGGACAGCCTCAGTCGTGGTACTAGTGGGCCTTTCTGTATCTTCTGCATCTTCCATTGGTTCCATGTTTTCGGCTTGCTCTTGGGGAGCAGCCTCTTCTTCAAACGCTTCAGTTTCATCTCCATCTCTTCCAGTTCCTCCTGGTCAACATAGTCATCTTCTCCTACATTTTCCTCCTCTGTGGCTTCTGGTTCATCTTCCTTAGCAGCCACAACGGCTGCTACTTCTTCCTCTGTGGAATCGTGGAACAGTTCCCATGAGATTGGGATTTGTCTGATGGAATTCATTACTAACAACTGAACCAACCCATGGTGGGTGATGATCGCCAATACCTGTCGCGACTCCTGAGCCGAATGTGCCATTAGGTGAAGGCTTCTCAATAAGAAATAAGGCACATTCAGTGAGAAATCCTCTACTTGGAGAAATTGCAGGTGAGTTAGTATTCGGAGATGGTATTTGAATATGGTGGAGCATCTTCCTTCACAAGTCATATATCACATGACGAACTCTACTACTTCCTTCCATGGATGCGGCAGCGAATTTCGGTCGTATCCTCGACCCTTCTGCACAATGCTTTCTCCTGCCTGTAAAAAGGCTTCGGGAAACTCCAGAAGGACAGACCTTCTTGAAAACCATCATTGTCCATTTTGAGGAGTCAACTCACTTCTGCGATGGCTTCCTCTATCACAGGAATTTCAATTCCGCAGACCCGAGAGCTTCCTTCTCTCAAGTTGAGTGCGAATTCTGTCACAATTTCTTCGTTCGACCCTTTCAACCTGTCAAATTAAACATTCCAGCCTACGTTCTCAAAGACCTTCCATACCTCCTAATTGTTCCGAACTCTCGTTGTATCTTCAAGTTCATGCCGCACAGATCGTCCACCCATTACTGCAGAGGCAGAGTCAGCATGACGAATACAATTAGCTGGTAGGGGAAAATGACAGGGTTCCAAACCGTTGGCAATTGAAATAACGTCATATCCCTTTTGGGGAGGACGGATGAAACATCGCTGGTATGTTTGGAAATGATGATATATTGTGGTGGTACTATCAGAAATTTAATGCAGCATATTGGGGAGGTGATTGATTATGACTCTGCACGTACGAGTACGCATTTCAACATATCAAGTTATGATTACGGAGTAGCTAAATCATTAGATTTTGTTTGGTGAGGATCGTGTGTCATAAATTCTTTTTCATGGTATGTCGTCGTTTATTATAACGGTTCCCCCCACCAACTTAAGTATGGCCATCCACGGCATGTTTTGATGTCTTTTTGGAATATTTTAATTAAATCCATAAAAGTCGACAGAGACATACCTAGGGACCTACCTTATGGTGGAGTAGCAACAAAACGTTTGACGGAGTAACGGAAACAGGGCGTAAAGACAACAAGGAGTAATAACAACAGTGAGTAACAACAATGATAGAGTAACCACGACAACAGAGTAGTGGCAGTTGCAAAGTAATGGCACCAACGGAGTAACAACGCCAGTGGAGAACCAACAGTTGCGGAGTAATGGCAGTTGTGGAGTAACGGCACCGACGGAGTAACGATAGTTGCGGAGTAACGACACAGGCATAGTAACGACAGTTGTAGAGTAACAACACTTAGTGAAGTAATCAATTCACACCAGTGGAGTAACAATAACGTATTTATAGTAGCACTGGTGGAGTAACAACGCCGAGTGTTACATTTCTCCTGGCCATATTCCTTTGTTATTCCTGCAAAATACAAACAAGTAAGAAATAAAATTTATTTATTTATTTTATTATTTATTTATTTATATATATATCTTAAGGCAGAGTGAGAGTGTTCTTCATCCCAAAAACCATTAAATCAGATGAGTTAGAAAGGTGTTTAACAAAGGCATCTCCAGAGGCTGGACGATGGTATAGTTTTAGACAGTGTCCATTTACTAAGAACGAGGTATGATTCTCATCTATTGTAACTAATTTGACCATTCCATTGTCGAACACTGCGTCCACTTGATATGGCCCCATCCAATGAGTGCAAAGTTTTCCTTTGAAATCCTTAAATCAAGAATCGTACAGTAATGCCCAATCTGCCACATGAAACACCTTACTTTTGATAAATTTATCATGCCACTTCATTCTCTGTTGTTGAACAGCAGTGGTCTTCTGGACAGCTACTAACTGAATCTCGTCCAACTCATTCAGCTATTCCAGTCAGTGTTTCTATGCTTCTGATGGGTCTAGGCCTACTTCTAGAGCTGTCCTAAGTGTATTGATCTCAAATTCCACTAGAAACAAAGGGACTTTCCCATAGACTAATTCAAATGGAGAAAACCCAGTTATGTTTTGCCATGTTCTTCTGTATGCCCATAAAGCTTCTAGAAGTTTTTGTGCCCAGTCCCGGCGATGACTTGCTACTGTCTTTGTCAAGATATTTTCCAATACCTTGTTTATGCTTTCTACTTTCCAATTTGCTTGGATGTGATAGGGGGTTGTCACTCTATGTTTGACTCCATATTTCTGCATCAACTTTCCTATCATGTGAGATGTGAACTTTGATCCTCCATCCAACACAATTTCCCTTGGAGTACCGTATCGGGCAAAAATTTCTTCAAAAATAAAGTCTGCCACTACTTGTTATGTTGCTCTTGTGACCGCTCTGGCTTCCACCCATTTAGTTACATAATCAGTGCAGACCAGGATGTAAGCTTTCTGATGAGAAGATGGGTTGAAGGGTCCAACAAAATCAATGGCCCATTTCTCAAACGGTTCAAGGACTATTTGGGGTTGTAGTCTGTAGAGGCATTTCATTTTCTTTCCCAGGTTGTCCCATCCGTTGGCAGATATCACACCTTTGAACATAATCCCAAGCATCATGAAAGATGGAGGGCTAGTAATATCCCATTTCCAACACTTTGTGACCTATTCTTTTATCTGCAAAATGTCCTCCACAGGGTCCATCATGTGCAGCCTTGAGTATCTCATAGATATTATCTTCTGTCACACAACGTCGAATCTGTTGGTCAGCCCCTGTATGAAAGAGATATCCTGCCATCCATGAATATAGGGTACTCTGGTCAATAATCTTCCTTTTCTCTTTATATGACAGATGACGAGGCACCTTCCCTGAAGAAAGATAATTAGCAATATCTGCATACCACAGAGTGTTAGTAGATACTGCAAAAAGATTTCCATCTGGGAAATTATCTTCAATTGGTGTATCCTTACCCTCATGTTCTATCCTAGATAAGAAATCTACAACCACATTGTCCTTCCCTGGTTTATCTACTATAGTAATATCAAATTACTGTAGTAGCAAGAGCCATCTTGTGATACGACCAGGGGTAACAAGTTTATTCATTAAATACCTGATAGCTACATGATTAGTATGCACAAAGGTAGGATACCCGATAATGTAGTGTCGGAATTTATTGATGGCGTAAATGACAACAAGGAACTCTTTCTCAGTC
The DNA here is from genome assembly GCA_009831015.1 of Picea engelmannii. Taxonomy (NCBI): domain Eukaryota; kingdom Viridiplantae; phylum Streptophyta; class Pinopsida; order Pinales; family Pinaceae; genus Picea; species Picea engelmannii. The sequence continues at coordinate 153,862 of ML777655.1, read as the reverse complement.
ACTGTGTAGTTTAATTCACCAGGAGCCAAATTCTTATTAACATAGTAAACTGCGTATGGTATTTGGTCCTCTTGTTGTCCTAATACTGCACCAATCGTTGTTTGGGAAGCATCTGTATGAATATGGAACGGTAATGCCCAGTTTGGCCCTCTAAGTATTGGAGCACTACAGACCAATTCCTTAATTCGCGTAAAGGCTACGTCACAGTCCTCTGTCCACAAAAAATCGGAATCCTTTGTTAGAAATTGAAAAAGTGGGCGTGCTACTTTAGCAAAATTTTCTATAAAACGCCTGTAATAACCAACACAACCAATAAAGCTATGTACCTACATGGGTGTTTTGGGTGTCGGGAAATGTTGAATTACCTTTGTCTTTGCTAGGTCCATACGGATTCCTTCAACTGAGAGAAAATGTCCCAGAACAATACCCTCTTCCATCATCATATGGCATTTTGTCGTACTCAACGAGACACGCGCTTGTATACACCTTTCGAGAACTTTTTCTAAATTTTTCAGCCCTTCAAGAAATGAATCCCCATATGGAGTAAAGTCATCCATGTAGATTTCAACACTGTCATCTATCAAATCAGAGAAGATTCCCAAAATTGCCCTCTGGAATGTTGCAGGAGCATTACACAGGCCAAAAGAAAGGACATGGTATGCAAATGTTCCCCAGGGGCATGTGAAAGTGGTTTTATCCTGATCTTCAGGAGCTATCTGGATATGGTTATACCCACTAAACCCATCGAGAAAAGAAAAAAGAAAATTGCCAGCCAATGTGTCCAGAACTTGATCAATAAATGGCAAAGGAAAATGATCTTCCTGCGTTGCCTTATTTAATTCTCGATAATCTATGCATATTCACCATTTACCATTTTTCTTAGGGACAATTACTAATGGGGAGACCCATTGGCTATCTGAGATGGGGTAAATAAAACCTACGTCTAGTAATTTCCGAAGTTCTTCTTTCACAACATTTTTCAATGCGGGGTTCATCCTTCTCTAAGGTTGTCTCATAGGACAACAATCCTCCTTAATGTATATATGATGGGTACATGAATTAGCAGGGATCCCTTTCATATATGTATAGTCTCAGGTGAAGGCCTCTTTGTGTTTCTGAAGGACATCCACGAGTTTCTTCTTTTGGAATTATGACAGGGTTGGATTAATATTCAAGGTTTTCCCTGGTTCTAGTTCTACTGGGACACTTTCACTGGGTGCATCAACGGGTAGCTGCTCTGATCCTTCTATTGTGTCAATTGTTTCCTAAGTCTCACATCTTAGGATAGACTCTAGGAATTGTTGATTTGTTTCAGAAATGGAGCAAGGATCATCTATAAAAGAGGTGATTACATCATCTTCCGATTCTAATTTCAATTGAAGGGCTTGTCCAATAGTGAGAATTGGCCTCAATTCCTCATTTTCTATTTCAGACTCTTTCCTAGATAAAATTTTCTTGCTTCCTATTGGTTTTATGGATGGGTTTGTGTTAAGAACCAAATATCAATATAGCATAGAAAATCCTCAGAAAAAGTACTCAATGCCTTGAAAAAGAGATAATTTCAGATAATAAGCCTCTTCGAGGAGGCAACCTCCTTTTACCCCACTTAAATGTGCAAGTACAAGATGATTCAAAATGAAAATGTCTCCTTGGTATATATAGGAGACTAGGAGGTATAATTACAACTAATGGCCTAAAGACGATATAAATAAAATAACATTACTAATATAATATTCCCCAATTAAGGGGTAATTAGCCAATATTAGGGCTTAACATGCCCCTCCCCTTAAGACAAGTGTTGTCCGCAACGCTTGAGTAACCCTGGATGCTTCTGTATAAAAGACTCATCTTCCCAAGTGGAATCTTCAGTCGGTAGTTTCCTCCATTTAATGAGATACTCTGAAATGGATCTATTCCTCAGCTGGCGAATTCTTGTTTCAGTGATGGCTTCAGGCTCCAATATGATTTTTCCTTCCTCGTC